>JAJJWW010010972.1:0-572591 GCA_023531295.1 Papaver armeniacum | reverse complement strand
AGACTACGGGGTTGATTTTGTTCTTCGCCCATAGTTTCGTTTCCAGATAGGTCTGGGCTTGGGTTTTCAGTTGAAGAACCGGGTATGCTAACGATTTCGTCCGGCGATTCTAACTAGTCGATTTGTTTGGTCTCTAAAAGACACAATCATAGCCTAGCTAGCGCATCTAGCATGTTAACATACAATTAATTTCAACACGGAAAAAGCAAAACTCAAAAATGACCCACTAACACAAGACTCAAGCCCAAAAGATTGGTTATTGATGTTATAAAGCCCAACAGAATAGGTTCTAGCCCAAATGATGTGGGCTCAGATTGGTTGCAAAGCCTAGTTGGGTGTGGGCTCAGTTTTTTGTGTACAGCCCAGCAGTGTGGCTTATGTGGGCTGAAGGTTCAGAATGCAAAGCCCAAGTAAGTGGGCTTCACTTATGCACCCACCGATCGGGTGAAGGTTGGCGGATCGCAAAGCCGGTGGTTGTGGACTCGGGGCATGTGTGCACTTTGGTAGTCAGAGCCGATGCACAAGACTGGTGAGGCCACCTCTGGTTATGTTGCACAAAGTTGGTTTATGCTCGAGGCTTGAGTGTACAGGGTATGCACAGAACAAGAAGGCAACGCTTGCACAGTGGCAATCACAAACTCTAAAAAGGAAAGCAAGATGCACCGGTTTGGCAGCTCAATCAATTTCAACACATATTGGCAGCTCAAAGCGTAACTTGTACACATCACAACTTGGATATGTGCACAGAGTAGAGCAAATTCACGGAACAAGAGACATATACAAACAGTTGGTAAAGAATTTTTTTGAGGTGCACAGAGGTATGGGATGTGCTCACTCAATGGTGAAGCATGTGCGTTTGTGTCTTTGAAAATAGACTAACCTGCTACCTCTACTTCGCTACTCAACATTCAATCACAAATTATAAGATCATACAGATTACGGCAAATTGATGCTAACACAATTGATGTAAACTAGGGTCGGTTGACCTTAGTTTTCAAAGATCAAGCACGAGATATGCGGATATTCACGTGGCTATATTGTCACGTATGTTTGCATAACAAATCGAGTGTCATAAGGTTAATACTCAAAGAAGGTGTGAATTTAGACTTCTCGATGTAGCAAGTCAACAAACAATCGCTGCTAGCACTGACCAGCAAGCTCGAGTAAGGTGAGTTGAGCTCAAAACTCGAGAGATTATGCACAAGATCTAGCAAATGCAGGGGTCTGGCACGACTTGGCTCACTGTGTCCGATGGTTACAAGTCACCAGGGTGACAGTTAAGGCTTGCAATCAGCCAAGGCAAAGCGGGGAATGCAAAATGGGTTATGCTCGTGGTCGACAAGAGGTTGTGGTATCAACTCACTCGGTTGACCTCCACTGGGATAGCTCAGCTAACTTGGCTATCTAAGTTCAGCCTCACAAACTACAGTGGTCAAGGTTAATAATTCACTATGTTATGCACTAAAATGTTTCAAAGTAAAGACAGCCCAAATCTCAGAGATTATGCACCGAGAGATTATTCACTTGGTTCACTTGGTTGTGATTCAAAACTTGCAACTTCAAAATGGCAAGGTGGCGAGATGGCTCACAAGGTCTCCAGGGTCAAGTCACCGCAGCTACAGGGGCTTGCGCTTAAGCACAGATGTTGAGTAACAATGGGAATGGCAGCTAAGTATCTATGTGAACAAGGCTTAGCATGTGACAAGTTAGCCAATGCACGATGCATGCAATCATACACATGATGCAAAAGAACATGCTCGGGAATACAAGGTTCAAAGAAGGTTCATTCACAGATTCAAGGTCTAGCATGCCATCATTCATTCATTCATTCAAGGTTTGAGATACATTACCACCAAGTGTAACACCGGGTTTAGGCAAATCCACCCGCCCTGCTCCTTTCTCCTCCTTGGGTCTATGCCTCGCTTCTCAAGTACTGGTAACTCAAAGAAAGGGTTTTAGTTCCCAATCTTGAATAGTTAAAGCAAGAACATTAAAGTGCTACTAAAATTTCAAAACAAGAATTTTTGCAAAGCAAACAGAGAAATGCAACATATGAGACACTACTGCAGATGAGTATGTTCAGGGTAAATGAGCAACAGGCATTGACAGGCACAGCTAACAGGCTTACAATGTAAGCTTCAACATGTGCCAATCATTGGGCTGAGAGAAACAGCTTTAACAAGCAAATCTAAGAGGCAATGAGCTAAAATATGCAATATTTTACAGGGTTATGATGCCATAGGCTATGCTTGAAATCAGAACTACACTAATCTACTTTTCAGGGTAATGATGCAGATGACAACAATATACAAAGATGGTTGAAATAACTAAGTTACACTAACACAGATGGTAAACAAGGGAGGTTTTAACACAAATATACAAAGATAAATGAGATCAGTGAGGTAAAGCAATAAAGAGCAACAGCACACTACCAGTTCCCCGGCAGCGGCGCCAAAAACTTGGTAGGTCTTTAGAAGTGTCTTTTCCTACGTATTACTGCAAGTGCACAGGCCTATTGGAGGCGTGGCAAGCACAGGTCGATCCCACAGAGAAGTGGTGTGTGCTTAAGTGATCTAAGAGCTTCTTCTAACTGATTTCTAGCAAGTGACAGAATTATTTGGTGTTTGTGTGTCGATACGACTAGGTGAAATTGTTGTAACTCCAAACTAAGGCAGTAAATGAACAAGATAAGTTGTAACTGTGATTTTTGAGGCACTAGGGTGATTAAACTCACCACTTAATCCTATACTAAGGTACCCTAATTCTATTTGTGTTCTTACCCTTCTCTTGAAGGTCTCTAGTGGAAATTTGGCTAATTGACTTCACAAATCATCCCCTAGTATAGAGTGTCTTCTTACAGCACACTCTATCACAGGATTATTTGCTCACCAATTGACTAATAGTCCTAAAACATTAAACACAACAAGAACATAAATAGAATCAAGAATTACTCAATACATGCTTAAGGGTTTGCTCTACACCCTAGTCAAGTTGTTTAGAACATCATGCTGAGCAAAATAAACTTGAAATTAAATTCAAAACTAAACCCTAACTAAGACTGTGTTTCTCTTACATCCAAAACCTCAATTTATAACTCACAAAACATTTTTAATTAACAACTACACTGACCCAAACCTGTATCTTGCTCTCAATCGACTCTAGCTCCATGTCAAGGTTGTTGGTGAAAACCCTAAGTTCAATCATCTCAACCCTAGCTTCTAGGTTATGAGAGAAGCTAAGATAGAGATGGGTGAACCTAGGGTGGCGGATGGAGTTGGTGGTGATGGCGACATGAGATGGAGGTGGTAGTGATGGTAGATCAGCCATGGGTATGGGTGAAGGAAGAAGGGGGATGGGTTTTCTCTGTGGAGCCGTGGGGGAAGAAGAAAGAGAAGATGGAAGAGAAAGTAGATTTGGTTCGATGGGGGTATAGGTGTAGGGAACTTTGCTGTGAAGCAGGCACATCAAGTGTTGATGGGAAGGACGCAATGAGCGTTGGATGTGGCGGGTGAGATCTGAACGGCCGAGGGAGAAATGGGGCGATTTGGTGTTGAGCGGGAGCAGCGAGAACTGATGTGAGCGAAGGAGCGACCGTAGGATGTAGCTAGGCGAGATCTCAACGGCTCGGGGTGGATGGGCTCGGATCCGGGTCATGGCTAGCTCAAGCCCATGTCTTGTAAGTTGGGTTGCAACTGATGCGTGCGTGCGCGGCTTTGGCTTTGCTCCATAGACGCTTGTCTCCAATTCTTTGCTCTTTTGGCTCCTCAGTTTCTCCGAACTTTATTTATTACCTAAAAACACAAAATTAATTAGTACAAATATTTATTCTTGAAAACAAAGAAAACACAGAATCTGGGATAATATCTGATTTCTGAGTACAAAAGATGAGTTAAATGCCAATAAATAGATGTATAAATATGCAATATTTGGCACTCATCAGCTGATGAAAGAGCTGAAACCAATGGGTATTGTGGTTGTTGAATTGGTGGCACTAAGATTGCAGGAAATGGTGTGGCAGCAGTGGTTTTGGTGGTATTATTGTTGGTGATGAAGCAAGAAGATGTTGGTTTGATAGCAGAGAAGCTTGCACTGTCGATGTTCAGGTGGAACTGAAGACTATTGCATCTGTTGCAAAGCTAAAGGAGGAGTTGAGAGAATTGGCTGGGGTTGCAGGAAGTGAACTGAACTGGGATTGTTGGTTTTGAGTTGAGCTCCAAGTGGTAGTTGAAATGTAACTAGAGCGGGTACTCACTAAATGGAATGGTTTGTGTAGGCTGAACTCCAGGTATAGTGGCTTTGTATAGCTCAGAAGAGGATGATTGCAGTGTGTAAGTTGCAGGGAAGTTGTGTTTGGATTGATTGAGCTAAGCAAGAGTTGTAGATGCAAGTGCAGTGAGTGTATATTAAGGAAATGCAGCTGAAACTGAGCTGAAAAGGAATGATGGCGCGACTTTGAGCTTAGGCCGTGCAATGGTTAGCAATGTGTTCTTTGGAAACGATTCATTACTGGGATGCAGTCTAAATAGGTAACTAATCCGATTCTCTTTTTGTAAAAATAAATTTACTCTTTTGTTTATTGATATTATCGTGTTAAAGTCTCCTTTGTTTTTGCTCAAAACACTTTCCTGAGTTTCCTTATAGGTTTAGTTGTTAAGTAAAGTTGCATCGAGTCTGTAAATTACTTTCACATAAATCCTTAGTGTGAATGAGGTTTACAAATTATGCATGTCAATTCTTAGTGTACTGCAGGCTTATTATTGTTTTTAATTCTAACTAAGTTATTAGGCTGCAGAAAGGCTCATTCTGAGTGAAGGGGAGCTCAAGATACAGCTTGAAGAATTTCGTAAAGATCCCGAAATTTCTGATAAGGTATAACATACGAGTTCTCTATTTTATACGTATGTATGAGACTGGTCAAGGATTTTGTTTGCTGTATCAATCAATTAAAGACATACATGCATTGATTTGTTTGCTTTTTGGACTAATCTGTGTCCGAACCTCTTTTTCAGGATAGCTCGAGGATGCAGCTTATTTTGCTACAATTGACAACTCTTTAAATACCTTTACTTGGAATAAGTGGTCCGAACCTTTAATATTTCGAGCCATTATAAACAGTTATGAATGTGAGCAAATCTTCTTATGTATTTATATGTACTGATATTCCTTTAATATTTGGAGTTTAGAATATGTTCTCAATTCTCATGACTATTTGTGTCCTTGATACATATCAGGGGGTCATAACGGAGGATTTGTTCAACTAAAGAAGGCGATTGGAGCACCTGAAATGGTTGTCCTTAAATTTAGTATTGAAGGAATACTAATTTTATCAGTTTTATTGGTTTTAAATTCTGAGAAGCCACTCTTGAAAGTTTAAAATGCTATTAGGTAGATGTAATGTACTCTTGTTCGATCCTTCTTCCTTACGTTCTTGACCACTAATTGATATTTGTCAAGTTTCTGTCACATAGTTTTGTTGTATATTCTCAATGGTTGTACTTTGCATGATTATATAGTTTTCTGGTTATTTTCTCAGATGCATCAACAAAGTTGTTATAAATACTCATGGCTTGGAAATCATACATGAATTTGATGGCACATAGTATCCTTCTCAGATGTCTTATTTTTTCTTTCATATATATGCGGTGGCAGATCTTTGGAGGGGTTTTCCTTGGTGTTTCTACAACAAATTGAGCTGTTGGAAGGACAAACATATATTGTTTCAGGGCTTATACCCTTGAAATCATATTCAAATACCCTATATGTTCAGCAAGAGGTTCTACCATTAAAATGGCATCCATTAGGTCCCCTTACCAGCTGTAAGTTTTGAGTAAGTTCCTATTATAGTATCTTCTTATAGTGATTTAAGTGAGAATGATATGAACTTAGTAGTTTCTATGTCTTCCCTCAGAATTTGACATTGTGCCATTTTATTTTTAAATATATCTTTTCGTCTTCGATCGATTGCTGTTCTTGGTTAGTCTTCTCCACATGTATCTCCACATTTACTTAATGATGCCTTTCTGTTTATGATTAGGTCATTGAGTATGGTTAGATAAGTTGAGGCGAAGTGTTGCAGATTTGATACAAAAATAGTAGCAAGAAAAGGCAAAAACTGTTATGTGAGTCTGTTTTTGTTATGTCTTAGATTTCATTTGCTATATCTTTTTTTTTGTCCTGTATAATTGCTCAGACCAACTGAACTTGGTTTTGCATCAGTGTTCTTATTTTTATTTGAGTTTCAAAACATAATTTGTATTCCACTATAACATTGTATTCCATTATGAACTGCTTGAATGAATCTGGAAAGAATAGAAGAAAGTATTGTTATTGAATGGGTGAAATTGTATGATTAGATTGAATGAAATATTTTTATGCAGGTAAAAAAAAAATGAATTCCGGTGTATTTCCGGTTGAAAATGAACTGCAGGTCAACATTGACCTGGTCAAAATTGGTCAGTGTTGACTAATTTTGACCAGGCCAATATTGACCTGCAGTAATTTTTTTGCTGTTACAAAAAGTTCATAATGGCTCTGAGATGTTTCAACTTTCCACGTAGTAATGGCTCTGGCATGTTACTAACCTACCACGTAGTAACGGCTCGAAGATGTTACGACGACGTTGTTACAAAAAAATTCGTAACGGCCCTCAGTTGTTACCACGTGTCATTCGTAACGGCCCTCGGCTATTACTGACGCCGTTACAACCCAGAATTCGTAACGGCCCCATTGTCGTTACAAAAAAATGTAACACCCCTTTTTGTAACAGGCAAGAGCCGTTACAACCCGTTTTAGCAACGTCTCAGTTCTGTTTCTAATCCCATAATATGGTGTACTGATGTTACTGCGCGCATCAAAGATTCAGAGTTCAAAAGGGCTCTCATTGATATGGGAGCATCCTCAAACGTTGTTCCGCTTAAAACTCTCAGAACAGCCAAGGTCCGGCCAAACAAAATTATGAGACATCCTACTGTAATGACAGATTTCGCACGTATGGATACATATATCTAAATCTATCGGTGGGACCTGTCCAGTCGAATGTGAAATTTGAAGTAATAGAGAAGGAACCAGACTGCCACATGATACTGGGAAGACTGTGGCTTCATGATAATAAGATCATCCCCTCAACATATCATCAATGCCTAAAGACTATGTTGAATGAAGAAGTCGTTCGCATTCCTGCGTCACTATCTCCTTATGCACCAATTTGTGGCGTGGAATTGTTTGAGCCAAAGGAAAACTCGCAAGACTCATCAAGCAAGGTTTACTACACTCCACTCCCTACATGGACGTCGATCGAGGAGGAAGACCGGCTAGCATCACTGAATAAAGATACCAAGTCCTGCGGCGCACCTCTACTGATAAGACACGCCAATCCTCTGTCATCGAGTGAAAACTTGGTTCATCTTCATACCAAGAGAGAGCGAACTTTGGTGGTGAGTCAGGATGAAAAAGGGAAGATTGTATACCGGCGCCGCTATTAGCAATTAATATGGGAGACTACCACCAAGTCTCTCCGCCCAATATAATGCAACCATAATAACAGGCTACAAGAAGAAGAAGTACCTGACGCTCCTCGACAGTTGCAAGACGGCACCGACTTCACTACAGATGAAATCGAAATTTTCAACATCGGAAATGAAGAATCTCTGAGGCTTGTCTCTATCAGTTCAACTCTATGTACAGATGAACGCATGAAACTTGTGAATCTTATCAAGGAGTATCAAGATATATTCACGTGGACATACGAGGAAATGTCCGGCCTGAACAAAAAATTGGTCACTCATCATTTACATATAATACCTGGATCCAAGCCAATCAAGCGATCTCCAAGACAGTTCAGACATGATGTGGAAGAACAAATCAAGACCGAGATTCAGAAATTGCTAGTCGTTGGCTTCATCAAGCCCATTCACCACCCCACCTAGTTGGCCAATGTGATTCCCGTAAAGAAGAAAAGCGGTCAAATTAGGTGTTGTGTCGATTTCAGAGATCTGAACAAATGCTGCCCCAAGGAAGACTTTTCCCTTCCCAACACTGACATGCTAGTAGACGCCACCAGTGGTCACGGCATGTTCTCCTTCATGGATGGGTACAGCGGCTACAACCATATAAAGATGTACGAGCATGATGCAAGTAAGACATCTTTTCGAACTCCTCTTGGGATTATACTGTGATGCCTTTCGGTTTGAAAAATGCTGGTGCTACCTATCAACGTGCCATGACTGCAATTTTCCATGATATGATGCACAAGCAAGTTAAAGATTACGTAGACGATATAGTAGTCAAATCAAAAACTCGAGCAGACCATACAGACATTTTATGGCAGGTGTTCGAAAGGTGTCGTGAATACAAACTGAAAATGAATCCTTTGAAATGTGCTTTTGGGGTCTATTCTGGCAAATTTCTGGGATTCCAAGTAACTTCTGAAGGAATCAAGGTTGACCCAACCAAGACCTAAGTTATCCTCACAATGCCTCCTCCGCGAACTGTGAAAGAACGCCAGAGTTTCATGGGCAAGGTAAACTACATTCGGCGTTTTATACCTGGTTTAGCCTAGCTTATTACTTATTTCTCCCCCTTGCTGAAAAAGGGAGCAAGCTTTGTTTGGACCACGCTACAACAAGAAGCTTTTCGGAAGATCCAGCAAATATTGTCATCACCAGCTGTTATGAAATCTCCTATATAAGGAAGACCGTTGTTTCTGTACACTGCTTCCAGCTATACTGCTGTTGGGGCCCTCCTTGATCAAGAAGATTATGAAGGGATTGAACACCCTATATACTACTTCAGTCGTATTTTGAGAGACGCTGAACTCAGGTATCCTAAGGGCAAAAAGGAGTGTCTAGCCCTAGTTCACGCTATTCAAAAATTTAGACACTATCTACTGTCGAACAAAGTGGTGCTGATAGCTAAAGCCGATCCCGTCAAGTTCTTTCTCTCAAAACCGGCCTTGATAGGAAGGCCGGATAAATGGTTACTCCAAATGTCAGAGCTTGACATAACGTGCACTCCTCCGAGGGCTATTAAAGGACTAGCAGTAGCAGATTTACTAGTAGCGTTCCCAGGAGAAGGCACAACCGCACTGCATGAAGATATTCCTGGAGAGTTTCCGGAAGTTTCTTTTGTCAAAGAGGAAGCGTGGCTATTGTATTTTGACGGCTCTGCTACCTCTGATAATAATACTGGAGGAGCGGGTATAGTTCTAGTATCTCCAACTGGTGAAGTCCTTTCGCATTCGTTCAAGCTGGACTTTTAGTGCACCAACAATTCAGTAGAATACGAGGCTTTCCTCATAGGATTGTCGCTAGCCAAACAAGCAGGTGCCACACATATGGAAGTAAGAGGCGACTCGAAACTTTTGGTTAACCATATGAACGGAGTATACTCACTCAAGGATGTAACACTGGCCCCTTATAGAGCTGAGGCGCAAAAGCTATTGAACTATTTCGCTGATGCAACCATAATTCATGTTGGCCGAAACAACAAGAAACACGTCGATTGCTTTGGGGTTTAGCTCCTCATATTATTCACATGCTCAAAATAATTGTTCATAGCTCAAAAGGGTGAAAAACAAGAGAAAACTAATGAAGTAGGCAGTTTGCAACGCTGCGGAGCGTTACAAAACAAAGGCTACAACTGATAGTGGAGGTATAGTGGAAACAGGAAAATAAGTCTCGCCCGAAGAGCACTTTGCTTTGTCGTTGATCTGCGATAGTTTTCCGAGACTCACAGGTGCACGTGGGTTGATCTTCTTGATTCTAGGGTTCTTGAGAACGACACTTCTTTAGTGTCGAGTTCTTCGTCTTCTTCACTCTTTGCGCAACTTCTCCGCAACTCCTCTTCTTTGCACCGGAGCTCCACCATCCCCCTCCTAACACTCCCCAAACTCTCGACTAAGTCTCGACCGAACTCTCTGCACCTTTATATATCCAACTTGACCCTGGATAACTCGATTAAATCCGAGTATATCTTTTTTTTTCTTCCCCTCAAGTCTCGGTCCTTTCTATCTTGTTTCTCTGCTTCACGCCTCTCCTGAATTAATCCAACTGCTCTCATTAATCCCCTAAATCTTCCGAGAGATATTCTCTTTAAAACTCACGTAACTTCCATTCATGAACCAAAAATACCCGATATAGCTATGCCCTGTTTTGTTGTCGCGATGATTTTCTTCCCTTTTTTCACGTAACCAAATCCAACACGAACCCTGGATAGATGAAATATACCAAATCCAGTCCAAGTCGGAGAATAATCCGACTAAACTTCCCAAAAATCCGATCCGGCAAAATTACTGCGGTTGAGAAGAGATTTTCCTTAAAACGTATTCAAACGGTGAAATGTGAGGTGTCCCCTTAACCACCGGTGGGGTGCCTTTAGCAGACGCCTTTGGGTATGCCCTAGGGTGCAAATAGCAGGAGGGTACCCCTTAGCAATTGAGGTGTCCCTTATCCATTTGAGGGGTCCGAATAGCACGTGTCCTCCGGGTGCGCAAATTCCACTTTTTAAGCCAATTGCCTAGCTACATTAGCTTCGAAATTGCAATTCGAGGGCTTGGAAAAGACTTTGACGGTGAAGAGACGAACTATGGCATCAACATGGCTTTCATAACCCAAAGATGCTGAAGCCAACGATTGGAGAACTCCGATTATTCAAGAACTTAATAGTTCCCTTTCTCAAGGAAATGTTAGTTTTAAAACCCTAAAAAACTTCTTCATGATCCATGGAGTTTAATACCACAGAAACTCAGATGGATCCCTGTCGAGATGTCTTGGAGATGAAGAAGCGCAACTGCAGCTTAACCACGTTCATGACGAAATATGTGGGCAAACGTTAGTGGTGACTCTTTACCGACGTCTTCAACGCCTCGGCTACTACTAGACAGATATGGAGACTCAATCTCGAACGCTCCAAGGGTCCTGCTCCAATTGTCAAGCACCGCCACATCAATTGGAAGTTCTTAACATTGCCTATGTTGGGGACTGGCGGGAGCCATACATCAACTATCTCCGCGACGGCGTGCTGCCTTCCAACAAGAAAGATGCAGCCAAGATGAAACGAAGAGCCAAAAGATTCGTATTTCATGAGGGAATCATATACCACAAAAGCTTTGGAGGCGACCTACTACGATGTTTGGCAAAGTCTGAAATCCCGATGATGTTGAAAGAAACACATGAAGGTGAACACCAAGGGAAGAAGAAGTTATTCCTCCAAGTGCACGAAAGATATTACTGGCCAACTATGGAGGATAATGCAGCAGCTTTTGTTCTGAGCCATGAATGTGAAACTCACGGAAATCTCATCCACACGCCTTATGCCCCCATTCATTCAGTAAGTAGCCCGTGGCCTTTCTACGACTGGGTACTTAATATTATTGGGAAAATCAATCCACCATCGTCAGAGCAGCATGAGTATATCATAACCGCGACGGTGTACTTTACCAAATGGGTCGAAGCCATTCCTCTTCGAGGAAGCACTGGAGCGATAATTGCAGCATTCATTAAGGAACACATCATTTGTCGGTTTGGCGTACCTAAGCACATCATTACTGATAATGGTACTCACTTTGCCAACAAGCAAGTACGAGAATTGCTTGAAGAATATGGAGTTAATCAGGTTTTCTCTACTCCTTACTACCCTCAGGGGAATGGTCAAGCCGAAAGCACAAACAAGACTTTGATCCGGATTCTCATTCGAACAGTGCATGATAATCCCAGGACGTGGCACGAACAATTGCCTATGACGCTGTGGAGCTCTACTTGAGTTTCTCCTTATTCACTGGTCTATGGCGCTGACGCAATTCTCCCAGCAGAAATCAAAATCTCGTCGACTAGGATTGCAGCCGCGAGTGGAGTCCAATGGAATGAGGGTGAAGCATTGACCTTCAGAATAACGGAGTTGGACACTCTATATTCCAGGAGAACTAAGGCGGAAGAGCATGCTCAGGCATACATAAAGAGGATCTCCAGAGCATACGATAAAGCTGTAAAACCTCGAGTTTTTCAAATAGGATATCCTGTATTAAAGACCGCCAAACACATTCAGCAATACATGTCCGCACCAAAGTTTTCCCCAAAATGGGAAGGTCCTTACGTGATCACCAAAGCTTATAACAGTGTCTACTACAAGATTGTCAAGGAAGATGGAGGCAAATTGGAAGCAGTCATCAATGGAAAATGGCTCAAGGCATACTACGCCTGACCGTTATTTCATCTCTCGTCGTCTCATGACACGGCCAATCAGGCATTTTTTTTCATTTCTCTCATATCTGAGTTATCAAAGCTTTCCATTAGTTAAGACATATTAATGTAAACTCCACTTGCTTACCAAAACCCAATGCAATTCATTTTCGAAAACAATGTTCAAAACCCAAAACAAAAGAACGATCAAACGTTCTCATGCCTACTTATTTAAAATAATAAAATATAAGTATGGCTCAGAAAAGGCCATCCAACAAGTTGTAGTCCCTCGAAAGCATCATTTTCAGCCTATCCTGATACCTTTCAGTCCTACTCTTCAAGTTTTGGATCGCATGTTCCACCTTCTCAGATTCCGCAGCCAAGGCCTTTTCCTCCTCCAAGATAGCTTTTGCAGCAGGAACGACATTAGCGATGATACCACCTCGATCAACTTTGATAATGTCAAGATGCTGCCGCAGCCAGCTCACGTTGAACTCCATGGATTCGCAGGTAGATACCATGTTTTCCCACTTCTCAATAGTTGATTCAGCAACATCACGAATGGATGTACTTTCCATCTCTGCAACCATGGGCAGAAGACAGTTCACCGTAGTAACCAAAGCAGACGAACAATTTCGCACTACGTTCCTGGTAGCAATGTGGCCGTACTTCCTCCATATTTTTGTGTACAAAGGCACAAACTCCTTTCGTACCAGTAACTCACCAATAGTCCGGTAACTAGAAGACAAACACTTCATGTGAATATCAAATGGAAAGCCTGCATTGGGGTACTCGTAGGAGAAGATACCCAAATCAGTGTCTTCTAAGTCTGCAGCAGTAGGCGTGTTTGAGCTTGAAGGAAGAGGAGTGGCCAGATCATCGTCATCAACCACTGTTACACATGTTCCAGCAAGGTATGTAGGATCAGAATATCGCAACATCAATACTTCGCGAAACCTATAAACAACAACCTTGCAAAGGTGTCGCAGACGAATAATATGAATGACGTAATGGATGACAACAGCCAAAACACGAGAAAGATGTGAAGACTTAGCGAGATCAAGGAGTGTCGCGAAATTATATATTTGTACACTTGCGATATTTCGCAAGTGATTCCCTAAAATAAAGGACAGCTTAGCTGTCATCCACTATGTAATACCCTATATAAAGAGCCGAACAGGCCTATTGAAGGAGAGTTCTCTTTGCGAGTGTTGGGCAAGTCATTAAGAGATAGAAAGTTTAGAGTGATTGTAATCCTTTAGTTCATTTCTATTTCATATTGTAAACATTCAAGAATTTAATCAATAACAATTATAATTGTTCATCTTAAAATGGCTTAATTGTGTATATTCTAGTGAAGGGTGTAGTGTAGGATTTCCTGCAACTACGTATTGGCGCTAGAAATAGGGAGAGAGTGAAGATTGACAGTGTGATTTGAAAGAATTTGGAGTAACAGGAAAGGAATTTCATATAATTTTCGACAATCTGCTGAAATTGAGAAATGGCTAGAAGAAGACATGCATCAGAGCAACCAACAACTGTTAGAAGGAGTAGGAGGCTTGATGGAGAAGGGAGAAATGAAGTGGGAGAATCCACGAGAATAAACACAAGGAATAATGAAAAAAATCAAGTTCAACCACCAATTCAACCAGTACCGAATAGAATTGTGGATTATGATAGGGTAAGTGTGCATACTTGGAGATCAGACTCTGTGGATGAACGGGGAGAAGAACAACAATTGGTAAACAATGGACGAGAAGAGAGAGATCAAGAAGTGATTGGAGAAGTAGTTCATGGAAATGAAGAAATCGCAGCATTAGAAGTATTAAGACAAACAATACATGAAGAAATGCGATTAGAAGCGGAAGAACGCGCAAATTTAACAAGGCAAAATCATGAGTTAAGAATGGAAAACATGAGATTGCAAAATAGAAGGTCGAGAAGCACTACAAGGACAAGCTCAAGATCATTTAGAGAATAAATAAGGAGAACATTACCTGTAGAAAATGTTAATGAAGAAAATCTAGAAGAAGAGCCAAATCCCAACGAAGGACACTGCGAAAGAAGAGAAATAATGGAAGATCGTTATATCCCACAACCCGAAACTCTTCAAAACGTGCAAGATAATAGAAATCAAGGAAATAGGCAACTTCAAGGGCGAAATAATCCAGGCGACGAAGAAAATCAGGAAGAAGGAAGAAGAATATTACATGGGAGAGAGGCACGGAGGAAGCAAAAAGAAATTGAAGATGAAATTGAAAGACACTATACTGAACAAGCACGACTAGCTTGCGAGAGAGAAAGATTGTGAACAGAAATGGAAGAGCAAGAACTACAAGAGGCGATTCGCCAGAATAATCATGATAATCGAGAAAGAAGACGAGAACAAAATCGCAACAATGGTAATATCAATGAAGAATATGAAAAAGTACAAAGGAGAGCTGAAAGGCAGCAAAAAAGAGAAAATGACAGATATAATGGTGTGCGAATTCATGAGAGGAATGAAAGAGAAGATCGCAGAGAAAGGCGAGAAGAGAATGATGAGCAAGAAAGTCAAAACAGGCATGAACGCCGAAGAAGGGAGGCGGAGTTAAAAAGACCAATGGATCCAAATTCTGGGATAAACGAGCAAATTCTGAGAGAATTGGCGGAAATGAGAGGAATGTTAAACAATAAAAGGGGAGGAGGAAAGAGACAATTGGATGAAGCTATAGAAGAAGCTACGAAAACTCCATTCACACGAGAAGTGCAATTAGGAGGAATACCACCAAAGTGCAATTTACCTGCGTTAACCAGCATTTTCGATGGAACAACTTGTGCAATACAACACATTAAGGCTTATGTGAGGTGTATGCTGCAGTGGGAGAACCATGATGCTATATTGTGCAAATATTTTGCGTCGAGTTTGATAGGAAAAGCTTTGAAATGGTTTGAAGGGTTACCGAGGAATACAATAACATCTTTCAATCATTTGCAGACAATATTTTTAGGAGCATACATAAGTAATAATTCCTCGCGACCTGGTATTGAAGATGTATTTGGGTTAAAACAAAGGGTTGGCGAAAGCTTGAAACATTTAACTGTGAGATAGAAGACAATGTGCAGCGAAATGGCTGGTCGTGTGGACGAGAGATATCTCATTCTATCATTCATAAACGCTATGTTCGCAACCAATTTGTTATATATTCAAGTTTTTAGAATCAAGAATACAATCACAATAACTGAGTTGCGAGAACTTCAAGAGGAATACATTGCTTTAGAGGAAAAGCAAAATGAGATGGAATCATACCCTATTGCGAATACAAGTTCAAGAGCCGCGAATGCAAGTTTGTTACCTAAATTGATAAATACGGTGGCGAGCACTTCGCAGTGTCAACAATGTCAACAAGAAATAATAACAGATGATTGTCAGCAAAAGTTAGTAGCCATGGGAAGTCGTGATCAGAAAGAATTTGAAAGAGAGAGAAATTTCTACAACCGTGGCGGAAATAACAAAATTCAAAGACTTGATCAGCCACAAGAAACTTATGGAGGTCAGAGGCAGAATTATCATAGTGGGCAGCGAAATCATAGGATAGTATGGGAAGAAATCAAGATGCCCCCACTAAATGATAGTGTGGAGAAAATATGGGAAGCTATAATCTTGATGGAAAACATACCTGCACCATGGAACATGGGAAATGAACCGCCTCCAGGTGATAGAAGTCATGAATTCTGTTCTTATCACCATTTTCATGGACAATTAACAAATGATTGCAGAAATATAAAAAGAATCATCCTCAGAATGATTGACCAAGGGAAGCTAAATCATTTCCTAAAAGGTGAAGAGAAGACTCAACCATTACCGCCACCGCCAGAAATTCACAGAGTAAATGCAACAAAAGGGAAAGAAACATTTGTAATAGAAGTCGGAGCGAAGGCCAAAAATTTGTTTTGCAACTCTATTGTACATTAGTACAGGACAATTGAAGACTTTCATGATAGTGTTCTCAGTAGGGTATTCGCAAGAGATGTTGATAACAGAGAAGTAATGAACATCGCGAAGACATCGCCACTAAAGGAATGGCAAAAGCATATCATTTCTTTTACCGCAGAAGAGATATCTGATAATGAAAAGATGCATGACAATCCATTAGTGGTAAGGCTGGAGATTAACCCAAAACCTAATGATGATGAAGATGATGAGGCAGAAAATTCCTGGGCGATCAATAGAATCTTAATCGATACTGGAAGCTCAGTAAACATCCTTTTTTACCATACTTACAAGACTATGGGAGGGAAGGATGAAGATTTGATACCTTCAACATACAAGATCTATGGTTTCAACGGTACAACTAACAAACCTAAAGGAGAAATTCATATGAGAATACCATTGAAAGGGTTATCAACTGAAATTTTGTTCTGTATAGTCGATGTGGAATCCCCTTATAATGCATTGATCGGGCGACCATGGTTACACGAGATTCTGGGTGTAGCATCGACTTATCACCAGTGTATCAAATTTCCTCATCCCAGTGGTGTTGGAGTTATAAAGGGAGACTGGACTGAGGAACAAAAATGCTATGAAGTTGATGTGGAGACTTGCGAGGAAAGAGCTACACAAAAGAAGAACTGGAAGCAAAATATAAAAGAAGAACAAAGAAGAGAAAGGCTTATGGTGGACGCCATAGAAGTGAGAGAAGAAAGTAGGTTGTGAAACAAATGCCTGAAGAAAGTTGGACATGTTGATGATTTCGCAGAAGGGAAGGCAGTATTAGGAAATTTGAATGATGAAGAAACAGAGAGCAACGGAAGTAAGAGATGTAAGAAGTGAATAATTGATTTTAGGCTTGCGAAGGTGTTTTAAAAAATATATATATATATATATTTTACGACCTTGTGAGTGAAAAAGACAGGAAGAAGATGCAAAGAATTCAACAATCAAAGAAAGAACACGCGAGACTTTTGCAAAGATGACAAGAAATGATCTAAAATCAATGATTTATACGAATGGGACGAACCTTTATGGCGTACACCCTAGTTCGCGAATAAAATTTCGCAAGAGGCAAATGTAAGACCTAAAGTGCGTCATATAAGGGGGTATCTCTTTGCATGGCTCAGGAAAAAGGTTACACCGCCCGGAACTGAGTCATGGAAATTTGGGGTCAATAAAGCCCATCCAGGAGAGATACCTTGGATTTCCAACTATTTATATAAGGTTATACCCTGGTTGGACGACCGAGGGTCTCTCCTAAGGAGTCAGCGTATGACCAAGGCGCCGAGGTACACGGTTGAGCCAAGAGTGCCTGGGGCATTTGAAGTGTCTCGGCCATTCTTGGCAAGTCTTGGCACACGCTCGACTCGGCCCGAAGAAAACTCCACTTAGGGTGCAGTCTTGTAACCATAAGCCCTATAGGTATAAGGGATAAGAGGCTGCGAAAACAACTGGTTGTTGTTAAGACCGGATGGGAGGAGCTAGTCTTGTATGGCCGATGTACGCCTCCTTGAAGGGGCAACCAGGGAGATGATAAGGGCGGCACCCTCCATTAGGGAGCTGATAAGTGTCTTAAGACGCAAATGTCATGAGGCTTTATTTTCGCAAGAAAATATAGGCTTGTCATATTTTTGCAATGATCCTGAAGAGGCAATAATACAAAACACGAAGGTAAGACGATATCAATGGGTTAGTACATGAAAGTGTAAGGACGTCCTGCGATTTCGTCGCAAGACGGCAATGTCATGGGACTTTATCTTCGCAAGAAAATTTAGGCCTGTCATATTGTCGCAATAAAATTATCCTGCAGAGGCAACAATACTAAAGAAATGATAAGGCAAGATCAATGGGTCATTACATGAAAATGTAAAGACGTCCTGCGATTTTGTCGCAATGATGAGGGGTGGCACAATAAGACCTTTAACTAGGAAGGCAAAATAAGACCACACAAGAAAATGAGTAAGCAAATAAGCTTACGAAAATGATTATATGCAAATAACCAGGAAACATTTGATTGCGAGAATTTAGCAACAACAGTTGCGAAACTGAGGCACATTATTATTTAAAGGTTAATGACTTAATCTTTCATTTGAAAACAAATAACAGAGGCAAGTATGGGAATGAATAGGGTAAAAATTTGTTATTTATTTTCATATGATAGATTAACTTCATTCATAACATTGATTGATTGTATTACAAGAAAGAATTATTCTTTTAACATGTGCAGCAAGGAACAAAAATAGTAGAACTTGTATTTGAAGACCTAAGAAACTTACAGTAAGAGATTAAAAGGATAAATGTACAGATATTACAAAGAGAGAAAGAAGAAAATGAAGTTATTTCTTTGTTGATTCTTCTTCTTCGCTAGATCCCTCAACTACGTCATCTTCACTAGAGTCCTCTACTTCACTAGCATCGCTATCGGAAACGTCCAAAGAAGGCATATTCTCAGGGATCTCTTCAAAAAGACAAGGATATGAAGAAAGAGGAATATTGTTGTCATCACAGACTGTCTTGATAGTTTGATTGCGAAAACGAACAGCATCATTTTTGAAATTCGCTACAGTAGTTTGTAGCTGCTTCTTCAACTTGGAATACTTGTCATTACGAAGAGAGAAATCCTTTGTGAGTTGTTCTTTCTCATATTCAAGTTCTTCAATCCGTTTCTGAAATCTCTTCTCAGCCTCTGCAAACATAGGACAATGAATCAGCAATTTAAGGGGAGTTTCATAATTTATAAACAGTTGAGTAAAGAAGAATGGTCAACAACCTTCTCTATCAGAAATCATATCCCTAATCAAGGCTGTATGATCAACTTGAAGACTAACATTGATACCTAAATTATTTCTGGCGTCATCTAGAACTTTCGCAGCCCAAGTGAATTCATCGTCGCTGTTTATGAGAAGAAGGGAACGAATTTGATTCTCTCTTTCGCTAAGTAAAGTATTTTGGCGAATGGATTCATCCCGTTCAACTTGAACTTCAAGAAGAGTTTTTTGAAACTTCGCTAATGCTTGGGCACCTTGATTAGAGATGCGATCTTTGTCATCTATAAGATCACTAACTTTTTTCCTTAAAATATTAATTTTCTCTTGGGAGTCAAGATATAGACGTTTAAGTTGGTTGGCTAGACCCAAACTAGATCTATATGATCAAGTTCTAAGAGGCGAAATTTGGATTGAATTTTGTCTAGAGGGAGAGATCTAATTTTGTTATTGGAAAAACTATTTAAAGAATTGTTGAGGTGAGCGAGAAGAGCATCATTATCCATTGGTTCAGGAAATGAGTGGAGAAGAATGGCTTCATCGGAAAGATTATAAACGTTTGCGAAAATGATAAATCAGATAAGGAAACACACCTAGAGAATAAGATAAATAAGAAAGGAAAAATATCATACCATAAAGTTGTTGATTAGCACTTTGAAGGCTAGATATTTTATTCTTCTGAGTGGAAGATTCAACTTCCAATTTTTTGATCTTTTCGCGAAGAGAAGCAGTTTCATTTTCGAAATTTTTATCTCTTTTGCGAAGAGCAACTGTTTCAGTTTCCAGTTCTTCATTTTTCTTGCGAAGTTGAAGATTCTTCATCTCGAGAGCATTGCGCCTTCTCTCAAGGTCTGAGGCAACAACAAAGGAAGCTCTCCCAGTCTACAAAGGAAAGTAAACAAATCATCAAGATATGGTTCAAAATCGAAGTTATGAAGAAATAGAGAAGTACATACGTACCAAAGCACCCAGTGCATTTAAGAAGTTGGGAGTCACTGATCTGGAAGCCCCTTGAAGAGAATCATTGCCCTCTAATAAGGAAGCGTCACAAATACTTGCGAGAATTTCGCATGTATTAGAGAGACGATCATCTCCAATTCCCTGCATAGAATCAGAGAAGATACTAGACAGTTGCTCCATAGGAGATTCAGCTGGATGATTCTCTTTCGCGAGAGAGGTGTTAATGTCATCATCATCTTCATCATAACTCTCACTAGATAGAGAACTTGAGTGAGAAAAAGAATGGATCTTCCGTTTTTTAGAAGGAGGAGCAGTAGATTTTCCCTTGCGAAGAGAGTCTTTATTCTTAACCTTGGATTTCTTGGAGTTATCTTCTTCCTCAGCAGTATTAACGCCAACCTTCGCACACGAATGAAGATAAGAAACAGAGGCAACAATATTGTTAAAATAATAAGAAAAAGTATTTCTTACTTCATCCGTGATCGAATGGAGTATCGCCAGGGTACTCTCCTTAGGATTTCTCTTGTAACTTCTTCTCAACTTAACAATCTGGAAATTTCGCAAGATCAGTAGATATAAAAAGAAGTTAAGATTACAAGCTGAATGAAATTTAGGGAGCATACCTCTTTTGCTTTCTCAGGCCAATTAAACACCCAAGGCTGATAATTAGCGAGATTCGCAGGGAGTACATTTGAACCAGAGATATAAGGTCCATTCAAAAATAGTGGAAAGACGCACCATTTTTCGTCTTTGGAATGGCGAGGGACATTGTTCTTGCCAGAGTGCCAATCGATATCTTGTATAAGTATTTTATCACTGGGAATATTTTCTTTTCTTTTCAAGCAAGCACCCCAGCGAGACCTATCGTTCTTCATATTTATCACTTCATAATTATCAAAGAAATTCTCTACTGAATATTTTTCAGCGAATATCTCTAAGTCTGCGAATTTAGGATCTCTGACTGTAATGGGATAAAGAGATCCCTTACCAGCGCCACGGTTGGCGAACTTAAGCATTAAGCGGATACAATCTCCGCTTAGTTGGTAGATAGCTCGCGAGAACTTCTCATGAGAAAGAATTTCATAAAACAGAGGAAGTTCAGGATTATAAAGAGGAATGGGAAGGCCCGCGAGAAGTTGACCTAGAGATATTATGATTTTGTGATCATCACATTGATGATCAGTGAATAATTTGGCAGAAAGAATGGATTTGGGCTCTTGATCGGGAATAGGGGATAATGTGAAGCCCTTTTCTTGTAAATCCTTTTTAATCTCTTCCAAAAGAGTTTCGTATCTACGAACATATGGAGCCATCTTCAGAGTATGGGAATGAATAATGAGTTGAAGATCAAAAGAAAGATGAAAAAGCAGATTTACAGTAGCAGAAAGCAGAAATTACGGAGGGGAATGGAAGAAAAATTGCAGAGAGAAAGTAAAAAAGAAGAAGAAGAAGGTGAGAAAAACTATATATAGAGAAGAATTCTCGAGAAGATAAATGCATTTAATGCGAGAGGGGGCGTGAACGGTCAATAAAAAAATAGTTGAAAGAGACGTGTCAAGAAATGGATGGAAGAAGAGACACGTGTAATAAATTATGTGCAAAAATACAGAATCATATCAAAACAGATAAGGATGAACAATTGCGGCATTTCAAAATTACTAGTTCTCATGACATTCTCTTCTTCGCAGAGAAGACATGAGAAGAGGCAAGATGTAGGATCAGAATATCGCAACATCAGTACTTCGCGAAACCTATAAACAACAACCTTGCAAAGGTGTCGCAGACGAATAATATGAATGACGTAATGGATGAAAACAGCCAAAACACGAGAAAGATGTGAAGACTTAGCGAGATCAAGGAGTGTCGCGAAATTATATACTTGTACACTTGCGATATTTCGCAAGTGATTCCCGAAAATAAAGGATAGCTTAGCTGTCATCCACTATGTAATACCCTATATAAAGAGCCGAACAGGCCTATTGAAGGAGAGTTCTCTTTTCGAGTGTTGGGCAAGTCATTAAGAGAGAGAAAGTTTAGAGTGATTGTAATCCTTTAGTTCATTTCTATTTCATATTGTAAACATTCAAGAATTTAATCAATAACAATTAAAATTGTTCATCTTAAAATGGCTTAATTGTGTATATTCTAGTGAGGGGTGTAGTGTAGGATTTCCTGCAACTACAAGGTACCTCTACAACAACAAAAAAAAAATTATTATCTACCGGCCATGGCAAAAGAATACCTACTCACCGGTGAAAAGTATACCGGTATGATCTTCTTGACTCGGAGGATCCGAATAGGGGAGTTGTCACAAGCTCCAGAGATTCGCTCACTCTGAAAAAACGATGTTAGATTCAAAAAAAGAATGAGGAATTACCACTTCAAAATCAAGATATAATTAAAGTCATATTATGGGTACAAGCCGCTTGCGTTTGGTAGAAGAGTATGGCTGGGTTGAAGATGATCCACTCATGTATGACATGATGAAAGGATATGGGTTTAGCAGGAGAATCTCTATTCCAAATCGATAAGAACGGTCTAATTTCGCCTGCATATGTATATACGCTGCAGAAACCCTAAGAGGAGGCGGATGCTGAACAACCGCAACATGACTTATCCGATAGACAAGGATTCAACGCCAACCAAGTCGTGTTTCTTGTTGAAACCCTAATTAAAGCCGGTAGAAGACTGTCAGATAGTTAAAAGAAGAATGCTTTCAGCCCAACTCAAAATCCTGGCAGAACATGCGTGTGACTGGATCGAAATCAGCATACCCGAAAGAAAAAATCTTGATCTGGCGGCCTGTTTCACTGACTCGAATTCAAGACAACTGCCACTTCCCTGGTAATTGATCGTGTGTCAATCCGTCAAAAATAATTTCACTTTCTTACGCACTAAATTTAAATGAAGCACAAGGTAAGGAAGAGTTCGTATCCACATAGAGGCAATTGTTGTTAAGTAATTTTCAGTTTCTAAAGTAACCCAAGGTATGTTTGTTGTTTAGGAAATAAAAGTAGTTGAAAGCAAAGTAAATAATTTGAGAAATCAATAAGGAGAAGATATTGGTCAAGGGATAGTATCATTCACAAACATGTATTTTCATCAATGATTAGAATTGGTATTTTAATCTCGTATTTATTAAAAGTCCTAGGATATCTTGATCGCAAGTATAACCCGTTAATTCCCTGTTTTCATCACAACCACATTAAAAGATGCATATGTGAATTCTTCGTCGAAAGCAACCTAAAGTGTAAAAGCACAATTAAGTTTAACTCCCTAAGAGCATTAAGTTTTATGGAATAAGACTCATCAATGCAAACGAATGTGTAAAAGCACTAGACGTTTTAACAAAAGTTATGATTCACTTGTGACTAATAGGATGTATCACTACAAGCACTAACCACAATTATGCTACTTAGAATCAGGGGATAAACAACTTTTTCGTATTGAAAACCCTAATATAGCTCTAGAGATGAACACAAATCGGATTGATTCCGGACTCAACCTAACAAGTTTTCAAATCTTATAACACTATTAATTGTGAATCACAAACAATAATTACTGAGACAAACTAATTCATTGAATCAAAAGCATGTTGAGAAATCAACTTTTATCCCATAACCAATAAGATGTTTAGCTACTCATAGCTATGGAGTTCATCATCATCAATATTCAATAATAAACAAGGAAGAAGAAGAACAAAACCAAACCCTAGAAGCGTAAACAAAAGTGGCTCTCCCAAAAGAATTCCCAAGAAAAAGATATCCCATGTGTTGTAGAAAACCTCCCTTTTATAGCCTTTCTCTCCTTCCAAAATTAGGTCAAGTCTTCAAAGTCCATTAGGTAAGAATCCACCAAGCCCACAAGGATGAGAAACCCGTGTAGAAAATACGCCCCGAAAATGGTCGCCGGAAGTCTGGGATTGTGGCCGGAAATCGGCCGGAAAGTCGCCGGAAAACAGCCCCGATGACCGGCAAAGTCCGCCCGGTCACCGGTCAACGAGTCGGATCGGCGGGTCAACGAGTTAACTCGGTCAGCACCGAGTCAGGGAGATTCAGGTCTGATTCAGGGTTAGCTGAGTGGTTAGCCTTCCAGGCTTGTCAGAGACCTGAGCTGTTTTGCCAGGCCAACTTGCCAGGCCTAATTCTGCAGTGCAATCATTGCACTTCAACCAGCCATTATGGCCCTGGTAATTCATTCTCCTTCTCAGGCCACACTTCTCTTGTTGCTTCACACAAATCTTCGGCTGCCACCTGCAATCACAGTTCACCTCCTTATCTTCAAACACAGCTCAGTTCACAAACCCTGTAATCTGCTACACTCCCTGCAGCTCTCAATGCTAGCTCATGCCTGCAGCTCTAGCCTGCCATTTTGCACTTTAACTGAATTGCTTAAGCACCAGCTTCTCTTGCATCACCTCCTAAACTGCAGCATCACTACCTTATTGGGCTGTAGTCACCAGTACTTTTCTTTGTCGCTGTTCTACAAACCATTCCGCAACACCAACAATTCTGTCTCGCATCCTATCCACTTTCAAATGCGCCATCAGTCACAGTGACCATAACAGCATCAGCAACAGCTGTGCTTCATCCTGTTCAGATTCTCACATAACAGCAACCACAGCCATGCATCAGTCCCAGTAAACCCTCTTGCTCGTTGATTTGTTCATGATTCAGCCATGGCAACAACAGCTTCATCTTTACTGAAATATCTGTGAGCTTCATCTTTAAGCTATTTCAGCTGAAGCAAAACACAGCATCCAATTTCAGTTCCTGCAAAACCCTATCTGTACTGCACCTGGCTCATCACCAGAGCCTGCCAACATCACAGCTCCAGCCTTCCTGCCCTGAGCCACAAACGAGCTCCACTACATCCACCAGTACCATTCCAACTGCCTCAATTCCATCCATTGGCAATGCCACCATGCACATCAAGCTCAAAAATCACACCACCAGGCAGCCACTTTGCCAGACTCAAAGCCATTGAACAACAACAAATCAGCCCTGATCCATTTAACAAGACCTGACATCCAAAACTCGCTTACCACCATCCCAGTCAACTCAACTCCCTGGTTTAATGCCGAGCTCAAGAGAGTCGATCCACCGCTTCGCTCCCGCCTCGCGGGAGTAGCTCCCTTTGCTTGAGCTTTAATCACCAACACAAATTGCATCTCCCCGAACTCAAATCCCATCTTTCTCGAATACCATAACCACTTCATAGCCCCAACTCGTATGCGCTCACAGTAACTCCATAACCTCGCTCGATCACGGGGCATAAACATCATCTTGCTGCTCCACCAGTGCTTCAATTCTTTTCAGCTACCAATTTCTCCTCCTGAGTCAATCGAAATAATCTCCAAATCCTTCACTTCATCCTTTGCTCTGCCAGTGAAACTGCGGCTGCATCTTCAACAAGCCTGCACCTCCACAGGATTCCTGGTATGCCCTTGCTCTGAACACAGCAACACATTCACATCAAGACCTGCAACCAGCTCCAATCTGAGGTCAAAACCACCAGCTCAGGACATTGCTTTCAGCTCCACACTCCCCAGGCCAGCATTATCACCTGCCATACATTCCACCTGACCCTGCAACTTAAGAGCCACAAGCTCAGGCCATAAAAGCAAACACTTCTTCACAGCCATGAAGGCTATTTCATCCAGACTTCAATCCTTTCTGCCAAGCTCAGTACCAACAACAACCTGACCTGCTCATCCTTTGGCACCAGCCTGTCAGCTTGGCACCAGCATCATCAATCTCTCCTGAGCTTCATCTTCATTCTCAAACCCTAACTCAAGCAGCTTCAATCGATCTCCACACACAGTCAAGCTCAAAACCCCTCCATTCCATCACCCTGAATTCAATATAAACACAGATCTTCACTCAATCGACACAGAGCATCTTTAACTGATTTTTCAAATCACACAAACCCCTCTCTGGATTTTCAACTCGTCAGCAAACCCATCCCTGTACCTGAACCAAAGAAACAAATCTGAGAAGAACCAGATTTCTCGATCAACATTCTTCATTCTACTCCCGATCTGTAACTCAAGCAACACCAGCTCTTAATTCCTTCCTTGCACCGCTGAAAACTCAGATCTCTTTCCTCCATTGATGGAATCAATTTCATACAGATTCACAACCTAATTTGAGTTACCACCTCTCTAATCTTCACCAGCAAAAAGCAATCAACCCATTCTCTGAATTGCCAGCAACGATTTCTCGCTCCCTAGTCACTCTGAATCATTTTTTTCTTTTCTTGCCAGCCTCAATTAATTCATCTCTTCTTGAATTTCAGACAAACATAAAATGGTTTCAGGGATGAGTCATAGATGATAAGATTTATCATGGCACCCGACTGATGGATATGGGCTACCTGACGGCAGCCCATTAACTCTCCTTTGAACCAACGCTAGCAGCCCCCTTATCTTTAATTCCACTCCGCATAGCACTCGTCGCTGAACACTTTCGCTCTCCTTGTTCCTTTCTGCTCCAATGCACGCTTTCTCTTTCTTTTGCTCATAAAGACTCCATTGCACCTATAAACTCAAAAGCACGCGTAAAGTACGTAATTCACAAGAAAAATAGCAAAGAAAGCATAAACTCTATATAGTAAATACGGTGTATTCTACACCTATCAGTAATGTGTATTCACTTTGACTTGATCATTTATCTCTTAACTGTCACCATCTAGTGCTTACCCCGCAACAATGTCATTGTTACGTGCTAAGTAGGGGACTTAATGTTGATGGTGGTTTTTAGTTCAGAGCTAAAATTGTAAAACCCTGTATTTAATGCGTTGTCGTTCTGCAAGGAGACAGAGCCATTTAAAAGCGACGAGAGCTTAAGCCTCTCTACTTACACATATATTGAGCAATTCAATATATTTACATATAAAATTTATTAAGAATGGTGCATGTAGCAACAATCCCAAACATTCTATAAATTTTATTAATCTCTCGCCTGCATTATTCATTAATGTTAGAGCATTGCTCGGTCAAACTCGCATGCGTTGCTATCTCAAGCATGTTTGTCAATGTTAGTGATCAAAACTATAAGTCTTGATTTCTAGCCTATTTGTATATGTCTCGGACTAGGACATAGATAGTGTAGTTGAGCTTAAATCTCTCGACGTTCATATCTTGAAGATGAAGAACTACTATGGGGAGCTTGTGGAACTTCTTCGACAAAAGGTATGTGGAGACTTGAAATTATCTATCACTTGGAAAGTCTATTTCTACTGTCTCCTATATTGAGACATAAGTCATGTTACGATATAGTTTTCTTTATACGCATTTGAGATTTCGAGCTGAGTATATCTCGCTTACATATTTCTCGAAATATGTGTTGGTAAGCTTTCGCTTCGACCAAGTTCATCTTATATCATTATAAAATTACCGAGTACATCTTACATGGTTTGTGTGATACAATCATTTGGTGTAAGACTTGGAAGGTTTCAATAATGATTATTTCAATATTTTGAAAATTGCTTTGATGCTAATAGTGTGTGAAAACGGCTATTGACATTATAGAAGAATGTTTCAATGATTGAAATAAAGAGTTGATGATGTAACCATCTTTGGATATAAGCATATATAGTATGTTCGCACATTAGTGTATAAGTCCATAAACCGGGAGCCAAGAGTATGCATATGTGTGTATACGAAATTGGTGTAGGAGACATGTTAAGTATGCGTACATGTACGCATACTGGCGGAAGTTCTCAATCCGAGAATTTCTGCTAAGTTTGGTTTTGGCAAAACTCTTAACTAGTCACCTTAATTATGCGTACACGTACGCATACGGGCGGAATTTTTTGAACCGAAATTTTCTGCTGAGTTTGGAAACTTTACAAACTCAAAAACCGGTTGCTTAAGTACGTATACCTGTACGCATACTTAAGCTGGTTACTTTGTCAAATCGGTCAAGTCCATGAACTTAAACATTTAAATCATAAGGAATGCAATCTTTGCAAACTGTGGCTATAATGTTCATGATTGATTCAAGTTAATCAAATCGATTTGATTTCAATTGTGTTTTTTAAACAATTGAACAACTCCTAACTAGTTTCATTTGAGTCATTTGAACTAGTTATGGTTAAGATGAATAAGGTTGATATGAGAGTAATCATATGGCTAACCTCGGTTAACTATTTGTGAACCAACCTGGTGTACACATTTAGGTACGGCTACATAAACCTAAATGAGGGTACATTTCATTTGTGTGTAACAAGCTAAGTTCGATCTAACGGTTGAAAGATATTAGCTTGGTTGAATCAGGTTTTTCATCTAACGGTGAATATTGAATGCTTTGTTACCAAGGTAACTTGGATTTCAAACCCTGATTTCAAAACTATATAAAGGAGAACTCTAGCAACTGGGAAACCTAATCCCCACACCTCCTGTGTATTACTAGTTGCAAAAATAGAGTCGATTCTCCTTTAACCTTAGGTTTCTTCTCGAGACCTTGTAGGTTAACGACTTGAAGACTTCATTGGGATTATGAAACCAGACCCAACTATTATCTTTGTAGTTGCGTGATCTGATCTTTCTGTTTCTATCGTGTTGAGTGCAATTGAAATAATTTTCTCGAGATTTTATATCTCCGATAGGCAAGATAAAAAAGTAGTCACAAACAAACTTCATCTCATCGTTTGTGATTCCACAATAACTTGTTTCGCTAGTCGATTAAGTTTATTGTGAGGTGATTGATAATACTAGGCTGTTCTTTGGGAATATAAGTCCGGTTTATCAATTGGTTCTTGTTCACCTTGATTTATCAAAAGACAGAACAAAAACTCTTGGGTATTTCTGTGGGAGACAGATTTATTCAATCCTATAGACTTTTCTGTGTGAGACAGATTTGTCTATCAAGTCTTCGACTTTGGGTCGTAGCAAGTCTTAGTTGTGAGTGAGATCAGCCAAGGGAATCAAGTGCGTAGTATCCTGCTCGGATCAGAGATGTAAGGAGCGCAACTGTACCTTGAATCAGTGTGAGATTGATTAGGGTTCAACTACAGTCCAAATCCAGGTTAATTGGTAGTAGGCTAGTGTACTGCAGAGGGCTTAATACAGTGTGGAGTTCAATCTGGACTAGGTCCCGGGGTTTTTCTGCATTTGCGGTTTCCTCGTTAACAAAATTCTGGTGTATGTGTTATTTCTCTTCCGCATTATATTTTGTTATATAATTATCACAGGTTATGCGTTAAGATCAATCAATTAGAATATCCAACCTTTGGTTGTTGATTTACATTGATTGACACTTGAACATTGGTCTTTGGTACCGTTCAAGTAACTCCTCTTATATTCAATCAGGCTCGCAGATTTTTATTTGCTGATTGCGGATTGAATTAAGAGTTAGAGATATTAAACTTTTTGATATACTTTAATCTAGATTGAGTCTGACTGTCTAGTTGATTCTCTAGAAAGTGTATTGGAGTAAGTCCTCTCAGATTGCCAAACGAATTGTTGGGTGTGGTTGTTAGACCCCCGCATTTTCAATTAATGTATAGCTTATTGAGTATTTTTCCTATGCTATGTTCCCCGGATGAACTCTTAATATTGATATGACATGAGAATTAGTGTTCACTCGCAGCTGGGTAGTATGAATTTCCCGAAGTATCAAGATTAAGGTCTGCATGAAAGTACTCAGTCAGTAGACGCGGTAACTACTCTCTGGGAATAAAATTAAAGAATTTTTGTGTTAACACACAGAATTTATCAAATTTGATAAATTTTGTGATAGCTCACAAGATTCAAATTCTGACCTAATTAATTTGCAAAAATTAGGCTTTATTGCGCCCTGCGCAATATCTCGAACCCTATTGGTACCAAACCTAGGTAAGCTAGGAAATTAATCCGTCATGGACTAGTAGGAGCAAAATCCTACCAAAAGTAGAAAACAAGAAGTAAAAGAGGAGCTGCGGAAAACAAAAGCAACAGCAAAAGAAGGCGCGACCACGCCACCTGGCTGGCCAGTTCGCCCTAGCAGGCACTTCCCGTGGCTGGCCCGACACACCCCATAAAATTGTTTGATGGCTCTTCTTCCCCATCGACCAATCAGATTGCTTTAACAACGCCACATGCATTTCCAATTAAAAATGGAAGTTGGTTGGTCGACACGCCTAATTCCTTAAGGAATTGGACATAGGCTGCCCATGTCAGTCTCAAAATGATCACAACCACACATTTTGGCCGGCTGATTTACCAAGCTTGGCCGCTCCCTGAAGAGACCGGACAAGCGCCATTAGGCACACCGGTCACTAATAATCTGACCAATCAGAGCCCTTCCAACTCGCCAACAGAGCCACTAAACGATTTCCCAAAGCTAGTTGGTCGCGCAACTTACAAAACCCTAATTTCTATTAAGCACCATTATATTGCTGCTGCAAAACGATCTCGGCCGTCCAGCTTCGCCGGTCGAATTAGCCGGCCTAGATTCAATTCCGATCAACGGTCAAAGCGCGGATACGCTCACTAGCGGCCCGACTGTAGCGCTGGCCGGTCGAAATGTCCACAACATTCCGCCAACACCAAAAAACGTTGGGCCAAAATAGGTTGGCCACACTTCTTTTAAAACCTAAATTGAATCAACGGCAGCTGTAGTTGCAGGAAATCCTACACTACACCCCTCACTAGAATAGACACAATTAAGCCATTTTAAGATGAACAATTATAATTGTTATTGATTAAATTCTTGAATGTTTACAATATGAAATAAAAATGAGCTAAAGAATTACAATCACTCTAAACTTTCTCTCTCTTAATGACTTGCCCAACACTCGAAAAGAGATCATCATCCTTCAATAGGCCTGTTCGGCTCTTTATATAGGGTATAACATAGTGGATGACAGCTAAGCTGTCCTTTATTTTCGGGAACAACTTGCGAAATATCGCAAGTGTACAAATATATAATTTCGCGACACTCCTTTATCTCGCTAAACCTTCACATCTTTCTCGTGTTCTAGCTGTCGTCATTCATTACGTCATTTATATTACCTGTCTGCGATACCTTCGCAATGCTGTCATTTATTGATTTCGCGAAGTATTGATGTTGCGATATTCTGATCCTACATCTTGCCTCTTCTCATGCCTTCTATGTGAAGGAGAGAATGTCATGAGAACTAGTGTTTTCAAAATACCGCAGCTGTTCATTTTTTCATCGATTTTCTGCCGACAAGATTCCTTGAATTAAGGTTAACCGCTTACACGTGTCCAAAATCTCCCCTTTTATCGACACATTTAATGTTAACCGGTCATCCTCTTCTTGTCTATTTAAGAAAGAATCCCTCATGAGAGTGTTTCCTTTCTTTCACTTCGTCTTCTTCATCGTCTGCAACTTTTTATTGCTATTTTTCTTCCTGCAATTCTTTTCATCATTTTTCTGCTGTCATTCCTCTGCTACTGTTCTCATCATCTTTCTGCTACTGTTTCTATGGAGCCATCAAGGTTTGTTGATTCTGCTGAAATTGATCTTTTTGTGATTGATTTCTCTTGTTAAGATCGTTTTATTTTGATATTGTTCTTTTTTTAATGATTCCCCTGCTGTTTTTGTTTTAGCAATAACAAATCTAACACCAAGTTCACCGTTCTGAACCCTACTGTCTCCACGGGTTCGCAACCGAAAGTCGCTGTTACTAAAAGAAAGTCTGCGAATAGCAAGGTATTTAAGAAACATTTATTCTTTTAATAACAATATTGTTGCCTCTGTTTCTTATTTAACTTGTGATTCGCAGGATGACAAAAATGTTGATAAGTCCCCTAAGAAACCTCGCCGTTCTAAGCCTGTCGAATCTTCTATTTCCTTTCCTTCATTAAAGTTTACAACTTCTCCTGCGATATCTTCGCAAGATACTCCAACACCTCCTACGATACCGTCGCAGGATAAACTTACACCTCCTGCGATATCTTCGCAAGGCTACCCTGCTCTTGTTATTTCTGAAAATGTCGCTACCGATTTTCCTCCTATACCCGAATTTTCCATAAATGAAGTTCCTCAGGATGAACCCCCTTCTTCTTCAATTATCAATGCCTCTGTCTCAACCCCACTCATTGATCTTCATCAGATTTCCTCTTCTGACATTTCTATGACCAAAAATGATTCAATTCTCCCCTCTCCTGTCATCATTACCTCTTCATCTGGGTCTATCTCTCTTACCAAAGAAAATCTGGAGGGAGTAGATTTAGATTTTAAAGTTTTATCATACATCATGAATGATGCCAAGAAGACCTCCATCGATCCCATCAAGTCTAGTGTTTGCGAGTCTTTGAGTAAATACTTTGGTTCTGACAGGATTTCGCAAATGTCTTTAGAACAAGAAGTTAAGATATTGAAGAATAATCTTCAAAACGTTTCGCTGGATCGTGATAATCTTCGCAAGAAGAACGAAGAATTAAAAGGTATTACTTCTCCTCTTTTTTTTTTTTTTTTTTTGTTATGAAGACCTTGTTCGCCTTTCAAGTTTTAAACCAAAAGCGAAAAATGGAGATATACCAGTTGGAATCCATCGTTGAAGAAACTCGAATGGATAGAGATGTTTGGATGAAGCAATATAACCAGTTAGATAATCTTCATACATACTATGTTGATCAAATAGACAATCTTACCCAAGAGAATGTTCACTTAGTTCAGAAGCAAGACTCGCTAAATAATGAATTATCTCATCTCTCTTATTCTTTGAGTAAATCTAATTTGGAGTTGGAAACCTTATCAGATGAGAATGGAACTCTATCTCAAGAGAAACGAGCTTTGTTAAACAAGGTGGCGATTGCTTCGCAACAGCTTGATGTCTGTCAGAAAATATGTAATGAACAAGAACAATCTCTTTGTTCGCTAAGAAGTAAACTCCAAGAAGTCACTGTTGAGAGAGATAAACTTATTCAGGGTAGAATAACTTTAAGTGTGAAAACCAACCAACTGAAAGACCAATATTCCAACTTAAAAGAATCCTATTCTTCCCTTGCTAAGGAGAATAACTTGTTTGTTTCTAACGAAAAGAACTTGCGCTCTCGATTAAAAGGTTTGGTTGGAGATAATTTTGATAATGCCATGGATCATTTGGAGAATAGTTGCTTGGATTTGACCCAACATCTTATTTCGCAAAAGGAAGGTAGTCATAGAATTTGACTGCCTCATCTAATTTCTCTTTGTCAAATCTTTCTCTTTGGAGATAATAAAATATTCTTTTTTACGGATCCTTTGTTTGTGCAGAATCTGAGAAAGATCTTCGTTCCGCCCTTTCTACCTTGGAATCCAGCTATACCAAGATTCGTAAGGAGAATGCAACTCTTGGCACTACTCTTGCCCGTTCTCGCGATCGGGCCGAAAGAAGACTTGATTATCTTATTCATTCCAAAGACATTTAGAGTAGGAATCACCATAAGGCACTCCTTCGCCAATTTCATCTCAAAGCTGAAGTTATTGTGAATGACATCTTATTGTCCAAATCTCTTGACCTTGTATCTATCGAACCTCTGGAAGTAGGAGATGATGAAATTTACAATTCTCCTGATAGTGACTATGAATACGAAAGCGGCGAGGATGTCGCAGACGAAAATAATAATGAAGAGGTTGTCAATAATAATTCAGATGAAAAGGGTCCTGGTGAGAATGCGTCAACTGGCAAAAATGTGGAGGTTGTTGAAGCTTATAAGATTGTTGAGGAGCGTTTAATATCTCCTTCTGGCGGAGATAATGTTGAGAGTTGAACTTCTTTTGTAATTCTATTTTCTTCAGCCTCTGTTTCTACATAACTTCTTGCATGAGACATTTTACGATTCCTTTTGAGATGCACTTTTGCTTTGTAAGAAATATTAAGTCTACTGTTGAATAATTCTCATATTGTCACTTGCTATCTTATGAACAACTTGCATAAAGAACATAAAATGCTTCTCGGTATTCGCATTCTGAGAAATTCGGACTCATTCTGCGAAAATATGAATACTTCTGCGAAATTATGAATATCTCTGCGAAATTCTGAATAATACCCTGAATAACACTTCTGAAAGATTCTAAATAGTACTGCTGAGAGATTCTAAATAACACTCTTGAGAGATTCTAAATAGTATTGCTGAGAGATTCTGAATAATACTTCTTTGTTATTTTCGCTGTCTCAAACTCATTTCCATGTATATATTCGTAAACTTATTTGTTTACAAGTAATCATTTTCGCAAGCTTATTGCTTACTCGCTTTTGTGTGGTCTTATTTTGCCTTCCTAGTTAAAGGTCTTATTTTGCCACCCCTCGTTATTGCGACAAAATCGCAGGACGTCTTTACACTTTCATGTAAAGACCCATTGATCTTGCCTTATCATTTCTTTAGTATTGTTGCCTCTGCAGGATGTTTTTGTTGCGACAATATGACAGGCCTAGAAATTCTTGCGAACTTAAAGCCTCATGACATTGTCGTCTTGCGACGAAATCGCAGGACGTCTTTACACTTTCATGTAAAGACCCATTGATCTCGTCTTATCCTCGCATTTTGTATTATTGCCTATTCAGGATCATCGCACAAATATGACAAGCCTAAATTTCCTTGCGAAAATAAAGTCTCATGACATTTGCGTCTTAAGACACTTATCAGCTCCCTAATGGAGGGTGCCGCCCTTATCATCTCCTTGGTTGCCCCTTCAAGGAGGCGTACATCGGCCATACAAGACTAGCTCCTCCCATCCGGTCTTAACAACAACCAGTTGTTTTCGCAGCCTCTTATCCCTTATACCTATAGGGCTTATGGTTACAAGATTGCACCCTAAGTAGAGTTTTCTTCGGGCCGAGTCGAGCGTGTGCCAAGACTTGCCAAGAATGGCCGAGACACTTCAAATGCCCCAGGCACTCTTGGCTCAACCGTGTACCTCGGCGCCTTGGTCATACGCTGACTCCTTAGGAGAGACCCTCGGTCGTCCAACTAGGGTATAACCTTATATAAATAGTTGGAAATCCAAGGTATCTCTCCTAGATGGGCTTTATTGACCCCAAATTTCCATGACTCAGGTTCCAGGGGCGGTGTAACCTTTTCCCTGAGCCATGCAAAGAGATACACCCTTATATGACGCACTTTAGGTCTTACATTTGCCTCTTGCGAAATTTTATTCGCGAACTAGGGTGTACGCCATAAAGGTTCGTCCCATTCGTATAAATCATTGATTTTAGATTATCTCTTGTTATTTTATTTGCGAGATCATCGCATGTTCTTTCTTTATTTTGTGCAATTTCGCAATGATTCTTTCGCAATAATATGTGTGTAAATTTACTTCATTTCAACCATTCATTACTTCGCAGTCTATCTTTTTCCACAATCTTCTATGGGTAATATCTCTTCAGGTATAATCTATTCCACGGTCTATCCAACCTGTGGCCCACATCTTTGCCCTCAGGATCCATCAATCTATATGCCCCTGTTCTGACTATTTCCTTAATGATATAAGGTCCATCCCACTTTCTTGCTAATTTGCCTCCACTTTCTCGCTGATATACTGGTGTTTCTCTCAATACCAAATCGCCTGGTTGAAATTCACGTGTCTTAAGACGTTTGTTATACTCTCTGGCTAACCTTCGCTGGTAATTTTCCATATGTTGTAGTGTTCTTTCTCATTTTTTCTTCTAATTCATCTAGCTTGATTAAAGTGTTACCCGCACTAAGATTTTTCTCCCAAGCTTCTTTCTTTGTCGTTGGGATCATAACTTCTGTTGGAAGTACAACTTCTACTCCATATGTTAAACAAAAAGGTGACATTCATGTTGCTTCTCGCCTGGTTGTATTGTAAGCCCATACTGCATTATGCACTTGTTCACACCATGCTCTATTATGTCCTTCTAACTTCTTCTTCAATATATCTGCGATTGTTTTGTTTGTTGCTTCTGCCTGTCCATTGGCCTGCGGGTATAAAGGAGTTGATTTTCCACATTTTATCTGAAATGCATTAAGCAACAGTTCTATATTTTGTCCCTCAAATTGTTTCCCATTGTCAGATACCAACTGTGCGGGGATTCCAAATCTGCATATAATGTTCTCGAATATGAAGGTAAAGATATCTTTATCACGAATGTGTTGTACCGCTTTTACTTCTGCCCATTTTGTGAAATAATCTGTAGCGACAATTAGATATCTTCTCTGCCCTGTTCCTGGTAAAAATGGTCCCACAATGTCTAAACCCCACTTTCCAAAAGGCCATACACTTGTTGAAGAATTTAATGGTGCTCCTGGTGCATGTATTTTCTTTCCGTGCCTTTGACAATCTTCGCAACGCCTTGATATTTGTTTCGCATCCTCATGCATATATGGCCAGTAATAGCCTTGCATTTTTGCCTTATATGCTAAAGATCTTCCACCACTGTGATTGCCAGCATCCCCACTATGCAACATCTTTAACACTATTTCTCCTTCCCTTCGTGTTAAACATCTAAGTGAGGGTCCATTAAAGGATTTTCGGTACAGTACCCCATCTCTCAATTCATAATTTGTTGCACGGCTTTTTAATTTGTGTGCCTTTGATCTGTTTCTTGGTGTTTCCCCTTTCATCAGATATGCATGAAGTTCTGCTCTCCAATCTTCATCGCGGAACACTTGTGTTCCATCTTCTATTTGCATCACATCTGCCTCATGTTCTTCTTCTTTATTGATTGATGGTGATAATAGTGTCTGTATTTTTATGCATCTCGCAGCTGGATCTGTCATCATACTTGATATAAAGGCAAAAGCATCTGCGAGTCTATTATCTTTCCTTGATATGTGTCTCCATTTTATTTTTGGTATCTTCATCGACAACTCTTCAACAAGTTTCTTGTACTTTTTCAAAGATGTTTCATTTGTAGTATATTCTTCTTTTATTTGGCGAATAGCTAATTGTGAATCACTAGTGATTCTCACATTTTCCAACTTCATTTCTATTTCGAATCGCAGAGCATGTATTATAGCTTCGTATTTTGTTTCATTATTGGTAGATGGAAACTCCAGTCTGAAATAAAAAGCTATTTTATTGCCTTCTGGCGAAATCAGAACGATCCCAACTCCGTTGCCTTCCCCATTTGACGACCCATCTACCAATATTTCCCACTTGTTTGGCTCAGTTTATAAATCCTTTGGATCTCCGTGTTCTTCTTCTATATCCATCATTTCTTCCACTGCTCCATCCTCTTCCAAAGAAAATTCTGCTAAAAAGTCTGCGACAACTTGTGATTTTGGTGAAGATAGTATTTCATATTTGATTTTGCAATGACTTATTTGAGCATTCCATCTCTCAACCCTACCCGATCTTTTTGAATTTTTCATTACCGACTCAATTGGTATTCTTGTCATTACCTTGATTGTATGTGCCTGAAAGTATATGCGAAGCTTGAATGTTGCATAAACTAATGCCAAAATTAGTTTTTCAATTTTTGAATAATTCCTCTCCGCGGCATTGAAGGTTTTGCTGATGTAATAAATTGGTTTTTCCACTCCTGCGTCTATTCGCAATAATACATCACTTAGTGCATGCGAGGTTGTCGCAAGGTATATTAATAATTCCTCCCCTGGTTCTGCTTTTTGTAAAATTGATATATCCATTAGATGTTCTTTTATTCCCTGTAAAGCTTTTTCACATTCATCGGTCCATCTAAATTTCGCCCCCTTTTTGAGTATGTTGAAAAAATGTTTACATTTGTCGGATGACCGCGAGATGAATCTTCCTAGCGAAGCTAAGAGTCCATTTAACTTTTGCACATCTTTTACCGTCGTTGGTGTTGGCATATCGCGAATTGCTTGTACTTTTTCTGGGTCAACTTGTATTCCTTCTTTTGATACAATGTAACCTAAAAACTTTCCTGATGCAACTCCAAAGGTACATTTTTCTGGATTTACTTTGATGTTGAAATGTCTCATTTGTTCAAAAATTTCTCTCAAATCCTGTACATGGTCTTTTGCTTCTTTACTTTTTATTAACATGTCATCCACATATACCTCTAGTGTTTTATGTATCCATTTCGCGAACACCTTTTCTACAATCCTTTGGTATGTTGCTCCAGCATTTCGCAAACCAAATGGCATTTTTGTATAACAGTATAATCCTCTTGGAGCGAAGAAAGCATTATGCTCTTGGTCTTCTTCAGCGAGTGGTATTTGATTGTATCCTTTGTATCCATCAAGAGATGATATCCTTTCATTTCCTGCCGCTGACTCAACCATTTGCGGAATGTCTGGCAAAGGAAAGCTATCTTTTGGACAAGCTTTATTTAGATCAGTAAAATCTATGCAAATTCTTATCCCTTTCTTCTTCTTTGGGACTACGACCATATTTGCTATCCATTCGGGATATTTTGCTTGTCTAATGATTCCCGCGTCCATCATCTTCTGCAATTCCTCTTCTATTTGAGGGTGATATGCTGTTGCGATTTTTCTAATTCTTTGTTTGAATGGTCTTGCATTTCTGTCAATCTCCAGTTTATTGCATGCCACGGATGGATCTATTCCAGGCATCTCATCCATATCCCATGCGAAAATATCTTTGTAATCTCGCAACAGATCAACAGTTCGTCTTTCCTCTTCTGCTTCCATCCTAGTCCCAATTTTTAACATCTTGGGTTCTTCTTCGGTTCCAATATTTATTTCCTTCGTCGGCTCTGCTGCAGTATAGCTGGCCTTCTGTTCTCCCATAGGCGTTGATCCTTTCACTTCCTTCGCAAGTTCATTCTCTTCTTCCGAGTTTTCACCAGATATTCCTTTTCCTTCTTCTGCTCTTATCATATAAGTTCTAAATTCTTCTTCCTTTTTCACTGCTTTTGCCATTTTCCTGCGATCCTTTCGCCTCTTCCCTTGTTCTTCATAATATTTTACCTCAATTTGATAATATATCCTTCCTTTATCAACATCTCCTCTGATTTCGCCAATCCCATTCGGCATAGGAAATTTGATACATTGATGAAATGTTGAGACTACAGCTTTAATTGCATGTACCCACGGTCTTCCCAACAACATGTTATATGGCGACTCCATATCCACTACACATAACGTCAGCTGTGTTTCAATTTCTCCCAACAGAATTCGCATTTTTATCTCTCCTTTAGGTTTTGTTAAAGATTTACCGAGACCATGGATATGATATGCTGAGGAAGTCATTTCTTCAATTTTGTATCCCAATTTTTTATAAGCATGGTAAAATATTATATTCACTGAACTCCCTGTATCCACCAAAGTTCTATTTATTACCCATTCTTCCGCTGCATCTGTTGATTCTCCCTCTTCCTTGCATGCGCTTATTGTAATCACTAGTGGAGATGTGTGATTCAAGTTCTCTCTTGATATCTCTGTTGCCGTGAATGTAATCTTCTGCTTTTCCTATTCTTTCAAAGGTGTCGCTTTCTCTGTTGTTACAATTTTCCTTCCTTCAAAATCTCGTTTGTGTATTCTTCCTTTGACATTTTCATGAAACTTATTAACCATTGCCTTTGTAATCATATTACACTCCAATTCTCTGTTACTCTCCTTGATTCCGGCTTTCTCTATTTTAACCAATTTATCCATCATACTTCTAATTTGAATGATTTTAATGACAATCTTCAATCTCTAATCGTGTCCCTGTTTCTAGCGCCAATATGTAGTTGCAGGAAATCCTACACTACACCCCTCACTAGAATAGACACAATTAAGCCATTTTAAGATGAACAATTATAATTGTTATTGATTAAATTCTTGAATGTTTACAATATGAAATAGAAATGAGCTAAAGAATTACAATCACTCTAAACTTTCTCTCCCTTAATGACTTGCCCAACACTCGAAAAGAGATCATCATCCTTCAATAGGCCTGTTCGGCTCTTTATATAGGGTATTACATAGTGGATGACAGCTAAGCTGTCCTTTATTTTCGGGAACAACTTGCGAAATATCGCAAGTGTACAAATATATAATTTCGCGACACTCCTTGATCTCGCTAAACCTTCACATCTTTCTCGTGTTCTAGCTGTCGTCATTCATTACGTCATTTATATTACATGTATGCGACACCTTCGTAATGCTGTCATTTATGGATTTCGCGAAGTATTGATGTTGCGATATTCTGATCCTACAGCAGCCATTAACTGCCGCAAATCATCTCGGTCGCCCAACTTCGCCAGATGAATCGGCCGGCCTAACTCCTATTTTAGGCAGCCAACCGCGGCCTGCCCATATGGCTCTTAAACGATCACTCAAAGGTAGCTAGTCCGGCTTCTTACAGGAGTCTTAAATAAATTAGCGGCAACCAATAACTGCCGCAAATCATCTCAGTCATCCAATTTGGTTAGCCAATTTAACCGGTCTAGATTTAACTTGGACCGACCAATAGGATGTCAAAATAGCTACCAGCCATCACTCTCCTATAGGGACCGACCAGCCTACCTTTGGCATACATAAATAGCTCCCAGCAGCTTCCTGAAAATGGCCGGTCATGATCCTTTTAAGACACTAGGTTCTGCGACCAACCAAGACGGGCTCAATACAACAATGCTTCACATGCATTGATTATTTTGACCTGCTTTCTTAAAAGCGATGCTTTACATGCATCGAATACATACGATATTTTATGAGTATCGGTTTCACAAACAACTTAGTTATTAAACCTAATAGCGTTACATGTTATTTTTTGCGGTAAGTCTCTTGACTTGACTCGTCACACATGACTACCCGCCGCCTAGCTTGCACGTGATTGGTCAGAATAATTAGGAAAGACCTACTCAGTAACTTTCTACATATTTTCTATAAAATACTCTATACATCAAACATGTCACAAACTGGGGGATGTTCATCAGGGTATTGGTCTGGCGGTTTACAGCGTGCGGCGTGCAACATGCCCATTATGAGAAAGTGTCAGGAAAGGCGGACAGTTAGTGGTAACAGAGAAGTAGTGGTTGTAAACCGACCAGTCTTCCCATCATAGTAGGGACATGGTTTTCAACGACCCCACTTCTTCACCACTCCACTACTTCCACTTCCTATGAGATCAGGGTGCGTTCAACTATGACTTGTATAAATAGGTTTCAACCTATTTCAACAAAAACAACGGTTATCAACACAAGTATGCAGAAAAACACCAAAGAACTGATAGCTTACATTTCGTAAGCAAGTTCCACATTCTGATACAAGTCATAAAAACAACCATACCTTCATAGTTAACCATTCTGATCTCAACACCTTCTTCGCTTCCCTCCCTAAGATCAACCCTTCTCCTTCACTTTGTGATCGAAGCAAGGCTGGAACGACCATTTCTTGGTTTAGGCTGGAATTGTACAGATTGATCTCTCGAATCTCAAGTACTCTCGTGCAGTGCATTTGTTTAGGGTTTAGATTCGTTTCTCGGCAGCACACCTCAAATTTACCATTTCTAGCAGAATCAGTTTTACCCCAAAACAAAGCTAAACAGGGGAAGATAAAAACTTGAATATCTGTTGATCGACTTGGGAGATATATGTGACGGATTTACCTCATTTTGTGGATTTATATATCCCTGTTTTGGTTAAGCAGGGAATCTATGTCTTCTAGTTTTGAGAAAATATGGACTACTGGATTTCGATAAAAACAGGGAAGATAACTTATTACGGGAATTATTTGTGTTAAGGAAGGAAAGAGGATTTGTTTACGGGAGTTGTTTGCGTAAATATGGAATATATGTGCAGGAATAGGACTTCCAGGATTCGAGTGCATCAAATACAGAGTGTAAGATAAATAAAAGAGGAGAAATATATATATATATATATATATATATATATCACGTAACTTGGGGAGGAGGAAAAACAAGAGATTTCTCGAGATATTATTGGTCCCGTGAATTATATATAGGTTGTTGTATACACAAAAGGAATGGTCGAGAGTTTGGGGTGAAGACAGAGCATTGCAGGAGGCTGCAGTGAAGAACAAAAGGAGTTGCAGAAAACTTTTCTACTGGTGCAGGAAGAACTTCAAGAACAAGAAGATCAGACTGATAGAAACAATCGTTTTCCAATAGTACCTGTAACACCCGCTTTACAACAGATAATTTGAATCTGCAACACTTCTTGTAACAGCCTTCTGTAACGAAGGCTCAGCGTTGCAATTGAGCTGCTTTCTTCTTTTTCATATATTTCTTCAATAAAAACACCTTTTGAGCCATGAATTATTATTTTGAGCGTGTTTTCACCATGAAGAGCTAGAACCCATCACTGGAACGACGGAGGAAGCCTTATCACAATTGTTTGGTAACTATAATTGATTCTTTATGACTTTTTGCACTTATTTTAATTGATTTATGATTTTCATTAATTAGTTGTGAATTTGTTTGATGGTGTATGCTTAGACGTAAGAGCTTTTGATACATCATGCTTTTGATTTACATCTAATGTTTTAGAAATTTACTTTTGGCAAAGAAAAGAGTCAACAAAATAGCTAGAATTGTTATGAGTCATTATATGAACCAATTGAATGTGATTAATGGTGGAATCCTAAGTCCTAGTATCTCTCGTTATCGTGACAATCTTGTATATATATTTTCCTTGTTTTTAGTATTTTCGTCTAAACAATAATCTTCACAAGTCTGAGTGAATGACAACTTCTTATCACTATAAAAACAACATCAATTTTTGGCACCGCTGCCGGGGAGAGTGTTAACATATTCCTCAACAAGCCTAGCTCCTTGTCGACAGTGTTGAAGCTTGATAAACAATTGTTGCATATAATCTCTAGGTAAAAACTTATCTCTTAATAAGTCTCTCATTCTTTTCCAAGTACGTATTGGAGGCTTGTGAATGTTACGTCGATCATCACAGAGTTTATCCCACCAAGCTGCAGCTCCACCTTTTAGTTTATATGCAACCAATTTAACCTTAGAAGAATCGGGTACATCCATGAAATTAAAAAAAGATTCTACTTCATAAAACCAATTTGTTATAGAGCATAGCTCGGTTAAACCCACCAAGCGTTGGTATGTCAAGTTTGGTTGTCATATTTTAGTGAATCAAAACTCAATTAAAGAGTCGCTTGATTATGTACTAGTGACAACTTCGTATAGGTTAGGCTAGAAAGATTAGGATTATGAGACATACAAGTATTACTCGAAGACTTGAAGAATGTGAAGAAGTAACAAGCTACAACGACGACATCATCTTTCCTCTTGAGGTTAGTAATATTTTGAATTGAAATGTTTCATTCCTAATGTATCTTTCAAGTCGTGATATATTGAAAACATAACTGCGAAGCTGTGAATGACTATACTCTAGTAGTGAGACATAGTGTTAAGGAATTAGAATACGAAGTATAACGCTTATCTTTTGAACTTCGTATATAAGACATCGACATAATCGTATGAATGCTATTGTGATTATGTGTATGGGTAAAGGTGAAGATTTCATTCTAAGAAATAATGTTTACATTTGTTTAAAGGAAGTACATTCATGAACTTGTTTTATGAATCGAAAGGGAAATCGCTAGGCTTATTGGTATTGTTATTAATCGCATATCTTTGGATTACCAATATGTGTGAGTTAGTGGAACCGATCATAACTTGTTATGTATCTTAGTAAAACTAATCACAGTGCCTGAATTATGTATTGGTATGACTTTTATTAGTGTAACCGATCTTAAGTAATCACGTAAGATGGTATGATCGATATTTGTAATTGGTGTAACCGATCCTAGTAATTGGTATGACCAATCACAAAAGAGTTGTGTAATCGATCCTTGTAATTGGCGTAACCGGTCGTGGTAATTGGTGTAACCGATCCTAGTGACTTGTGTAACCGATCACAAGTAATACCATGAGAATATGGTAACTGGTCCTGGTAATTGACGTAATCGATCCTGGTAACTGATGTAACCGGTCCCAGTAACCATATTAAGGTAGAACCGATCCTTGTGTTTGGTAGAACCGTAAACCCATGATTAGTGTATTGATAATTGATCAATCACATAGTTGTTCTTAGAATACAAATGAACCAATTCTAAACTTGTTTGGAAGTGAGGTATAATCGATTCCAAGATTGTAAATATGAAAAAGGATTTACAAAGAAGAAAAGATGTCGACATACTTTGAACATGTTCAGTAACTCTTATCTTTTATTGTTTAAAGATATTCCTTAATAACTCAAGGAGATCCCGGACAGAAATAAATTAAGAATCTTTTAATTAAGGTTATTAATTTTATATGCTTTTAATTACCAGCAATTAAATGCATATCTTTGGAAAATAAAAATTGGTAATGTGCATTTACTAATTGGAGATTTTCTAGTGAGATTTCGGAAATATTGGACAAAGCATTTCCAGGAATTATGAAAACCGTTTTGGTCATTTATTGCTTATCTTAAGAATAATTCGGTTTTGGAAATTCCTTGGTGTCCAAACATCCTTGGTCTATAAATACCCAAGTTTGCATTTCGAGCAAACTATCCTAAGAGCCAGGTAAACTTCATCTTTATGTTGTTTCTGGTGGAGTCGTCTATTCGGAGAGGAAAGTACCCTAATTAAGTGAAATCTCTTACGATCGCTCGTTTAAAGACTTCTGTGGGATCAAGAAGCATCTACGAGTATCGTTGGTGGGAAACTGGATGATTGCAGTTTATTTTAGTTTTCGATTGATTTGATTGACTAACGGTTGTTGAACTTTGATTGCACCTAGTTTTTTTATTCTTGAGAATCTTCTCTTCCGATATAAGGATCACTCAAACTAGATCGAAGTTTCGACGAGATCTTTAGAACTGTTTGTAGATCTAAAGACGTCTTGTGATAATCCATTGTTAATGATAGGTGTAGAATACACCGTATTTACTATATAGAGTTTATGCTTTCTTTGCTATTTTTCTTGTAAATTGTGTATTTTATGTTTACTTTTGAGTTATTAGGTGCAATGGAGTCATTCGGAGCAAACGAAGGAGAAATCGTTCATTTGGAACGTAAAGGGCTAAAAGATCAATTCACGGGCGAGCTATACTTGGAGCAGGCCAGGTTGAGCGAGGAGGAGGTGGAGAATGTATTGTCAGTTCCCAAGAACTGACAGCTGAGTTAAACAAAGATTTGAGTTGTCGGTTATTTGGAACCGACAAGCTTATATTTACGGATTGCCCTTATCAGCAACTGGGTGCCAACATCAATTCTCATCGTTACTAAGACCTAAAATTGAGAGAAATGCCTTCTCAATCATTTTTGTGCGGCTGTGTTTCAAGGTTGTCTAAAATTCAGAGAGAAAAATAGTTAAGGCGGCCATGGATTCGAGTTACAGTGGCTGAAAATTTGTTGTTGATTAATCGAATCGATAGTGAAGAGAAGGTTTTGAGTTGAGCTTCTAGCCGCAAGAACACAGGGAAGATAATGAATCTGCTGTCATGAATGTGAAGGTTGGAATTGGGAGTTTATGAAGAATCTACAAGATGGGTTTAGAGAGTTGGGTTTGCGCTGAAGTTGAATTAAAGAAGAAGATGGGTTCGTTTATGTGATGATTTCTGGGAATTTGAAGCTAGGGTTTCATTCGGATTTGTTGGTGCTTTTGAAAAACATATTTAGGGATTTGGTCGACAAATTTGATGAGACACAGATGAAGGTGGAGATTATGTTGGTGTTGGATGTGGTGTCTCGAGATCGAGCAACTGGTGGTAATTATGGATGAGAGTGATGTGGCTCAGTGAAATGCAACACTAGGGATGAACTGTGAGCTGCTGGTGAGGTCGCGGATTCGAACTGGTGAATGGGTTTGAGCTCATAGTGAAGATGATGGTTGCAGCTGATGGCAAGGAGTTGGTGCTGCTGTGTTATGAAGCAGCTGATAAGATGATCTGAGATGTCTAGGATTGCAGATGGTCTGGTGTTGCTAGTGGTGATTGAAGGTGGTTTTGGTATTGATGGTGGTTGTTGCCTGAATGGGGGTTTGATAGAGTGCTGGTGTAGTGAATGATACTGCTGGTTTACAGGGAACAATGGATTGATGCTATTTGCAGGTGAAATGGCCTGAGCTGAATATAGATGGTGCTGCTCTGAATGTGGTGGGGCAATGGCTAGGTTAGAATGGAGGTTAGGCTCTGTGTAGTAGCAGCTCAAGTAGATGGATGTTAAAGGTGACAGGGAGATGCTGATTGGTGGTGAGACAATGTTGTGCAGTGTGGCTTGAGCTGTGAAATTGGAGTTGATGTTGAATTACAGGGAAGTGGTTGTGCTTGGCATGAGCTGAAATGAGGCAGTGGAGATGACATTGCTGTTATGGGTTTTGACTGAAAATGTTGTTGGTGGTGGTAGCGGGTGATAAGTCGCAGACCGGGTCGATAATTGATGCAAACTAATGGAGAAATTGTTGTGTGTCAGGGAAAAGGGGTCTGTGGATGGAAATGGAAGGTGCTAGTTGTGATGTCATGTTGCACATGAACATTGCATTCGGGGATGTTGAGCTGGTAAACCTTGGTATTGTGCTTAAAGTGTGTTGTTGATGTTATTGTTGATGTTAGTAAGCATCGGGTGGAGTGTTGCAGACTAACCAAGTCCTGGAGGTCTATAAACCGGTGGTACTTGGCTGTTAAATGAAGGCATCAATGGAGTTACTGAGGATTCAAGGGTTACCGAGGTTCGGTGTAAGGAATTGAGCCGGTGAACTGCGGCAATGTTGTTAAGGGTTGGCAGCGAAGCAATGATGCATTTGATTTGGTTGGGATCTGGGGCTTTGTGTGATGTAATTGCAGGCAGAGCAAAGGATGAAGTGATTGAGCTGAGCAGCTGAGAAGAGGTGGCAATGTGCTGTTGTTGCAGCAATAGTTAGTGGCTAGCATTTGAGCATGGGTCAGCCAAGATGGCTAGCCAAGGAGCCGTGAAGCACAATGATTGTGCTGAACAATTTATGGCCGTGCAAGGTTGTAATGGCTTGTGCAAGACTGGCCTGACGAGTCAGTCTAGTTAGCCCATCAGCACAGCTGACTCAGGTCTGGGATCCTGACTCATCTGTTGACTCACCCTAACTCGGTGCTGACCGAGTTGACCCGTTGACCCGATCCGACCCGTTGACCGGTGACCGGGCGGACTTTGCCGGTTACCTGAAGCGTTTTCCGGCGACTTTTCCGGCCGATTTCCGGCCACAATACCAGACTTCCGGCGACCGTTTTTGGGACATATTTTCTACATGGGTTTCTTCTTCTTATGGGCTTGGTGGATCCTCATCTAATGGACTTTGAAGACTAGACCTAATTTTAGAAGTTGGAGAAAAGCTATAAAGGGAAGGTCTTCTACAACTTATAAGAGATCTTATCTTATTCTTGGAATTTTGGGGGCCGTTTTGTTTACGCTTCTAGGGTTTGCTTTTGTTCTTCTTCTTCATTATTTTATCATTGAATATTGATTATGATGAACTCCATAGCTATGAGTAGCTAAACATCTTATTGGTTATGGGATAAAAGTTGATTTCTCAACATGCTTTTGATTCAATGAATTAGTTTTGTCTCAGTAATTATTGTTTGTGATTCACAATTAATAGTGTTATAAGATTTGAAAACTTGTTAGGTTGAGTCCGGAATCAATCCGATTTGTGTTCATCTCTAGAGCTATATTAGGGTTTTCAATACGAAAAAGTTGTTTATCCCTGATTCTAAGTAGCATAATTGTGGTTAGTGCTTGTAGTGATACATCCTAATAGTCACAAGTGAATCATAACTTTTGTTAAAACGTTTAGTGCTTTTACACATTCGTTTGCATCGATGAGTCTTATTCCATAAATCTTAATGCTTTTAGGGAGTTAAACTTAATTGTGCTTTTACACTTTAGGTTGCTTTCTACGAAGAATTCACATATGCATCTTTTAATGTGGTTGTGATGAAAACATGGAATTAACGGGTTATACTTGCGATCAAGGTATCCTAGGACTTTTAATAAATACGAGATTAAAATACCAATTCTAATCATTGATGAAAATACATGTTTGTGAATGATACTATCCCGTGACCAATATCTTCTCCTTATTGATAATTCGAATTACTTACTTTGCTTTCAATTACTTTTATTTGCTTAAATACATCAAACATTCCCCGTGGTTACTTAAGCAAATAAAATTTTATAACAACGAAAGCCTCTCTGTGGATACGAACTCTTTCTTATCGCATACTATATTTATATCTAGTTGATTGAGAAAGTGAAATTATATTTGACGGATTGACAACCGACCAAATTTTGGCGCCGTTGCCGGGGAGGCATACGGCTTGTTATTGAGTTTTTAGTTTCTTTTTACAATTTCTGCTTTTATCTTTGCTTTTTGTTTGTCGTCTTGTTTCTCACTTGTTTGCTAGAATTGTTTTCAGGTATCAATCCCTGGCTACTAAAGATTGGAATTATCCAAGGTGCGGGATAGCTACTCGAAAAGGCACAATACTCCAACCAAGGCGAAACACAACGGACGAGCACGAGTTGGAAGTAGGAGAAGAGATTTTCCAACAACAAGAAGAAGAAGCAATGGGTGATGCAAATCGTTCACTCAAGGACTTGGCTTCTCATAGGCTTGATACACAACAGGGGTGTATTCAAACGAACTCTACTTTTGAGATAAAGCCGGGGTTGCTTAGAGAATTACCAAAATTCCATGGCATGGTGAATGAAGATCCAAACAAACATCTTTTGGACTTCCACACCATTGTCACGGCTATGCTTCCAGCGAATGTTGAGGCGGATGGTGCAATGTTGAAGGTTTTCCGTTTCTCTTTAATGGATAGTGCTAAGGATTGGTTGTACTATTTACCTCCCGGAAGTGTCACAACATGGAATGGGTTGAAGAAACTCTTTTTGGAGAGATATTTTCCTGCATCCAAGGCTACTCAAATTCGCAAGGAGATTTGTGGGATGAAGCAAAACGTGGGAGAATCCTTATATGAATGTTGGGAACGGTACAAGAGATTGGTTGCAAGCTGCCCTCACCACCAATTCAGTGACGCTATGATCATCCAATACTTCTATGAAGGACTCCAATCAAGTGATAGGAATCTTATTGACGCTGCGGGTGGTGGTGCACTAGTTAGCAAAACGGTGGCACAAGCTAGAGAGTTGATTGAAAATATGGCGGCGAACTCACAACAATTCTTAAGTCGTGGTTCGGATGTGATTCTTAGAAGGGTGAGTGAAGTGAGCGAGGTGGAGGAACTTCGTCAACAAATGGGTAACATGACAGCAATGTTGCAACAAGTTGCATCCGCGGTTATACCAAATTCTCCTCAATCTTATGAAGACGAGCAAGCTAATGCGATCTTTCCAAATCAACCAAGACGATATGATCCCTACTCCAACACTTACAATCCGGGATGGAGAGATCACCCCAATTTTAGCTATGCTAACAAGCAAGGTGCAATTCAACAACCTACTTTCAACTCTTCCGAGTGGATTTCAACCTCAACAACAACAACAATTTCAGCAACCTCAAGCACAACAATCAATGCAAAATCAAGGTTCGGATATTGATTCAAAGCTTCAAACAATGATGCAAGGTATTTCTACCATGTTTAAAGAGAGTCAACAAGAAACTAAGAGTGCTATCAAGGAGTTGCAAACACAAATGGGCTCCATGGCTATTGAGTTGAACCAATTGAAGGCGCAAAATAGTGGGAAACTCTCTTCTCAACATATTAACCCAAAAGAGGGTGTCAATGCTATTACGTTGAGAAGCGGTACACAACTTGTGCAACCCGAAGTTACTGATTCGGGCAAGGTGGAGCCACCAAAGGAACCTGTTTTGGAGGAGAATAATGAGGATTCTCCCCAAACTTCTGAGGTACCTATTCCTAACTCTAAAAATCCGGTTTCTACTTATGTTCCTCCTCTACCTTTTCCTCGCAGATTTGCAAGTTCTAAGAAGGCGGAACTAGAAAAGGAGATTTTAGACGTTCTTAAAAAGATCCATGTGAACATACCACTCATTGATGCTATCAAGCAAGTTCCAAAGTATGCAAAAGTGTTGAAGGACTTGTGTACCAACAAACAAAGGCTCAAAGGTAATGAAGTACTTAGTGTGGGGGAGAATGCCTCGGCAATCTTACAACACAAACTCCCACTTAAGTGCAAGGATCCGGGTAGTTTTGACATTCCCGTCACAATTGGTAACACAACTTTTAACAAAGCTATGTTGGATTTAGGTGCATCCGTTAATGTTATGCCTGCGTCAATGTATAATTCACTTGATCTTGGTCCTCTTAAAAAGGCTGAAATTGTATTGCAATTAGCCGATCGCTCTAATGTCTACCCAATGGGTATTGTTGAGGATGTTCTTGTGCAGGTTAATCAACTTGTATTTCCAACTGACTTTTGTGTGTTAGAGATGGATGAAGGTTCACCGGACTCGTCTCTTCCATTGCTTCTTGGGCGTCCTTTCATGAAAACGGCGAAAACCATAATTGATGTGGATAAGGGAACGCTAACTATGGAGTTTGATGGAGAAACAATACGTTTCAACATTTTCGAGACGATGAGATATCCTAGCGATGTCCACTCTTGTTTCTCCATTGATGTTATGGATACATTGGCACAACAAATGTTTGAATTAAACGGTGATGATGCTTTGGAAACCGTGTTAACTACATCCATGGATAATGGTGTAGAGTGTGGTAATGAAGTCAAGGAAGCCCTTGGTGATCTTAATTCTCTACAAGGATGCCCGAAAACTCATAATATCTCTTTTATTTCTTTACCATGCAGTGATGAAAAGCTTGTACCTTCAATTGTTAAATCTTCAAAGTTAGAATTGAAACCTCTTCCCGACCACCTAAAGTACTTGTACTTGGGTGATAATGAAGAGTTACCTGTGATTGTTTCTAATAAGCTTAATGATTTACAGGAGCAAAAACTTCTAAGGGTGCTAAGGAAGTACAAGACGGCCATAGGATGGACAATCGCCGATATCAAGGGTATAAGCCCTGCCGTTTGTATGCACAAAATTCGTTTGGAGGATGATGCAAAGCCTAAAAGGGACGCGCAACGTCGTTTGAATCCTCCCATGATGGAAGTTGTGAAAAAGGAGATACTCAAGCTTTTGGAAGTGGGTGTTATCTACCCCATATCCGATAGCAAGTGGGTAAGCCCGGTACAAGTAGTACCAAAGAAATCGGGTGTGACAGGTGGTGGAGAATGATAAGAATGAACTTGTCCCAACTCGTGTGCAAACCGGTTGGAGGGTTTGTATTGATTATAGAAAATTGAATGCCACCACTAGAAAAGATCACTTTCCCTTACCTTTTATTGATCAAATGCTTGAACGTTTAGCTGGACACTCTTACTATTGCTTTCTTGATGGCTATTCAGGTTATAATCGGATTGTGATAGCACCGGAGGACCAAGAGAAAACCACTTTCACTTGTCCCTTCGGTACTTTTACTTATAAAAGGATGCCTTTTGGCTTGTGCAATGCTCCAGCTACTTTTCAAAGGTGTATGGTAAGTATCTTTTCGGAATATGTTGAAAACATAATCGAAGTGTTCATGGATGACTTTAGTGTCTTTGGTGATTCTTTTGACCTTTGCTTGAACAATTTGTCTTTAATCCTTGAACGATGTGTTGAAACAAATCTTGTGCTAAATTGGGAGAAGTGCCATTTCATGGTAACTCATGGCATAGTTTTAGGCCATATAATATCTTCTAAAGGCTTGGAAGTTGATAAATCTAAGATAGACCTTATTCGTGCTCTAACCTCTCCCACTACGGTGAGGGAGATACGTTCTTTTCTTGGTCATGCAGGTTTTTATCGTAGGTTCATCAAGGACTTTTCCAAGATAGCATCACCACTTTGTAACTTATTGCAAAAAGATGTGGTTTTTAACTTTGATGAGAAATGTATGGCGGCATTCAATCGTTTGAAAGAACTTTTGATTTCAGCCCCTATCATTAAACCACCGGATTGGAGTAAGCCGTTTGAACTCATGTGTGATGCAAGTGACTATGTGGTTGGTGCGGTGCTTGGGCAACGTGTGGGGAAGCTTCCTCATGCTATCTATTATGCTTCTAGAACGTTAAATGAGGCTCAACAAAACTACACAACCACTGAAAAAGAGTTATTAGCTATTGTTTTTGCTTTGGAAAAGTTTCGCTCTTATCTAATTGGTACAAAAGTTGTTGTCTTTTCGATCATGCAAAGCTTAGATACTTGCTTACAAAGAAAGAGGCGAAACCGAGGCTCATACGGTGGATATTACTCTTGCAAGAGTTTGATATTGAAATCAAAGACAAGAAAGGAATTGAGAACACCGTTGCGGATCACTTGAGCCGACTTGCTGTGGACAAGGAGACTATCCCGTTGCGTGAAAGTTTCCTGGATGAGCAACTTTTCTCGATTGCCTTTGGAGAACCATGGTATGCCGATATTGTCAATTACTTAGTTTCTAAACAAATCCCAAAGAACTTGTCTCGTCTTTGAGAGGGACAAACTTAAGAGGTTAGGGAACCAATACATATGGGATGATCCATACTTATGGAAACATGGTAGTGACCAAGTAATACGAAGGTGCGTGCCCGAATCAAATTTAACTCTATCTTGTCTTTTTGTCACTCTTATGCTTGTGGAGGACATTTTGGGAGTAAGAGAACCGCGCACAAGGTACTTGAAAGTGGTTTTTATTGGCCAACTTTGTTTAAGGATGCACATATATTTTGTACAACTTGTGATAGGTGCCAAAGAACCGGCAATCTAGGTGCCCGAAATCAAATGCCACAAACTTATATTCAATTTATTGAAGTTTTTGATGTATGGGGTATTGATTTTATGGGGCCTTTTGTCAACTCCCATGGGAATTTTTATATCTTACTTGCGGTTGATTATGTCTCGAAATGGGTGGAAGCTAAGGCCACCCCTACTAATGATTCTAAAGTGGTTTCAGATTTTGTGCAAGCTCATATTTTTGCAAGGTTTGGAATTCCAAGAGCCATAATTAGCGATGGGGGTTCTCACTTCAAAAACAGGATTTTACAAAGCTTGTTGACGAAGTACAATGTGTCGCATAAGATTGCAACACCTTATCATCCCCAAACCAATGGACAAGCCGAGGTGTCTAACCGGGAGGTGAAATCTATTCTAGAAAAGACGGTGAACCCAACGAGGAAGGATTGGAGCATGCGACTTAATGATGCTTTGTGGGCGTATAGAACCGCATATAAAACACCTATTGGAATGTCTCCTTTTAGGCTTGTGTATGGTAAACCTTGTCACTTACCCGTGGAAATTGAGCATAAGGCGTTTTGGGCTATTAAACAATGCAACATGGAGATGGATGGGGCTGGAAAGCAAAGGAAGTTACAACTCCAAGAGCTAGAGGAGCTTCGCAATGATGCATTTGAAAGCTCACGGATTTATAAAGAAAAGACGAAAGCATTCCATGATAACATGATTTCTAGAAAACAATTTTGCATTGGGCAGAAAGTGCTTTTGTTTAACTCTCGCTTGCAATTATTTCCGGGTAAATTAAGGTCACGATGGATCGGACCTTTTATTGTTACTAATGTGTTTTCTCATGGTGCAGTGGAAATTCGTAGCATAGCTACAGGGAAAGAACTTAAAGTTAATGGGCACCGGTTGAAACCATATTATGAGAATTTCACTTCCGAAGTGGTGGAAGGAGTTAACTTTGTGGATGTGCTCCCTCGGAGGAGTCATAGAAAGCAAGGAGATAGTCGGGCTGACGACTTTAAACCAAGCGCTAATTGGGAGGCAACCCAAAGGATGAGTATTTCTTGTCTTGTATTTATTTCTTTTCTTGTTTTTAGTTTTTCTTGTTTTGTTTTCTTTGTTTTTGCTGATTTCTTATTAGGATTTCCCACCTTGACTTACTTTGGATGATTCAATTTACATTGAGGACAATGTAAAGTTTAAGTGTGGGGGAGTGGTTTATGTTGTAAATTTTTGCAATTTTTCAACTTTTTTGTGAACTAGTGAATAAGAAAACTCCAACTTGTAGTTATTTAGAGTCACATAGTATACATGTCGCTAAGATTACATCGAGAATCTCATACTAGTGACTAAACTTAGAGATGACAGAGAACATGATCGGGTTTCTTAATTGTATGAGAGTTAAAGTTGGATTTAACCATGCCACTGGCAAATAAGGTGCAGACTGAATTCGGTATTAGAACAGTGATCCCCTATAGTGGAGACTACCCATGTTACATAATGTGAGGCACCAACCTTCAATTCTTTGTACCTGTCTAAATTTGTGCTTTTAGAGTGTGTGTCACCGTACGTAAATTCCGGGCAGAATGGTGAGCTGTCCAATTTCCCACCATAGAAGCACTATTTTGATCTCTTGAGTGCTATTTTTATCAACCATGTTGGTGACATCGAATTGCTAACTTACATACCACTTGTGATCTTGTTCGCAGTTAGCACCATCCACCTTATCTCTCTCTACACCAACAGGTCCATAGAAACACCATCATCATCAACAAGAGGAGCATCACAAATTCGAAGGAAAGTTGAACACGTTCGAGGTTTACAAACAATGGTATAAAATGGGCAGATTTCAGATTTGAGTAAAGCAACAAAACAGGGAGCAGAATTTTTATAGGTTGAAGACTATTATACAAGAGTGGAAATTATTAAGGATGAGAATTCGAGAAGTCTATGATATCAAGACATATAAGTTGTGAAGATTCAAGCGGTAAAGTACTTATACCATGGCATTGTACTTACATTTTTATTTTTGTATTTTACTTTCTCTTGTCTCAAAAAAAAAAAAAAGAGAAAAAAAAAAACAGAGACAAGAGAAAAGTTTTAGGTTTGTTAATAGTTTTTATTTTGTTTTATTTTTATTTTTATTTTGTATTTGTTTGATTTCTTAAAAAAAAAAAAAAAAAAAAAAAAAAAAAAAAAAAAAAAAAAAAAAAAAAAAAAAAGGAAAAAATTTTGGGTTTGTATAGTTTGTTTTTATTTTTGTATTCTTTCAATAAAGCCTATGGAAAGAAGGAATATTTATAATGAAGTTTCAAGCGACAAGGAATTTGAGGAAAAGAATCATATTGTCAAGATTCTACGAAGTTCGAGAGTTATCATCAAGAGTTGAAGACCGAAGACGAAGATGAAGACACCGATAGAAGACCGAAGACGTTTCTATGGATGCTGTGAGAGTGGTGCTAGCTGCACGCCAAACGGATTCACTGTAAGTAAGCATATTCCCACCTTCGTTAAATGGTTGATTTCCTTTCGAAGAGATCGTCAGAAAAATGGGTTTTCAAAAATATATAAAAGATGTGGGTTTTCAAAATACTTCGGAGGGTTTTTACCTTCCTACCATTCAACGTGTCGCAGGATTCTCTCTTCATTCCTACCGGACACATGTGTGACCCATAAAAAGTCATTTATTATTGAGAGCAATATCATAAAACCCTTTCTTGTGAGGCGAGTCGAGACTTTTGATCACTCCGAACCCGAATTTTAGTCGAGAAGGGATGGTTATCTCTCTCTCAACTTTTAAGAATGAGATTGTGTTCATTTATGTGTCTAACTTCTTATGACTAGTGTGCAGAATCTCTATGTCTTCTTAGCGCGTTGGATACTATCATTACGGAGAACTAGTAAGTTGGAAATATAGGTTTTGTGGGTAAATCTCTAGTAAACCCTCACGAGACCATAACTCGTCCACTAGGGACACCTAGGGGTTTAAAGGCTTGTTATTTATGCTAAAAGTGACCGTAGCCTCGACGACACGGAGTTGTTGTATTTTATTGTTTTGTTTGATTTGCTCGAGGACTAGCAAAGTCTAAGTGTGGGGGAATCTGATAGGTGTAGAATACACCGTATTTACTATATAGAGTTTATGCTTTCTTTGCTATTTTTCTTGTAAATTGTGTATTTTATGTTTACTTTTGAGTTATTAGGTGCAATGGAGTCATTCGGAGCAAACGAAGGAGAAATCGTTCATTTGGAACGTAAAGGGCTAAAAGATCAATTCACGGGCGAGCTATACTTGGAGCAGGCCAGGTTGAGCGAGGAGGAGGTGGAGAATGTATTGTCAGTTCCCCAGAACTGACAGCTGAGTTAAACAAAGATTTGAGCTGTCGGTTATTTGGAACCGACAAGCTTATATTTACGGATTGCCCTTATCAGCAACTGGGTGCCAACATCAATTCTCATCGTTACTAAGACCTAAAATTGAGAGAAATGCCTTCTCAATCATTTTTGTGCGGCTGTGTTTCAAGGTTGTCTGAAATTCAGAGAGAAAAATAGTTAAGGCGGCCATGGATTCGAGTTACAGTGACTGAAAATTTGTTGTTGATTAATCGAATCGATAGTGAAGAGAAGGTTTTGAGTTGAGCTTCTAGCCGCAAGAACACAGGGAAGATAATGAATCTGCTGTCATGAATGTGAAGGTTGGAATTGGGAGTTTATGAAGAAGCTACAAGATGGGTTTAGAGAGTTGGGTTTGCACTGAAGTTGAATTAAAGAAGAAGATGGGTTCGTTTCTGTGATGATTTCTGGGAATTTGAAGCTAGGGTTTCATTCGGATTTGTTGGTGCTTTTGAAGAACATATTTAGGGATCTGGTCGACAAATTTGATGAGACACAGATGAAGGTGGAGATTATGTTGGTGTTGGATGTGGTGTCTCGAGATCGAGCAACTGGTGGTAATTATGGATGAGAGTGATGTGGCTCAGTGAAATGCAACACTAGGGATGAACCGTGAGCTGCTGGTGAGGTCGCGGATTCGAACTGGTGAATGGGTTTGAGCTCATAGTGAAGATGATGGTTGCAGCTGATGGCAAGGAGTTGGTGCTGCTGTGTTATGAAGCAGCTGATAAGATGATCTGAGATGTTTATGATTGCGGATGGTCTGGTGTTGCTAGTGGTGATTGAAGGTGGTTTTGGTATTGATGGTGGTTGTTGCCTGAATGGGGGTTTGATAGAGTGCTGTTGTAGTGAATGATACTGCTGGTTTACAGGGAACAATGGATTGATGCTATTTGCAGGTGAAATGGCCTGAGCTGAATATAGATGGTGCTGCTCTGAATGTGGTGGGGCAATGGCTAGGTTAGAATGGAGGTTAGGCTCTGTGTAGTAGCAGCTCAAGTGGATGGATGTTAAAGGTGACAGGGAGATGATGATTGGTGGTGAGACAATGTTGTGCAGTGTGGCTTGAGCTGTGAAATTGGAGTTGATGTTGAATTACAGGGAAGTGGTTGTGCTTGGCATGAGCTGAAATGAGGCAGTGGAGATGACATTGCTGTTATGGGTTTTGACTGAAAATGTTGTTGGTGGTGGTAGCAGGTGATAAGCTGCAGACTGGGTCAGTAATTGATGCAGCTAATGGAGAAATTGTTGTGTGTCAGGGAAAAGAAAAATGGGGTGCTAATTGGATGGAAATGGAAGGTGCTAGTTGTGATGCTGTTGCAAATGTACTGGGAGCTGAAACCTTGGTATTGTGCTATGGTTGTTGATGTTATTGTAAGCATCAGGTGGAGTGTTGCAGCTAACTGAAGTCCTGGAGGTCTATAAACTGGTGGTACTTGCTGTTAAATGAAGGCATCAATGGAGTTACAGATTCAAGGGTTACCGGGTTCGAGTGTAAGGAATTGAGCTGGTGAACTGCATGCAATGTTGTTAAGGGTTGGCAATGAAGCAATGATGCATTTGATTTGGTTGGGATCTGGGGCTTTGTGTGATGTAATTGCAGGCAGAGCAAAGGATGAAGTGATTGAGCTGAGCAGCTGAGAAGAGGTGGCAATGTGCTGTTGTTGCAGCAATAGTTAGTGGCTAGCATTTGAGCATGGGTCAGCCAAGATGGCTAGCCAAGGAGCCGTGAAGCACAATGATTGTGCTGAACAATTTATGGCCGTGCAAGGTTGTAATGGCTTGTGCAAGACTGGCCTGACGAGTCAGTCCAGTTAGCCCATCAGCACAGCTGACTCAGGTCTGGGATCCTGACTCATCTGTTGACTCACCCTAACTCGGTGCTGACCGAGTTGACCCGTTGACCCGATCCGACCCGTTGACCGGTAACCGGGCGGACTTTGCCGGTTACCTGAAGCGTTTTCCGGCGACTTTTCCGGCCGATTTCCGGCCACAATACCAGACTTCCGGTGACCGTTTTTGGGACATATTTTCTACATGGGTTTCTTCTTCTTATGGGCTTGGTGGATCCTCATCTAATGGACTTTGAAGACTAGACCTAATTTTAGAAGTTGGAGAAAAGCTATAAAGGGAAGGTCTTCTACAACTTATAAGATATCTTTTTCTTGGAATTTTTGGAGGAGCCGTTTTGTTTACGCTTCTAGGGTTTGCTTTTGTTCTTCTTCTTCATTATTTTATCATTGAATATTGATTATGATGAACTCCATAGCTATGAGTAGCTAAACATCTTATTGGTTATGGGATAAAAGTTGATTTCTCAACATACTGTTGATTCAATGAATTAGTTTTGTCTCAGTAATTATTGTTTGTGATTCACAATTAATAGTGTTATAAGATTTGAAAACTTGTTAGGTTGAGTCCGGAATCAATCCGATTTGTGTTCATCTCTAGAGCTATATTAGGGTTTTCAATACGAAAAAGTTGTTTATCCCTGATTCTAAGTAGCATAATTGTGGTTAGTGCTTGTAGTGATACATCCTAATAGTCACAAGTGAATCATAACTTTTGTTAAAACGTTTAGTGCTTTTACACATTCGTTTGCATCGATGAGTCTTATTCCATAAATCTTAATGCTTTTAGGGAGTTAAACTTAATTGTGCTTTTACACTTTAGGTTGCTTTCTACGAAGAATTCACATATGCATCTTTTAATGTGGTTGTGATGAAAACAGGGAATTAACGGGTTATACTTGCGATCAAGGTATCCTAGGACTTTTAATAAATACGAGATTAAAATACCAATTCTAATCATTGATGAAAATACATGTTTGTGAATGATACTATCCCGTGACCAATATCTCCTCCTTATTGATAATTCGAATTACTTACTTTGCTTTCAATTACTTTTATTTGCTTAAATACATCAAACATTCCCCGTGGTTACTTAGAAACTAAAATTTTATAACAACGAAAGCCTCTCTGTGGATACGAACTCTTTCTTATCGCATACTATATTTATATCTAGTTGATTGAGAAAGTGAAATTATATTTGACGGATTGACAACCGACCAGTTAACAGACTCCGTTATGTGCGTGATTGATCACAAGAGATTCAAGTGGTGTTGTGCAGGTGTTTATTGAAGATTAAAGAAGATTTATGATTTGGTTTTTATTTATTTGGGTGTGCACAAACTTTGATCGGCTAGGATCCAACTAGAATCAGATTTATTCGATTGTTTAGTTGTGTAAGATCGACATCACCTTATAGTTTCTTGTTTGATACTATATTAATTGATTGCAAATCTAAACTCTACTACTTCGGTAGTTTTTGGATAGATTGATCTGACCAGGCAAATGAGTTTATTTGTTAAACGGAAGATCCTTTGCATATGACTTGAGATATCTTCATCTGAAAGAATCAAGAGAGTTGTTACCAAAAAGATTTGTTGTTCCTTTACTGTTTGGAATACGATCCAAAGGAATTGTTCCAGTGCGTGCACTTATTGAATGTCGGAGGTCTCAACTATACGAAGTTTGTTAGATTTTTTATAGCGACTTAATTCTGAGAGTATTCAATTCTGGACTAGGTCCCGGGGTTTTTCTGCATTTGCGATTTCCTCGTTAACAAAATCTTGCTGTGTCATTTACTTTATATTCCGCATTATAATTGTTGTTATTATAATTAAAGTAAATTGCACTTGTACGTTAACATGGCACTTGATATTGATCCTATTGGTTTCGGTTATTACCGTACCTTTTATCAAGTGATCGCTTTGTTGTTGTATTGTCTTGATTTCGTATCCATAGATAATCACACAAAGTGTATTGGATTTCTCCACTTGTCTTTGGTATTTAATTCACGAGTTAGGCCAGTTCGGACTAACCCTATATCAAGTGGACATTGTGTTGAAATATTCCTTGAGTGATTGTTGCTCCAAGAGGTTTATAGACAGTGGGTCTTGTATAGTTTGTGATCAAAATAAAAGATTGTGGTGTATTTGGGTACCCTCGTCTTTTCACAATCCAATAATTCTTCTATTTGTAAACCACCATGAAAGTTGGGAATATCAGCTTTCAATTTATATTCTGGTGTTGATGGTGGTTTTTAGCTTAGGGTTAAAATCGTAAAACCCTAGTCAGACAGTGACGTCACAGAACTTGAGTAATAATATCTCCACTAAGCGCACTTATTGAACCCTTTAATATGTCTGCGAGAAAATTACCAGGGTACCTTTTTTTTTACTTATTAGGGTTTCGATAGGCCAAACCCTAATTCCCACACCACATGTGCCAATGGCGTGTCGTGCCAGCCACACCTCCGCGCCAAGGCATGCCAGCCATGCCAGCCGCACCACTGTGCAAATGGCAAACCATGCCAGCCACATCTCCGCGCCAAGGCATGCCAACCATGCCAGTCGCGCCACTGTTCCAATGGCAAACCATGTCAGCCACATCTCCGCGCCAAGGCATACCAACCATGACAGCCGCACCACTGTGCCAATGGCAAACCATGCCATCCACGTCTACCACGCCAAGGCATGCCAACCATGCTAGCCGCACCATGTGCCAATGGCATGCCAAACCCTTGGCCCCACCATGTCGGCCTTCCCCATGCGGCTACCAAAACGAAGGCGTGCGACGATCAACGACCACCCTTCCCTCCTAGATGCAAATCCTAGCCGTCCAAGGTCGCCAAACGATGCATGGTAACCTTTGGCCCAAAACCCTAGTTTTGGCCACGCCAAACAGCGCCAAGGCATGCCATGCCACATGTGCCAATGGCATGCCAACCACCTTGCCGCGTCCCACCATGCCGGCCTTCCCTATGCGGCTACCAAAACGAGGGCGTGCGACGATCAACGAACACCCTTCCATCCTAGATGCAAATCCTAGCCGTCCAAGGTCGCCAAACAACGCATGGTAACCTTTGGCCCAAAACCCTAGTTTTGGCCACGCCAAACCGCGCCAAGGCATGCCATGCCACATGTGCCAATGGCATGCCAACCACCTTGTCGCGTCCCACCATGCCGGCCTTCCCTATGCGGCTACCAAAACGAGGGCGTGCGACGATCAACGGCCACCCTTCCATCCTAGATGCAAATCCTAGCCGTCCAAGGTCGCCAAACAACGCATGGTAACCTTTGGCCCAAAACCCTAGTTTTGGCCACGCCAAACCGCGCCAAGGCATGCCATGCCACATGTGACAATGGCATGCCAACCACCTTTGTAACACCCCGTGTTTTTAGCATGGCGCATGCTAAAAGATGCGCCATTTGCTTGTGATGAAGCTTCATTCAAAGCTTCCTTTGCATGGTGAGATGCATTTGGCCCTGGGCCATATCTGGTGCCAAGTAAGGCACATCGCATATGCATATTGGCTAAGGCCAATATGGCATTGGCTGGAAGCTACATTGGCCAAGAGCCAACCTTGCATCAAATGATGCATTAGGTCAGTTGGGTAGATGACCTTGAAAATGTACAACCAACATGGCTGGACATCGAGTTGGATATGTACAACCAACATGGCTGGACATCGGGTTGGCAGTGGACAACCAACATGGCTAGAGATCGGGTTGGTAATGTACAACCATCACGGCTGGACATTGGTGTGGCTTATGGGCCAAAGTCGGAAATACAGCCATCACGGCCCTTCATCGGGTTTGGCTCGTGAAATGTTCAGCCATCCTGGCCGGACAGTGGAACTGGCATCTGAGCCAGAACTGAATGTACATCCATCTTGGTCGGTCATTCAGAAAGCCATGGCAACGGCCATAAATAGTAAACGTGGAGTTGATGAAAGATTTTTGGTCCCCCAAATTGAGTTCTAAAAATGTCAAATTAACATATATAGGGAGGGGTAGTTGGTTGAAGGTGCATATGCGGACTATGTACCAAGTAAGCTTCATAGCTTGGCCGGAACGGTATGAATGATGCTCAAGCCTCATTCTTAGTCGCGTAGCTTTACGAATTGAGCATATGATGTTGAGGCATCACTATGCCATTCCACGGACTCGATGATACATCACTTGGATGTATTTGACGGAATGGCCTATACGGACTAGGCCATTACCACTGTTGCTTGGCCACGGGTTGGAATAAGTTGCTTGTCCCTTCGTGGATGAACTACGGTCTGTGCTTGATCCTTTTAGAGTAGGGAAGGGTACGTAGGCAGCCGTAATGAGTTGCAGCATTTCCGGTCTAGCACGTTGGCCCCTCATATCATCTAAGCTCGGTAGCTCGACGCAAGAGATGATTGTGGCCAGACTTGATGAGGCTTAGTTGCATGCCAGTAAGTGGATGCTCATACTTCCTATCAAGTTATAAAGAGTTGGTAAGCGAGGTAACGTAGGAAATGGCAAGGGCTTGGTAAGGCCTATGCCAAAGTCCAAGGCTTATGCCTGGACAAGACACGGCAATATGACGGTTGCTCAGCTAGCTAGGAAATTCAGTGATGAATTCCCTACATAAAGGCAAAGCCAGAGATGCATGAAAAATGCATTGGCATTGGCCTTATGGCCTTAAAACCTTTTGCGGGACAAGGGTAAGTTGGAATGGTGTGGAAGCTAAGTTAGCTGCGTCATGCTCCACGAGCATGCTTGCAAGGGAAAATGGACGTGCATTTGCCTATATCTAAGGCCCGGATCGTAGATTCATCATGGCGCATCGGGGGAGTTACGGCCTGCGGGGCAACGCGCCAAAGGCGTAATTTTTCGGTCCGTCACAACCTTGTCGCGTCCCACCATGCTGGCCTTCCCTATGCGGCTACCAAAACGAGGGCGTGCGACGATCAACGGCCACCCTTCCATCCTAGATACGAATCCTAGCCGTCCAAGGTTGCCAAACAACGCATGGTAACCTTAGAATTCTTCCTGAGTTTTACTTTCGGGCTGGTTTCATCTCCCGAACAAGCTCAAAACCTAAATATTCCCGCGCTCGGAGATAGGAAATTATTTTCCATACAGAATGGAGGGGCGGACCATCAAAATCCGAGTCCGTATGAGAATTCTACACTGATTCTAGTAAAGTGCGCTAATTAGGGTTTCAACATACCAAACCCTAATTTAGACAAAGCCGCAAGCGCTTCCTTTCCAAGCCGCACACTGCCAGTGGATCCACTCCATGATAAAGCCATGCCGGCCATGCTTTCATGCCGCTGGCTACCAAACGAAGGGTTGCAATAATCAACGGCTGCCCTTCCATCTGAGATGCAGATCTCAACCGTTCAAGTTTGCCACCTAACGCATGTCAACTTCCGGCCTAAGGCCAAACATCACGGTTTATACTAAAACTCTAATTTTGGCCACGCCTAAACTATGCCAAGCCATGCCAGCCCTAAACCATGCCGCTGGGTGCCAAACAAAGGGTTGAAACAATCAACGGCCACCCTTCCATCTGAGATGCAGATCTCATCCGTCCAAGGTTGCCAGCTAATGCATGGCCACCTTTGGCCCAATGCCAAAATCATAGCTTGGCCACGCCTAACCACGTCAAAGCCGTGCCAGCCATGCTTTCATGACGCTGGCTACCAAGAGAAGGGCTGCAATAATCAACGGCTATCTTTCCTCTTAAGATAAAAAATCTCGACCGCCGAAGGTCACCGAGCCGGCAAGTCTCTCAAGCTCAACTTGCCAGACAACAACAACAACGTGCTACACGTTTTCCACGAAAACACTTGAGACATCGACGCATGTCATAAACTGGGGATGCTCATTGGGTATTGGTTTGGCGGTTTACAGCGTGCGGCGTACACTAGGCCCGTTATAAGAAAGTGTCATAAGGATGAGGCGGTTAGTAAATACAGGGAATAATGGTGAAACGCTTTCTTTTATGGAACATCAATTCCAAGCGTTACCGGTTACCACCTCCTCATATTTACTCACTCGTTTTCCATTTCTTAATGAGACCAGAGTACGTTTCACTTAGGCTTGTATAAATAGGCATTACCTATTTCCACTGAACAACAAGTTCAGGTCAGGAGCATACAACACTCAGAAAACATTTGCTAGATCTCCATATGTTAGCTTCCCACTTTCTGATACAAGTCGTAAAACAACTACTCTTCCAGAATGAACCATTCTGGTCTCAACACTTTCTTCGCTTCCCTCCCCAAAAACAACCATTCTCCTTCACTTTGTGACCTAAGCAAGTCTGGAACGGCCATTTCTTGGTTTAGGCCGGATTTGTACAGATTGATATCTCGAATCTAAAGTACTTCCTTGCAGTACATTGTTTAGGGTTTAAATTCGTTTCTCACCCACACACCCGAAATTACCAAAATTAGCAGAAATCGTTGTCACCCTCAAACATCTGGTAAAGTGCCATAAGGACTCATGTTAGATTTTAACCATTTCTCATCTTCCCACCTTTTTTCTTGCTCGGCTTCAACTTTGTCCTCTTCTTCATCACTGTTGAGATTCACATTTGCAGGTTTCTTATAAGGACTGTTAAGAAACTCTCAAATTGTTTTGTGAATTTAAGAAATTGTGAAATTTCTTCAGGAACAGAAGTGGGTTGAACAAAAGAATATTTCTTAACTTTTATGGTTTCATCGTCTTCTCGATCTTTTGTTTTCTTTTCTTCTCCTTCTGTATCATCAGTTAAACCTGGAACGCCTTCCTCATCTAATCCTGTGTGTTTTAACAACTTGAGAAGATAGTGTTCATGTGAATTAATTTTTTTTAATAACTTCTCTGACACAGATGTTGTTATCTTCTCTGACAAAGAGGTTTCCAATCTCTTGACTATATTTGTTTCAAGGTCAGCAAGGTCTGCCTTGCTAAGAGGTTGATCTGCCATAGAAGTTGATGAAATATAGGGTTTTGAGTAGTTGCGGAAGCGGTGTTAGGATCTATTTTTAGATAAGAATCTAAAAACGTTGTAACTGATACCAACTAGTTTAGTACGTATAAGAAGAAAGCAATTCAGAGATTGCTGGTGTTGAGAAGGGAAGAAAAGGATGAGAAAACAGAAGAATAATAGGGTTTAAAGATGAGAAAGATAAATTGCTCTAAAAGAGTTGTTTTAATTAACTTGATAATAATAATAATGTGTCTTACAAAAACGAAATAAGCCTGTTTATATAGGCATGAACAAGAACCTAAAAATAGTAAAACTCTAAAAGAAGAAATAAGAAAAACTCTAAAAGAAGAAATTTTATACTTGATAAACAAGTAAACCAAAGTAGCTGTTATAGATGAACTGTAATAGTTGATGCAGCAGAAAAGGATCAACTATCATTGTTGAATGTTGATACAGCGTAAGGGGTCAACTGGGACAGTTGATACATTGAGAACAGGTAGATGTCCTACATCATATACAGTACTATAAACCTACGGAACCCGGTGCCCATTTCCATCAATCCTTCACCATTATTTCATAAACTTCATCTTTGCACAATTACATCACCCACCCACCCAATCCTCCCACCATCCTCCCTTAATTCCACCCTCTCCACCTTTTCAAAATTCAATCGCAAGCAACACACAAATAATCTTTACATACCCAGAAACTTTCAAATACCAGTTTGGGTATTAAAGGGGGTCAATCGCCTCTTTAATTTGGGCACTAAACTTGGTATAAACTTCTCCTCAATGCCTAATCATTATAAGAAATTTCTTATTTATAGAATATCCATTTCAGAGCCTATCGTTAAACCTTTACCTATCCTCTCTTTGAATGTAACCCCTGGAGAAGATTTTGTTGTCCAATCTTTGGTAGTTATAGAAGACAATGAGAGTATTGTTATTAATGAGCCAAAGCATATTTATCCTCCATTAATGAACAGTAATGGCCTCGAAGATTCTTTTTTGGTAAATATTGATAAAGAATATGAGTGCATTATTTCCTCTGACTCTTGCACTCTAACTTATCCACCCGGATTTAAGCCACCACAACTTGAGTTACTTGATGATGCTTATTCAAGTACACTTGATATTCATCAACCTCTTATACCTAAGAAACTAATCTATAAGAGACTTGGTGTGTCTTTAGAGGGTATTGGCACTACAACATTGAGTTTAAAAAGAAATACTAAATACAGGGCCGCTAGTGTTTCAAAATGAGTCTTAAAATACAAACTTGAAATGTTAGAGGCATGAACTCTTGTGCTAGAAGGGTTGTTTTCAAGAAGAAGTTGCAGTTAATTGAAGCCCATATCATCATACTTCAACAAACAAAAATGATGCAATGCACAACCTATGACATCAAGCAAATTTGTGGTTATGCTAATATTGGTTGGACTTTCCAACAATCAGTTGGAAGTTCTGGAGGTATGATCACTTTATGGGGCATAGACTTTGTAGATGTCACGGACTCCCTTGTTGGTGAGTACATTTTATCCATTTCATGCATCAACAAACAAGATAACTTTGCTTGGGTTCTTACAAATGTCTATGGACCTAATAAACTAGTTGAGAGAGCTGAGTTTTCGGTTGAACTAGACAATGATCTACCTTGGTATCTTGGAGGTGATTTCAATAACGCTGTGAAATGTGATGAAAAGAAAGGTTGCACAAAGATAACAAAAAGCATGCATAATTTCACTGAGTTCATTATACAACATGATCTTATTGATCTTCATTTGAAAGGTGCCAGCTATACTTGGTCAAATGGACAATCTAATCATGTGATGTCCATAATTAACAGATTTATCATTTCCACTTCCTTAAAGAATAAGAAGTTTTTAATGCAATCAAAGAGCTTAGTCATGATAAAGCCCATGGGCCTGATGGATTTCCTGTTATGTTCTTACTCAAATGCTGGAGTTTTATCAAAAAGGATATCATGGACATCGTTGCTGAATTTTGGGCTTTAGGTAACATTGATTTTAGACATAACTCAACATTCATTACTCCAGTTCCTAAGAAAGGTCATATTGAGACCATTAAAGATTAAAGACCAATCTGTCTTCTCACTAGTACTGTCTATAAAATCATCTCTAAGGTATTAGCCTCTATACTAAAATTAATTATGGATAAGCTCATCTCACCTGTCCAATGTTCTTATATTAAGGGTAGACAGATTGTTTATGGGATTCTTATTGCTAATGAGCTTGTTGATTCAAGAATTAAATCTGGTAAGGATAGAAGTGCAAGATTGATCTTGAAAAAGCATTTGATAAAATTAATTGGAAGTATCTTGAATTTGTGCTTGGTAAGATAGGTTTTAGCAATAAGTGGTGCAAGTGGCTCGGGTTTTGTTACTCTGCTTTATTTTTATTTGTTCTTATTAATGGATCTTCATTTGGCTACTTCAAAAGTTCTAGGGGTGTTAGGCAAGGATGTCTTATTTCACCTCCACTTTTTAATATTGCAATGGAGGGTTTCTTAAGATACGTGGACAGAGCTGCACATCTTAAGCTTTTCAATGGTTTTTTTGTTTCTTCATCAAGTATCTCTGTCACTCACCTGCATTATAATGATGACATATTTTCTTTGTTGATCACAACAAAGAGGAGTTACATAATCTTTTTTCAGCTCTCCATTGTTTTGAATTCATTGTTGGTCTCAATGTGAATACTTCTAACACTAAACTTATATCTATTGGTCATGTGTCAGAATTAGCTACTTGAGGAGCTGAATTAGGATGTGCTACTGATATATTTCCTTTTATGTACTTGGGTATTCCATTAGGTTCTAAACGCAATTATAAACATATTTGGGACCCCATTATTGAGAAATTTGATTTCAGACTCTCTACTTGGAGGAGATGTAATCTTGCTAAAGCAGGCAAGCTTGCTCTCCTAAAATGTATTCTCTCTGCTCTTCCCATGTATTATTCTTCTTTATTCAAGGCCCCTGCTTTAGTGATCAAAATTGTTGAGAAAAAGATGAGGAATTTTCTATGGGAATACAATTCCGGCTTAAAAACTTCACATTTGGTTATCTGGAGTCTGGTTTGTGCACTTATTGCTAGAGGTCGTTTGGGTGTTTGTAACCTCAAAGTTATGAATTTGACTGTGCTAGCTAAGTGGTGTTGGAGATATGGTGTTGAAAATAATAAGTTATGGTTCAGAATTATAAGGGACAAAAATGGAAGCAATTTTTCTAGATGGGTACCCGGAAAAGTGACTTCAACTTATGGTATCTCATGCTGGAGAGTAATTGCTGAAACCAGTAATCTAATTACTGAAAATTCTACACTTACATTCATTCAGGTACACAAATATCATTTTGGAATGATCTCTGGATTTGTGTAGCTCCTATTGCAATCACCTTCCTTTCCTTGTATAAGATAGTGAGAGATAGAAAATCAAAAATAGCAGACTTGGTGACAGTTGATGGTAACTGGAGTTTTAACTTCAAAAGAATTCTCACAGATAGGGAAACAAATGATTTGGCTTCTCTTCTATTGCTCATTGGAGACTCTCATTCTGTTTTGGATGCTGCACAAGATACAAGAAGATGGGCTCTACACATTTCTAGTACCTTCTCCGTTAAAACTCTATACTCTAAGTTGATTACTAATTCTAGTGTTGATAATTTCCCATATTCTTTCATCTGGAAAGCATTCATCCCTCCTAAAGTAAAGTTTCTTGTCTGGTGTGTAACTCATGAAAAGATTACCACCATTAATAAGATACAGATAAAATGTATAGATATCCACAATTCCTGCATTTTGTATGGTAATAATGTTGAGACGCAAGACTACCTTTTCTTGCATTTCAACATTGCATGTAAAGTTTGATGCATGGTTTCTCTAGGTGGTGACTGGGCTTATGTATTTCCAAATACTTTGGCTCAACTTGTCTATTCATGGGATCAGCAGTTTTTTCTCCTTCAGGCAACTTTATTTGGGGTCTTATTCCGGCGGCAATGATATGGGTGTTATGGCATGAACGGAATTGCAGAACCTTTGAGGAAAAAAATATACAATTTCAAGACACATGGAAACTTAGGAATGGACATTAAATCTTTGGTCCTAAGTTGGGCAGTTGCTAATGGTCATCGTGTGCATCTGAACTTTTCTTTTTCGGTTCTTAATAATTGGGAAGTTATTTTCTTGTAATTTTCCATTGTTTTTTCTTCTTCTATCTTGGTACCTCTAGTAGTTAGTTGTACATTCTTCTATCTTTAATGTATTCTCCTCTTTCGATTAAGAAAAAAAAACGTGCAACTGCAAAAAATAATGGGCCAAACTTTTATTTAAGGTCACATATCATATTATTTATAATAAATTAAAAACATGGTTAAGTGATAAATGGTTTCTCACAAAGCAATTGTTTCTACGAGAAACCATATCTCACGGATGTTGTGATTCACATACATATTTCACATTCTTGCAAAAGGTGTGTGTGAAGATTGAGTTTCAGTCACGCTTTTAATTTGTGAAACTCCCCATAAGACTTAGTCTAAGGGAGAAAAGGGGAGCAAAACAAAAAAAGAACGAAATCTAAAATAGTACATCATCCCCGTTAAACAAAAATGATGCTTATAACTCACCGAAATTGAACTAAACAAATCAAATATCGAAGCGCACAACACTAATGTAGCTTTCACCTCAGGATGATAACATCACTTTATTTACTCTTCCCATAAGAAGTCCTAGTGTTCCCTTTTTTTCCTGCCCATAAGATTGCAAAACGAAGCCAGTCACGCTTAATTCTTTACGCAAATCAAGAAGGAATAAAATTATAGCCTCAACAGTGACAGTGCAATTTTTATTTTTATTTTTTTGCTTTCAGTAGCTCGGGTTTTGACCCACTTGACAAGCCACGACTTTCCAATATGCCACTTAAGGAACCAACATTACCAACTTTTACTGAAAAGTTTAATTTTATTCCGAAGCGATTATCTTTTAGTTTCATCTAAATTGTTTTATAAGAAGACAAGAAAAATTCTTATACCAAGTGTCATCGAATCAGTAAAAATTCCATCAATTTAATTTAAGAACCAGTCTCAATCGGAAAATATTTTGAACTCGTACTGCGAGTTCAAAAAAGAATTCGCACCCTAATAACCCTCCGATGATGGAGATCTGACACTGTAAACCGAGGACCTAACCCCAGTTAAGTAAACTGAATTTTGTGTAAATTTCGTATCTTAAGTCTTTGACTATATAGTTCCTAAAAATTTAATACCAGAATCTCCCACCCAATCCCTATTTTGGCGCCAAAAGTTTTTTTTTTAATACATCTATGGGAATCCCTAATCTTATTCTCTAGTACTATGACAATCCTCTATCATGTTCTCTTCTCTGATAATCAATTACTATAGCCAGTTAATAATATTGGTTCAATGGTATATAAGAATACATAAAGTTGAATTAAACCACTGAGATATCAATATACTTAGTACTAATGTCTGATAATGACTACGATGATCCATGAAGACAAAAGAAAAACAAAAGAATTTGTTTTGTTTTTTTTTTGTTTCATTTGCTTTGGATTTAGGATTGAGTTTTCTGAATATCCCATATCTCTTTCAGACGGGAGCTTCAAGCATAAAATATTTACATCGGTTCGAACGAAAGTAAGCTTGACATGTATGGTAAATAACTATATGGTATATACGAGTAAGATTTCTTAGGATCCATCCAAGATTGAAGGGGAACTGAAGCAACCCATCATGTCAACATAAGTTTAAAATGAAACGGGGTAAAGATCTTTCAGTACCGGGTAATCAATTGTGTTTCTCTCGCCCGCCATACTTTTGTTGATGCAATTATATATACTAGCTATAGATGATGAGGCTATCAGTGATTGAACCTAGTAGTACTACTCTTCACAGCTTCATTGATTGGATTGACCATCAGCAGTAGATATGCGAACTTGCCAAGAACGTTGCTTGCTAGAAATAAGGAAACAGAAAAAGTAAATGTAGCATATATATGAAAAATCAAAGATCCGCCATTTTGCTAAAAAATCGGTTTATTTAACTGGGGGTTAAGTCCCTAGTACGATGATGTCAGATCTCAATCATCCGAGGGTTGTTAAGCTGCGAATTCTTTTTCGAACTCGCAGTGCGAGTTCAAAATATTTTCCGTCTCAATTGCGAGGTTAGTCGGATATTAGTCACCGTCTTGGAAAGTCTTCCACATGTTGTCATATTAATGGGATTCCGAAATTCTTGAAAATATTTTTGGATGAACATCAGAGACATATATTTTATTTTATGACCATCAAAAAGTCATTAACGTTCTTAAGTCGATTGCCATGAACTCTATCATTCATTCCTCCCCTCGTTCCCAACAGTGACATATCACCTAGATAACCTTTTGTCTCGCGTTTAGCTTGATAACTTCCAACTTCTTAGTATCAATCTAACGTTCTTTGGCACTACCCAAAAAAATTTAGAGAAGGTAAAAAAATCATTCCATCAGTATAAGAAAGATGATCACTTGTCTCCCAGATCGATTAGACAGCAAGCAAAAGTTTGAAGTCAAGTTAATACCTCTTTGTTACAATACCTCCCATATAAATTGCCAAAATGTCGCAATCACCTCCAATTAGAGATATGAGCGACAATGTGTTTGACCATAAATGTGATGCATTCCGGTGCCTACATACCCAACCTGTACCATGAAGGGATCAAGCATATACCGTAGTTCATCAATTTCGGAACTAGCAACCAAAACAAAATCGTATTACAAGGCCAAAGGCCAAGCAATGCCTAGTCTACATAGGCCAATGGACTTTCATCTGATATGCACAAGATAATGCAAAGTTGATGTCACTTCGTTGGCAAGCATGCATTTTCTTGTTGGGGACATGCAAACTGTTGCGACATTTACCTTTCTTTAGTAATGCACCAAAATATACATTTTCGGTTTAGCAACACTTAACAATGATATGGGTGCGACATTCGGCTTTCTTTCGTAATGCATCAAAATATACGTTCACAGTTTAACAACACATCAACAATGATGCTTGCACATCATGAAGCTCTCTCGAGTAAGCGATACGGCATAATGACGCTTTCACATCAAATATCCGGCTAAGCTTTATATCTTAGAGATGTGTTTCCCATTTATGCAACTTTAACCAACACCCTCTCCTTATACATACTTTAACGTCATTTCAAATAAATTTTTGAGAGTAGATGGTCGTGTACCGAGTTCCACCTGCTTTTGTGACAGCAAATTATGAGAAGATACATCATTAAGCTTCATGATGCATATCTAGTTCTGGGCCAGTCCCCAACTTGCGAAATGCACCATAGTGATGTATTTTATTTACTTTGGCGGTATTAATGCAACATATCAAACAAACAAGATTTTTTATATAAATAATCCTTGAAAAAGAAATTTAATAACCAATCAATTGAGCTAAAGTAGAGAATAGAAAGAGATATAAATCAAACCCTAATAACCCTAGAGTAGAGAATAGAAAGCAATTGAACAAAATCTATGTTCTCAAAAAGAAATTTTTGATCATGAAAAAATTTCAGTGGAAAAAATAATAATAAATAAATATACATAAAGGGATTTTATGTGGTTATTGTTGTCTCTTGAATTTGAACCAAATTTCCTTTTGTGTGTAACCTTTTGTTGATGGTGGATTTTCGTTTAAGGTTAAATTTGTAAAAGACCGGAAAAATCATGCGCTGACATCTTGTAAAAGATAAAGCCATTTATAAGTGTTGGATACTCCCTCACTTAATTCACCAAGAATGGAGCATGTAGCAACAATCCCATTCTGTGAATACATGAAATTCCTCCAGGTTGGAGCATGTAGCAACAATCCCTTCCCGTGAATTTCATATCAGCCTTGTATTTCCAAAGACTCATTATCAGTGTGGCATGACGACTGAGTGTTACTCTTACCGAGTAACACGAACCTCCAAGCACTATAATGAAACCATGTACGAAATACCCGTACAGGCTGATTCTCGGTGTGTTATACTAGCCCGAGCCCTCTCGGTGTGTTATACTAGCCCGATTGAGCCCCTCTCGGTGTGTTATACTAGCCCGATTGAGCATCCGGCCTGACCGTATCGGTACCGGATATGATCTCGATCGCAGTCATCCAACTCCATAAGCATGATTGGATGACCCCGCATCAATTCCATCATCCCCAAGCTGTGTATGGAATACCCACGGCCGACCCCGCATGGTCGGCCATTGGCCTTTGCTTGCCAAAAGACGTTCATACCAAGCATTATGGACGGAAAACCCTAAATAAGGGTTTGCGGCATATTACATGTGTCGCAAAACAATCTCAACCATCCATCTTCGCAGGTATAGATGGAGGGTGTAGATGTAGACTCAAGGGGCCCAGAGCATGTCAACACGATCACCGTGGGCCCGCCTACACACTTGACCAATCGGTCAAGACCAACAATGTTTGGCCGTGACAAAATCATCACCCAAATAAGGAGTGGCGCACGGCTTTTGAAAGCCAAAATTAGGGTTTCAAATCATCACGTGCGTCCATCTTCTCCCCGGCACGAATGGAGGGTCACAGATTAGATTAAGCAAGGGCCGGTCATACCAGCATGACCACCGTGGGCTCATCTACCTCCTCATGCGATCGGCCAAGGCATCCCATGCCCGGCTAATCCAAAACACCCGCCCAAACATGCGCGGTTACACTTCCCAAATTGTAAACTGATCTCGACCACTCAACTTCACCGGATGATTTGAATGGCTTAGATCACCTTTTCATGGGATAGTCAGGTATAGGTGTGAACACCAGCCTACCACCTACACACTGATATGATCGACCAAGACCGACCAAGATGGGTCGTCTTGAAACGCGTGCGAATGTCATGCGATCTCCAACTCCTTTGCGGCAAGGATTTCTGCCGCAAACCGATCTCAACCACTCCTCTTTGCCGGTCAAATTGAGTGGCCTGGATCGCACCTTCATGGGACGGTAAGACATGGACGTGTACACCAGCATGCCATCTACATACACGTCCGGTCGGTCCTCTCCAAAATTCTTCCATTACTTGGTTTCGACCAAGCTGAAGAGTCATGCCTGCGCTCCTCTTCAAAAACCCTAATATTTATTAACATTCGCAGATGAGTGTCTCAAAGATCATCTCATCCGTCCAACTTCACCAGCTTGGTTATACAACCCTGGTCAGGAGTTATTTGGTTAGTGAGGCGTCATTACCCATCACTTTACCACACCATAATGTCAGTACTCGCATAAAATACACATGATACTTCACAAGTATCGACTTTCCGAATAACACAAGTTATTCAATTCAATCCACAAGAACGTGTCGAAGTCATGGACGGTTAGAGATGAACAGGAGAAGTGGGCAAGACTGGTCGACGACAACTATCACTCCACTTCCTCCACTTCCCACGAGAGACGTGAATGAGGCATTACATCTCAAGGTCGTAATTCTATGAGCAAATGTCCCATACCATAATGCTCATAAAAATTCGATTGATTCAAAAACTAAGAGATTCAGGTTTTAAAATTAAAGTTGGCCCGGTTGCCCAAATGGTAGACGACCAATTGCCAAAATTAACACCACCAATTGCCCCGCAGACGGCCGTCACCCAAGTCATCTATCTTTCGTGGATCCACGATCCACACATTCCAGAATCAATCATGTCACAAATCGGGGGATACATCTGGGGTATTGGTCTGGCGGTTTTTACGGCGTGCAGCGCGCAACGCGCCATCACAAGAACGTGTCGTGGAAGTCATGGACGGTTAGAGATGAACAGAGAAGTGGGCAAGACCGGTCGACGCACAACTCCACTACTCCATCACTCCACTTCCTCCACTTCCCACGAGAGACGTGAATGAGGCTCAATGACTTGTATAAATAGGTTCTCCGCCCTATTTCAAACAACAACACAAGTTCGACGAGACAAAACCAAGTGTTAATACAAAAATCGTATTCAAACACCCGTAGCTTGCTTGCATCAATCACAAGCCTGCTCTACCTTTCTAATTAGATTACAAGTCATAAGCAAGCCAACACCTTCACAATCTCAACACCTTATTCGCTTCCCTCCCTAAGATCAACCCCATCTCCTTCACTTTGTGACCGAAACAAGTCCGGAACGGCCATTTCTTGGTTTAGGCCGGACTTGCACAGATTGATCTCTCGAATCTACAAGCACTCACCGCGCAAAGGCATTTGTTTAAAGGTTTAAATTCATTCCTCATCCACACCCCAAATTACCAAATTCTGCAGGAGTAGTTTTCACCCATAAACAATTGGCGACCACAATGGGAGGTTGATCTCTCGGTTGTAAAGTCAATCTCTTCAATACCGTTCAATCAATTCCGAGATGGTTGGTCTTAGGACCGATTCGACAGTCTCAAATCCTGGTGGCTCCTCCAACGGAGATAACCCCCCTCCTAATGGTGTATCCGACGGCATACTCAGAAGACTTCCAACATTAAGCGAACTAGCACGGGTACAGGAGATTCACACGAAGAACATGGAGTTGATCAAAGAAGCGGTAAACGGCATACTTGATCTCCTCATCAAGATGACGTCAGAAATGAGCATTCAGGGATTTCTACACCGGGACTAATTCCCCTCGGATCAACAGCTTTACTACGAACCGTAGACCAGTGGATCGGAAGCGGCATCTCTAGTAGAAAGCTTGTGTGAACTCTTGCACCTCTCGAGGAATCAACGGGCGAGAGACGTTTGCTGCAATTAATAAAATAGCTCGGATGCACACCGACTCCTTCTCGTCCGTAAGTCCTAGCTGCGTCGGAAATATCTCGTAAACAATGTCACATTTACTAAGACGACATGATGGAAGAGGCAGTCACAACCGGGCCCTACATGTTACCGCGCGGGTTCGAGTTCAGAGAGCCCTCGTCGATACAGAGCATCTTCGAACGTAATCACTCTCAAGACTCTCGGGACAGCCAAGGTTAACCCATGCAAGATTGTACGGCAGCCTACCACGATGACGGACTTCAAGGAAACCAAACCAAAGACATACGGGTATGTCAATCAATTTATCGCAGGACCTCCGTCCGGTCAAAAGCAAGGTTTGAAGTCATAGAAAGGGAGCCGGACTACCATATGATACTAGGGAGACCATGGCTTCATGACAACAAGGTCATTCCCTCGACGTATCACTAGTGCCTGAAGACCATGCTAGACGAGAAAGTCATCCGCATTCCCGCATCATTGTCTCCATATGCGCCAATATGCGGAGTGGAGCTGTTCGAGCCAAAAGGTACCGCACAGGGAGGATAAGACAAAGTCTTGTGCACCCCACTACTCACGTGGGCTTCAATCAAGGAAGGAGACCGACTTACACCACTGGAGGCCAAACACTACAGCACACGTTCTGTAACGAGGCGTCCATCTCTATCCTAGATACTCCAACTCATGCTCACACCAAAAGGGGACGCACTTTCGAGGTGAAACGTGATCGAAGGGGAGAACAATATACCGGCGCCAGTTAGCAATTAGCGGGAGAGACTGGAACCCGCCTCTCCGCCCAATTGAATGCTTTGCAAGAATGATGAAACGCAAGACGAAGTACCGTACGCCCGCAAAAGAACTACAAGATGGAAACAATTCCACAACCGACGAGCTCGAGACTCGTTAACATCGGGAATGAAGAATCTCCCAGGCCGGTCTCTATCAGTTCGACTCTATCCACAGACGAACGTACGAGTCTTGTTCAACTACTCAAGGAGTACCAAGATGTATTTTCCTGGACATACGAGGAAATGCCTGGTCTGGATGAAAAATTGGTCACCCATCACTTACATGTCATACCTGGATCCAAGCCAATCAAGCAATCTCCGAGGCAATTCAGACATGAAGTAGAGGACCAAATCAAGAACGAAATTCGAAGTCGCTAGCTGCTGGCTTCATCGAGCCTATTCATCATCCAACCTGGTTAGCCAATGTGGTCCCGCAAAAAGAAGAAAAAAGGACAGATCCTATGTCTTTGCGAGATTTCAGACTTGAACAAGTGCTGCCCCAAGGACGAATTTCCTCTACCTAACATCGACATGTTAGTGGACGCCACCAGCGGACACGGCATGTTCTCCTTCATGGATGGTTATAGCGGATACAATCAGATAAGGATGTATGAGCACGATGCGAGTAAGACGGCTTTCCGGACCCCTCTTGGCAATTTTTATTATACCGTTATGCCATTCGGTTTAAAGAATGCCGGCGCAACGTATCAACGAGCTATGACGGCAATCTTCCACGACATGATGCATAAACAAGTATAAGACTATGTGGATGATATCGTGGTCAAGTCAAAAGCTCGAGCAGACCACACGAATGTCTTGAGGCAAGTGTTTGAGAGGTGTCGAGAATACAAGTTGAAGATGAATCCTTTGAAATGTGCTTTCGGTGTCTCTTCAGGTAAATTTCTGGGATTCCAAGTGACCGCAGAAGGAATAAAGGTAGACCCGTCCAAAACTCAGGCTATCCTCACAATGCCGCCTCCCCGAACCGTGAAAGAACTCCAGAGTTTCATGGGCAAGGTAAACTACATTCGACGCTTTATACCTGGTCTAGCCCAACTTACTGCCTCATTCACCACCTTGCTGAAGAAAGGAGCCAGCTTTGTTTGGACCACAACCCAACATGAAGCTTTTCGGAAAATTCAACGAATACTATCATCTCCAACCGTCATGAAGTCTCCTGTACAAGGGAAGCCACTGGTCCTCTACACCGCCCTCGGTGACACCGCCGTAGGGGCTTTACTCGCTCGGGAAGACGATGAGGGAATCGAACGTCCCATATACTATTTCAAATGGATATTGAGAGACGCTGAACTCGTATACCCCAGAGCGAGAAAAAGCGTGTTTAGCCTTAATCCATTCCATTCGAAGTTTAGGCATTACCTGCTATCTAATAGGGTGATACTCGTGTCTAAATCCGATCCTAAGCAAAGTTTTTACTTTCAAAGCCGGTCCCCGACGGGAGGACAGACAAATGGCTTCTCCAAATGTCGAACTAGACATAACATGTGCATCGCCTAGAGCTATCAAGGGCCAAGCAAAGCGGACTTACTGCAAAGATTTCCTGGAGAAGGCACTACGGGACTACATGAAGAACTCCCCGGAGAATTTCCTGGACGTCTCTATTCTCGGAAGAAGAAGTGTGGCTCTTATATTTTGATGGCTCCGCTACCCCTAGCAGCAATACTGGAGGAGCAAAGCGTGGTGTTAGTCTCTCCAACCGGAGAAGTATTTTCACATTCCTTCAAGTTAGACTTCGAATGCACCAACAACTCCGCAGAATGAAGCTTTCCTCATAGGGCTTTCAATAGCTAAACAAGCGAGTCACACGTCCTGAGATAAGAGGTGATTCCAAGTTACCGGTGAATCAAATGAATGGAGTATATGCACCGAAAGAAGTAACACTAGCCCCGTACCGATCGAAGCACGAGGTTACTAAACTACTTTGCCGATGCAACCATAACCCATGTTGGTCGCAGCAACAACAAACACGCTGATTGCCTAGCAACATTGGCTTCCAAACTGAAGTTTGAAGGAGCGGAAGAAACCCTTACGGTGAAGAGGAGAACCATAGAATCAACTTGGCTGCCGCAACACAAAGACATCAAGACCGACGATTGGCGAACTCCGATCATTCGAGAACTCAACAGCTCACTCTCCCAAGGAAAGGTCAGTCTCAAAACCCTGCAAAACTTCTTCATGCTTCATGGTATGATGTATTATCGGAATCCGATGGCTCCCTGTCAAGATGTCCGGGAGGTGACGAAGCACAACTACAAAATTGGATCGTATTCACAATGAAATTTGTGGACAATCGGTGGTGGTAACGCTTTACCGGCGACTTCAACGCCCGGGTTATTACGGCCGAGAGATGGAGGCTCAATCCGGACTACTTCAAGTCCCGCTCAAATTGCCGTGCACCACCACACCAATTGGAGATTTTTAATGTGAACCACACTGGGGACTGGAGAGAACCCTACATTAGCTATCTCCGTGATGGGATAATTCCTGCCGGTCAAAAGGACGCCATTAAGATGAAGCAAAGAGCCAAGTGGTTCATATTCCATGAAGGGATCCTGTATCGCAAGAGCTTCGGGGTTATCTCTTCACGATGCCTGGCCGGAGAAGAAATCCCAGTCATGCTGAAACAGACACACGAAGGAGAACATCAAGGGAAGAGGAAACTGTTTCTCCAAATACATGAGAAATACTATTGGCCGACCATGGAGGACGATGCAGCCGTTTTTGTTCAAAGATGTCACAAGTGCCAAATCCATGGGAACCTTGTTCATGCGCCTTCTACCCCTCTGCACTCTATAAGCAGCCCATGGCCGTTTTACAGCTGGGGACTGGACATTATCGGAAAAATCAATCCACCGTCATCGAAGCAGCACGAGTACATCATAACCGCGATGGAATACTTCACCAAATGGGTAGAGGCCATTCCCCTACGAGGAACCACAGAGCAACAATTGCGGCTTTCATTAAAGAATACATCATTTGTCGTTTTGGCATGCCCAAGCACATCATCACTGATAATGGCACTCCCTTCGCCAACAAGCAGGTACGGGAATTACTTGAGGAGTATGGCATTAAACAGGTCTTTTCCACCGTCTACTATCCCCAAGGTAACGGGCAAGCTGAGAGTACCAACAAGACATTGATCCAGATCATCAGCCGAACGGTACACGACAATCCTAGGGAATGGCATGATCAGTTGCCAATGGCACTATGGGCGTACCGTACGCCACCCGAAGCTCCATTGGGGTTTCACCGTACTCACTTGTCTACGGAGCGGATGCAATTCTCCCAAAGAGATCGAATCCCATCGGCCAGATTGCAAAGAAGAACCGGGATCCATTGGAACGAGGTCAAGTCTCGACTCTAGAATAACAGAGTTAGACACTGGATTTTAGAAGGAATAAAGCGAAGAACACGCTCGTGTGTACAGAATCGGATTTCCGGGGCATACAACAAAATTGTGAAACCACGCGTTTTCAAAGTGGGAGATTTGGTTTTGAAAACGGCCAAACATATCCAACAAGACATGTCTGCACCAAAATTCTCACCAAAATGGGAAGGTCCCTACGCAGTCACCAAGGCTTACAATACCGGCTACTACAAGATCATTAAGGTAGACGGAGGCAAGCTGGAAGCAGTTATCAATGGAAAGTGGCTCAAGGCATATCATGCCTGACCGCTGTCTCATCGTGTCAACAATACAGGCATTTATTTTCATTACATGTTTGAATCATCAATTATATTCAGAGATGTGTCAATGAAAAAACCTGTTTCACCAATCAAAAACCAATGAAGTTTATTCCGCAAAGACGTTTAAAAACTTTTGACATAAATGTCATTAACAATAAAGGAATGAAGTTTAGAAGAGGCCGTCTAGAAGATTATAGTTCCTTGAGAACATCATCTCCAGTCTAGCGTGATATCTTTCCGTTCTTTTCTTCAAGTCCTGCACAAACCACTCTACCTTCTCCGATTCTGCAGCCAGAGCCTTCTCCTCTTCCAAAATAGCCTTCGTAGCAGGAACAACATTTACAAGGATACCAGCTCGATCAACCTTGATGATATCAAGACGCTGCCGCAACCAGCCCACATTGAACTCCATGGATTCACAAGTAGATACCATATTCTCCCACTTTTCAAGGCTTGATTCAAAGAACGTTGCGGATAGAAATACTCTCCATCTCAGAATCATGGGAAGAAGGCGGTTTATCATGCGGTGACCAAAGCGAGAGGAACAAGTGTCGGACCACGTTTACGGTTGCGATATGGCCGTACTTCCTCCATAACTTTGTGTACAAAGGCACAAACTCCTTCCGTACTGAGAATCCACCGACATCTCGGTAGAATGGAGGATAAACATTTCATGCGGACATCGAATGAAAGACCCGCATTTGGATATTCATAAGATGAGATACCCAAGTCGGCGTCTTCAAGGTTCACGAGGGTAAGCGTATTTGAGTTTGAAGGAAGAGGAGTGGTTAAGTCATCGTCATCAACGATCGTCACACATGTTCCTAGTAGGATATCTCTCGCAAGAATGAAAGGATTATTTACCTAACCATTATGAAGAACAAACAATGGTTCGAAAAGGAAGAAAAGACAAACCGGTATGATCTTCTTGACTCGGAGAACACGAACAGGGGAATGATCATGAAGCTCAGACGCAGGTCGTGCACGTTTAACGGAAGATCCTGGATGGTATGAAGAAGACGATCAACTATTGTTAGACATGATGGGGAAGCAAAGTTTTAGCAAGGAAGCTCTACTGCAAAAAACGTAAAAATGGTTCGAAATTCTATACACCTGCACATATGCTTTGAGGAAACCCTAAAATGATTGCGGCGCCGATGAATGAGGATTCAACACCGACCGAGTCATGTTTTCTTGTGAACCCTAATCGAGAATCGAAGGTCATCCGGATTCTAGCGATTCAACCTAGCAGTGTATAAAGCACCCACACTGAGTTCTAGCCAAGAAGAATCCTACCCTAGCTCAAGCACCTAAGGGAGGAAGCCGGCTCTGTCAAGACCTGTGACCACACGTGTATGGAGGATTACCCACGGCCGAACCCCTCCAGGTAGACTTTCTTTATCTTGTCTTCTTACGTTTATGTATGTCACCATCTCATGCCTACCACACAATAGTGTAACCATTATGTGCTAGGCAGGGGACTTAATGTTGATGGTGGATTTTCGTTTAAGGTTAAATTTGTAAAAGACCTAAAAATCATGCGGCCGACATCTTGTAAAAGATAAAGCCATTTATAAGTGTTGGATACTCCCTCACTTAATTCACCAAGAATGAGCATGTAGCAACAATCCCATTCTCGTGAATACATGAAATTCCTCCAAAGTTGGAGCATGTAGCAACAATCCCGTCCCGTGAATTTCATATCGGCCTTGTATTTCCAGTACTCATTATCGGTGTGGCATGACGACCGAATGTTACTCTTACAGAGTAACACAAACCTCCAAGCACTATAATGAAACCATGTACGAAATACCCGTACAAAAATGATTCTCGATTCTCGCCCTCTCGGTGTGTTATACTAGCCCGATTGATTGAGCCCTCTCGGTGTGTTATACTAGCCCGATTGAGCATCCGGACCGACCGTATCGGTCCGGATATGATCTCGATCGCAGTCATCCAACTCCATAAGCATGATTGGATGACCCCATATCAATTCCATCATCCCCAAGCGGTGTATGGAATACCCACGGCCGACCCCGCATGGTCGGCCATTGACCTTTGCTTGCCAAAAGACGTTCATACCAAGCATTATGGACGGAAAACCCTAAATAAGGGTTTGCGGCATATTACATGTGTCGCAAAACAATCTCAACCATCCATCTTCGCAGTATAGATGGAGGGTGTAGATGTAGACTCAAGGGGCCCAGAGCATGTCAACACGATCACCGTGGGCCCGCCTACACACTTGACGAATCGGTCAAGACCAACAATGTTTGGCCGTGACAAAATCATCACCCAAACAAGGAGTGGCGCACGGCTTTTGAAAGCCAAAATTAGGGTTTCAAATCATCACGTGCGTCCATCTTCTCCTAGACGAATGGAGGGTCACAGATTAGATTAAGCAAGGGCCGGTCATACCAAAGATGACCACCGTGGGCTCATCTACCTCCTCATGCGATCGGCCAAGGCATCCCATGCCCGGCTAATCCAAAACGCCCGCCCAAACATGCGCGGTTACACTTCCCAAATTGCAACCGATCTCGACCACTCAACTTCACCGGATGATTTGAATGGCTTAGATCACGTTTTCATGGGATAGTCGTGTATAGGTGTGAACACCAGCCTACCACCTACACACTGGTATGATCGACCAAGACCGACCAAGATGGGTCGTCTTGAAACGCGTGCGGAATGTCATGCGATCTCCAACTCCTTTGCGGCAAGGATTTCTCGCCGCAAACCGATCTCAACCACTCCTCTTTGCCGGTCAAATTGAGTGGCCTGGATCGCACCTTCATGGGACGGTAAGACATGGACGTGTACACCAAACATGCCATCTACATACACGTCCGGTCGGTCCTCTCCAAAATTCTTCCATTACTTGGTTTCGACCAAGTTGAAGAGTCATGCCTGCGCTCCTCTTCAAAAACCCTAATATTCATTAACGGTCGCAGATGAGTGTCTCAAAGATCATCTCATCCGTCCAACTTCACCAGACTTGGTTATACAACCCTGGTCGAGTTATTTGGTTAGTGAGGCGTCATTACCCATCACTTTACCACACCATAATGTCGTACTCGCATAAAATACACATGATACTTCACAAGTATCGACCTTCTCAATAACACACAGTTATTCAATTCAAAGATTACATGCTATCTTTCGTGGATCCACGATCCACACATTCCGACATCAATCATGTCACAAATCGGGGATACATACTTGGGGTATTGGTCCAAGCGGTTTACATCGCGTGCGGCGTGCAACGCACCATCACAAGAATGTGTCGAAGTCATGGACGGTTAGAGATGAACAGGAGAAGTGGGCAAGACTGGTCGACGCACAACTCCACTACTCCATCACTCCACTTCCTCCACTTCCCACGAGAGACGTGAATGAGGCTCAATGACTTGTATAAATAGGTTCTCCGCCCTATTTCAAACAACAACACAAGTTCAGACGAGACATAAAACCAAGTGTTAATACAAAATCGTATTCAAACACCCAGAGCTTGCTTGCATCAATCACAAGCCTGCTCACCTTTCGTTACAAGTCATAAGCAAGCCAACACCTTCACAATCTCAACACCTTCTTCGCTTCCCTCCCTAAGATCAACCCCATCTCCTTCACTTTGTGACCGAAACAAGTCTGGAACGGCCATTTCTTGGTTTAGGCCGGACTTGCACAGATTGATCTCTCGAATCTACAAGCACTCACCGCGTAGTGCATTTGTTTAAAGGTTTAAATTCATTCCTCATCCACACCCCAAATTACCAAATTCTGCAGGAGTAGTTTTCACCCATAAACACCTTTGAAGCGGCGCCTCTTCACAAGTGCTCACCAACAAAATAAGTATAATTAGCAGTTGTATCCAAACTCTTGTGGGGAGACACGATCCAATGGCTCCCTAACATGGTTAAACCAAACCGACGATTCTCATTTTTATAACCAGCAGTTTTTATTGTTACAAACTGAAAGTTCCGAAATTTTTTTTAATAGTAGTTAGGTTTTCTCTTTGTCTGAATTTTGTTCATACATATAAAAAGAAAATACATAGACATATTTCCTAATTTTTCTTTCGCCTTAGGTCTTGTATATATTAAGGACGCCCCTATTGTTTCGTTTTAGTTTGGTCTTGGTTTAATTCATGTTTTGATCGGTTTCGATCCAACAAACTAGTATTGCATGATTGCTGAAAAGGGTATCAATATTGCTACAGGAGGTACCAATCCAAAAATTGAACGCCAAGATTATTTTGTTTTATATGGACTAATACACACCCTGTCAATCGTATGTTATTGTCCTCCGTAACTTGGAAGCAAAAAGAAAAAGGGAAAAATATTGTTTGGTCAATTTATGTCACATCAGTTTGGTCCTTTTAGAAATCACATTTTCCATTTGGTCCATAATTATCTAAAAATACCAGACAGGTAATAATACCCTCCTCTAATTGTTACCGCCATTAACACAATAACTCCCCCTAAAAACGCGTAAAACCTTCTCTCATTCAGTCTCTTCATTTTCCATTTTTAAAGAAAAACTGCTTCATCTTCTTCTCTTCAAGAACCCAGAAAACGTATAGAATCAGTTCAAATCCACCAAAAACAATAAGGATCTTGAAAATATCAGACGAAATCATTCCAATCTTCACAGTCGTCTTCAAAATCAGAAAACAAAACCCGTAAATCGAAACCCTAGAAAAATCAAAGAAATCAAAACCCTACAATGAGGAGATCGAGGAGGAAAATAGTACTAGAATCATCTACAGAGTAAAATAGTCTTCATTCTAGACAATGAAGTACATATCCCATTGAATAACATTAACATTTCAATAGCAGTTCTAGAAAAAATGGAGTTCATTCCGGAAAATAAATTTCATTCCAGTAAATGAACTGATAGAATAGCAGTTCATATTCCAGACAATGAAGTACATATCCCACATAAATAACATTTCAAAAATAGAAGTTCTACAAAAAAAAATGAGTTCATTCCAGAAACTGAAGTTCACTCCAGACAATTAAGTGCATATCAAAAATTTTAAAAAAAAAATTACCACCAGTTCATATTCAAAAGTAATGGCAGTTCATATACCATAAAAAAAATATAAAACTAAAATAAAATTTCAAGCATACTACTCCAACAGTAATTGACGACAGGTAGCTTTGTTATGATTCTCAATCTTCTTGCAATTTGAGCACTTCATAGGCCTCCTCTCCTTCTCGTAGGCACTGCGAATACGCTTCTTTGATGGTCTTCCTGGAGTTGGCCTTGGAAAACCAGGAAGAACTCTATCTTCAGGTTCATACACTTCAGGCCTATCGTAGTTGGGAATGGTTCGAATTGCAACAGTGGCGTGAGAACAAGGGAATATACATCCAAAGTAAGGCTGAGTATACATCAAAATCTCAGCACCCTTAAGAGTAATAGCAGCAGTGGCGTGAGCACAAGGGAACCCAAACACTTTCCAGCTCTGGAAAGTACAGGTCATCTGCATCAGATCAACAACATGAGAGTTGGGAGAGTGCACCTCATAGATATCGTTACCTGGCTCGGTAAAATTCCATGGACGACCTATATCGACATGTTCCTTGAGTATGGCTTTGAAGATGAGAGTCAAACTATCTAGATAAGTGCTTCCAAGCTCGTGCCTTTCTGAACTCATCCTCATAATCTTTATCCTGAGCTCATCAACAAGAGCAGCTGGAGGCAAATTTCTTTCATGATGAATCCAACTATTGAAAGATTCTGCAATACTTGATGAGTGTGTCCCATACCTACATCCTACGAAGAAAGTATTTGCCCAGTGCTTGGGATCGATATTTCTGAGGTACTTGGCAGCCCAACCACATCCAATAATACATATTTCATTCAAAGCAGACTCATATTTAGCAACGTTGTAACAGTACGCAGCTTTATGAAACAAATCTAGTACTTGTTTATACTTCTCATGTCCTTTCTTGATAGGGAGGTTATTCTTCAAACAATAAAAACAGTAATTAACTATGATGCGAGTTAGGAAAAACCTTAGGAATACTTTGCTTCAGACCTTCATGACGATCAGTGATAAAGGTGATAGGACGAGAGTCGACATAATACTGCAAGTTTTCCATGAACCACTCCCAACCTTCAATGTCTTCTGAAGGAACTAAAGCGAACGCGAAAGGAAAAAAACCTTCAGAATGAAATAAAACAAAAAGAACTAAAAATGTCAGTTCATTGAGAAAACATAAGATGAAACTGTCAGTTCATTTAGAAAACTATCGGTTCATTTAGAAGTATGAACTAAAAGTTGTCAGATCATTAGGAACTATGAAGCTAGCAATATGAACTAATCAAAGAAGAAAAATAATCAGTTCGTCAAGAACTGTGAACTAGCAATATGAACTAATCAAAAGAAAGCTGTCAGTTCAGTAACAACTACGAACTAAAAATAAAAGAATGCAGTCAGTTCATTTTAGGAAATATATGAAACAAAAATGTGAGTTGTACAAAAAAGAAAGAAATTTACCTTGGTTCCCATTCACGCCAGTGGCAGCCATCAACGTTCCCTTGAATCTCCCAGTGAGAAATGTTGCATCACAATAAAGCATAGGGTGAATGAACTTGTATCCTTCGATACATGCATCAAAACAAATGAAAATCCTCTCAAAACGTTTAGTCTCTTTATCAAATTCAAACTTAACATAGCTTCCAGGATTGGTAGCCTTTATTGCTCAACATACCAAACAAGATTTGTATAACTTTTTATATCATCACCATATATCTCTGACTGAGATGCTTCCTTCCCTTTATAAGTATGATGGTATTTTATGTTAATACCATAACAACTCTTCACCTGAGCAACGATATCCAAAGGCGTTATCGACGGATTTGACTGTATTTGATCCTTCAATAGATGTTTAATCAATTTCTTCTTCACAGGGGGATCCTTCAATTTATAAGTACCACCTCATGTACACTTGATTGTGAACCTAAGTCTATAATTATTAACCTTTGAAACTTTATGACCAGACTTGCTGCATTATTTGTCGACAGCTAAGCGCACCTCATCAACACCACCGGGAAAAACTTGACCAACACCTTTAAAAATATCCTCCCAACCGTTAGACAAAAGAGGTTTTAATTCCTCATGACCTTCCGTAAGGTATTTAATCTTTGAAGTCTTAGTGAACTCACTATATGATTCATTGTCACTGAGCGACTGTGTGGAAATACCAGATAAAGAGCTAAAAGAACCACCATTAGAAGCCTCCTCAGCGAAAAAAATCAAAATGTGACAATTGTTTTGAACAAGAAACATCAATTAGACCTTGAAGAGAAAAATCACAATTGATGAACACTTTATCAAAACCTTCGCCATGACTAAATCTTATGCTCTGAGGAGTCAAGTTTCTCCAATAATCATATATTTTCAGGTCACGAAGCATCGACTGTAAACAAACTTCCAATGGAATGCCATGTCCATTGTAGTATATAACTGCATAACAACTTGAAAGAGACATACTGAACCTGAAAAATGATGGTTCACATAAACAAATGAACACACACAACAAGCTGAACTTCATTCCAATAAATGAACACCTAAAAACATATATTTTCAGGTCACGAAGTATCGACTGTAAACAAACTTACAATGGAATGCCATGTCCATTGTAGTATATAACTGCATAACAACTTGAAAGAGACATACTGAACCTGAAAAATGAAGGTTCACATAAACAAATGAACACACAAAACAAGCTGAACTTCATTCCAATAAATGAACACCTAAAAAATTCTTAATAAAAAAAAAAGTTCATTCCAACATATGAACAGCTAAAAAACTTAACAACATAAATGTTTATTTATTCTTAAAATGAAGACCTTCTTCTTAACAAAATAACAAAGTAACAGATAAACAAGAAGCAGGAATACTTATTCTTTAACAAAGAAAGAGTTCATTCTAAAAAATGAAGCCTTAACAGAGAAACTTCATTCATTCACATTGCTCTTAAAATCAAACAACAAACTAATCTACAATGCATAAACTTAAACATGATTTGTAAACACACATTAGGTTTCGTTAGTTCACTAAACCTAATGAACTCCTGATAAGAAGAGAAACACAGCCGGTCTACAAAATTACTTCAAATAAAAATACAATCAGAAAAGAAATTAGTATGAATACTCACCAGAAACAAGAAGAATTCAAATCAACTCCAATATTCAAATATCAAATCCACTCCAATCTTCGAAAATCAAATCTTCGTAAATTTGATCCATAATTCCGAAATCAACTCCGTCAAATCGAATAAATCTTCGAAAATCAAAATCAACTCCGTAAAAATCAAATCAGATCTGTAAATTCCAAATCAACTCCGTAAAAATTGAATCAGTCTTCTAAAACCAAAAATCAACTCTGTAAATCAAATCAGTCTTCGTAACAATGACTTCCTCATTAATCTTCTATAAATCGAATCAATCTTCGTATCAAAAACAAAATCAATCTTCGTAAACCCTAAAAAAATTGTTCTGCAGCAGCAGAAAAAAAAAACGACAACAACAGATGAAGTAGGAGAGAGAAATTAAAACTGAAACTGATTCTGCTTTTTCTTGTTATATATGGTAGTGAAGGGTATTTTAGTAACACAAAAAGAATATTCCGTGTGGGTGGAGGTGGACAAAATCCTAAGACCAAACGTTAATTTGCAGGACCAAATCGTAAAATATATTTTTAAAATGAACCAAATAGACAGTTGACTCAATCAACTGGACTAAACTCTCTTAGATATATTATTTCTAGACCATATGGTATTTCCTACGTCTTTTTTTCTTTCATAAAATTCGAATTACATTGATAAAGCCGATTACAAATAGGTACGATTACAAATAGGTTTACAGATCATACAACAAGCTTCAAAGATATTACTACTCCTCCAATTCTTGACAGATTCAAGAGGTTCATCCACCATTTTAACTGTTCCCAGTGACATTAAGGACAACAACAATATCAGATCTAGACTAAAAGGCCAAATATGTTTTAACCAAAACATATCTGCATCACTACTGGATTGTTGTGATGGGATCTTAAAAAGATCCAACCAGGGGTTTTCAAACCCAGGGTTTTTAACATGTAAATAGAAGTAACAAGAGTAACATCGGTCTTTTGGGTAACATGGGTAACATCGGTTTTTCGGAACGGTCGTCGGAACGGTTGAAAACGGTCGGAGTCTTAGTGAATCGGTCTGAATCGGAAGAAGAGTCTTGTTTAGTTTTGTTGTTGCTGTTGATGAAGTCGCCCATGGTGTTGTTGATGATGCTGCTGATGGCGTTGGAGATGATATTGTTTTTGTTGATGTTGTGTCAATCAAAGTTAAAGAAGTCCTTTTAATGGAAAAAGTACCACAACCCTCGACTGGAATCATCATCGCTTCAAACATTAAGGAGTTTTCAACAGAGAAATCAAACAGACAGACACCCAATCTGGAAAAAATCTCAGATCTAAAACAGAAAAACGAAAATATAGTAAGGTAATTAAGATGCAAATAACAAAACCTAGTTCTAAAGGAGCAAACAGAAAAGAGATTAGAGAGGCTGATCTGCCCAGATCTTCTCTAAAGGAGCAAACAGTAAGGTATTTCCTACGTCCAAATCCATCTACATTCAACTCTTCCAAGGCATGACCAATAACATAACAAGGAAACAAATAGTCGTTACTTATACGTATGATATTGGAGTCGTTGCAGTTATGTCTCTACTATGATTGGATTCGGTTTCTGTTTCCGTGAGATTTTAACCTTTATATCTGATTCTGAAGTAAGAATCAATGTCCCCAGTACTTGGATACTATAGATCCATTTTCATTTTCATTGAAGCTAGGGATGACCATCCACCTATAGAGGATCCTCATCATTAAAGACAAAAAGAGTCCAAAAGAATAAATCTATCGGCATTAAGGAAGTGCACAGTCACCGTCTTGGTTCCAAATTGCCCCAACACAATTTACTACGTGCACCGCTTGGTTTGGTGGCACTGACGAGTGTGTGTGAAGAAACCGTAGGTAAAATATTACTAGTATAAGCAGAGTAATGTTTTAGATGCAGATAATAAAGGGGACCGCGTTAGCTTGCAATAGGAACCCATCCCACACCTATGTCTTATTCATGAGCTCTATCATCTTCTCATGTCCTACCTCAATCACTGTGATATGGTTATGTGCTCGTGACTGTCAATGACAATCCAGGTTGATTTTTAGTTTGTTGAGCTGAAACCCTCATCATCTAGTTTCATTTACACCAAACTAGAGCTCCATTTATCTGGAAAAGAGGAAATAATGCAGGTAATTTACAACACAATTCACACTCACTATTTGTTTCTTCCATAGCTCAGCCTTCCCTCAAACCACACCGTAAAGCTAGATTTCTATTTGTACTTGAAAAGTATAAAAAGTAATTTTACTTCCACAAAACAAGGATCTAATGATGTTTTGAAAGACAAAACAAGTGGAACTCAAAATAATTAAACTTGAATAACTTTATTTGTCTCTCAAACTCAAAGCTATTTTAGAATTAACTAATCTTTACAGACATGCGTCAAAACTAAAAATTTCTCCTGAAATGTTTTTCCTTCGTGTACAAAACAGTACTTGATAAACTGTAAATTAAATGATTCCCATGTGAGAGAGACATTAAAATCACAAATTTAACTAGTAAAGTACATTATAATTCTAATCAAGGATGATACATCAATGAATGAATGAGTGAATTAGCATCCAAGGAACCATAATTGTATTTAAAAGAGAAATAAGGCCGTTGGCAGATTTATTTACAAAATCATATGTAAGTATTTAAGAGATAAAAGCGGGTAAGAGTTTTTTGTTTTCGGAATCCACCTTAAGCTTTAAAAAAAATGCAGAATCTACATTCACCGGAATCTACATCCAAACGGCAAAATGATAACGTGATGCCAGGCGGCATACTCCAACATTCCAGACGTGGAAAAGTAGTCCACTATTTTAACGTTCGAGTGTACTCAAGGGCATATAAAGTGGGTCTACTCCAGATTCTCCACTCCAACGACTAACGGACCTAAAAGGTCAGAGGACTTTAACAATTTATTTTAAAATTTTAGTCGATGAAGGAATGGTCAAAAAGTAAGTCAATAAGCGATCATCAGGGTATCCATGCCATGCATAAGTTGGTTTTTCCTGCCGTTACAAAAAAGAAAACACCCTTTTTTTACTCGGCCAAATTGGGGTATACCCAGATTAATTAGGGTATACCTAATAAGATAAAATCCGGGTCACTATGATGTAAAACACAACACTCCTTAACCATTTATTTTTGAAATTACCTAATTATCTTTGCTTAATTAACACTAATAATACAAGCAGTGAGCACGTGCGATGCACGTCGGCAACATTACTTTTTCTTAATTTTTCCTTCTATTTCTGAAAAAGTAGTACTTTCATTTTATTTTTTAATTTGGTTTATTATAAGGTAAAAATGAAAGAAATGAAAATATCATTTTTAGTGAAACGGAGGCAATCTTTCGTATCCGAAACTAAAATCTATAAGTAATTTTATAGTATGTCAATGAAGTATTTGAGCATTATATAGGCAACATGTAAAAAGTATATAGGCTCTTTCAATTTACCTTTAAATTATAACTTTTTTTTTGGGAACTACAAATATATTAAAAAGTAAAAATTTGATACAATTGTTTATACTCATTGCGTAGGTGATCCAAAAAGCTTTCCAAATATATAAAATTCACAAAAATCCGACGTACCATTTGAAAGATATGAAGTTTTAAAATATTTATCATCATTTTTATAAAAATGGCATTTCTGTAAATAAATTATTTCATATATTATTATTTTTAAGTCCCTATTCTGTTAGGCATTTCAGTCCATATTGAGATTTGTTAACCAAATGGTCTCTATTCCGCTAAGCATTTTGGTCCCTATTCCGTTTGGTGAACCAAATTCCGTTAGGTGAACCAAAAATGGGTAAGGATTTTTGATTTAGCTTGCTTGCATTAAAGAGGGGGAGATGTTTAGGTTAATTAATTTGTTAGTTAATTAGTTGGATTAAAATTCTCAAATTAGGTATTGTTTTGATTGAACTCATGGATCATGAGTTATGATTTTTGAGATTTTTTTTTTTTTGAGATTTTTTTTTTTTGTAACGGAAATGAAACCACACTAACCAAACACTTCTACAAAGGGGATTGCAAAGCTGCCGAGTGATTTCATACTCAAAATTACACTTGGGGGTGATACCATTCCATATAGGACAAACAAGTGTTAACAGATCCTGACCGTTGGATCGCTCAATTGGTATCACCCCCCCGCAAATAGTGGTATCCCCCTTATAAATCATGAAAATTACAGAAGGAATCAACACTTTCAATTCTGAAAGTATGAAAAGTCGGCAAGGTCGACAAGAAAATACCATGCCAACTATATGATTTTTGACATAGAGAGAAAGGTGGTACAAATGCATGATTAGTCGACAAGGTATTAATTTCATAACCTGTCGACTAAACTATAGTCGTCAAGGTATAAGGATGAATACAGTGACGACCCTGTAAATGCTAATTTCAGAGATAAAAAGTCGTCACAATATTCAACCTAAGAAGATATCGACTAATATAAGTCGGCAAGGTCGACAAAAAGATACCCTGCCGACTAATACAAGTCGGCAAGGTCGACAAAAAAATACCCTGCCGACTAGTATTAGTCGGCAAGGTCGATAAAAAAATACCCTAAATGTGGGAATCATACGGGATTTGAGATTGGGTACAAAATCATACCCAATCTCAAAACCCGTATTGTTGGAATATATGTCACTAATGACATATCTACTCACCGAGGAGATCGAGGTGGGATATTCAGAAGACCAAAGACCAAGTGACCATCCACAATGCAAGAGTTTATGGAAAAATGTTGTTAATTTGGTTCTAGAAATGCAAAAAATTGCAAGGTTCACTGTTGGAAATGGGAAAGGTATTCGATTCTGGAAGGATATATAGCTGAACAGAGGTTGTTTGCAAGAGCTTTTCCCGGTGGTGTTTCAAGCTCTTAAAGATAAGGATGCTACCATTTCTGACGTGCTTAGTGAGAATGGCTGGGACTTACTCAAAAGAGATCTTTCTATTTTACCTACTCTTGTGGATGTTGATGATGAGATCACTATTATAGAGAATTTCAGTACACATAGATGTTACAATATTTTGGTTGGTGATTTTGAAGAGTGCAGTTTTGAGCAGCATCTTTGGAAGAGCAACATTCCTCATAAATTTAGTTTCATCATGTGGGCTACATTTCATAATTCACTTCCAACTAGAGATATGTTGATCCACAGAGGCATAAATATTGAAAGTGATTTATGCACACTCTGTAATAATGAAAAGGAATCAGCTGATCATATGTTTATGCACTGTGTATACTCTTTTGAGGTTTGGGATTATTTCATCAAAGCCTTCAAGATTTCTTGGCCACTGCCAGCAAACTTGTTGCAGCTTTTTGATGCTTGGAAAACAAATGTTCTGAGTGGAAGAGCTAGAGAGGTATGGAGAATTATTCACTATGCGGTCTGTTGGATGTTGTGGAAGGAGAGAAGCGCGAGAGTGTTTAATGCTAAACACATATGTGCTTCTGAAGTTATTGATCATGTAAAAATGTTAGTAGTTTTATAGTCCTCTGATCTAGATACTTTTAAATTTGTAGACTCCAACCTTATTTGGAGTAATTGGAGCTCTCTCATGACCGTATAAGCTTCTGTAATTTCGTGAAGGAGTTTTCTCCTCTTTTTCTTTTAATAAAACTTCTCTTTCAAAAAAAAAAAGATTCTTTACTGTTTGTTTCTCATTATCTTCCTGGCATTTTTAGGGGCGACCCCAAAAGAATTAGGGGCGACACTAAAAGACAAAAAAGGTCACCCAAACGTAAATCTAAGCTACCCCTTATCTCCGAAATTTTTAAATGGCAACTATGCCCTTCCATAATCGGTAGCCTATACCGTAATCGGTAGGTAAAAGGTGAATCGGTAGGTTAAATTGAAACACTACCTACCGATTAGTATGTGGATATTTCGGCTAATATTCCCTTCTATAATCGGTAGATAATCCAAGTTGTATGACTACCGATTATAAGTAGCCCCATATTCAACCTTGGCCAAATTCCATAGGTTTTGGCCAACCATAACCACAACCACTTGGTTCGTGTTTTGGATGTAGCCATAATCGGAAGCTAAATAGGTTACAAACCCTCCCGATTATAGGTTGCCCCAAAATGAGTTTTTCTAAAATTCTTCATGTAATGAATTTTGAAATCTGCTATAATCGGTAGAGTATCCAACTTATAGAACTACCGATTACAGGTAGCCCCAGATTCAACCTTGGCCATATTCCATAGGTTTTGAGGGGTGCAGAGCCAACCATAACCACTTGGTTCGTGTTTTGGATGTAGCCATAATCGGAAGCTAAATAGGTTACAAACCCTCCCGATTATATGTTGCCCCAAAATGAGTTTTTCCTAAAATTCTTCATGTAATGAATTTTGAAATCTGTTATAATCGGTAGAGTATCCAACTTATAGACCTACCGATTGAAACAATAATCAAAAGCAAACTTTGTAATCGGTAGTCTGGGGTCTATATATTAGTGTTTGGAAATTGTTTTTGGGTCATTGTGAGATAACTTCCGATTGAGTGAGAGAAGAAGAAGAAAAAAAAGAAGAAGAAGTGGGTATATGTTGCTAACTTCCGATTGTTGCCAACTTCCATAAACATGGATGGGTATGAAGAAGAACGTGAAGTTGTTGAAGTTCAAGGTTCACTACCGTTTAGAGATGACGGTTTGGGGTATATGTTGAATGATCCAAACTTTGATGGAGATGAAACCCTAGACGACGCTTTCATGGAAGAAAATGGAGAATCACCCGAGATCGAAGCTAACGATGCATCAAACATACAGGTATGTTGTTAACAAACTCTAATACCCATGTTATCCATGTTATGTGCGTTTGTGTATGTTTTTGAACGTGAAAATTCGATTACTGCATGCATTGAATGCCATGAACGACATTTAATCAGTAGCTAATCGATTAAAATACCAACCGATTATAGACAATCGGAGATTCGTTTGTGTATTAATCTAGCGAATACGTTAAAAATCCCCAAATTGAAAGATTTAATTTGTCACAATAGATAGATTTATACATCAAAAAACGTCTGATTGTGAAAAGTTGCCCCAAATACGAATTTCTCCAAAAATGAAATATTTGTGATTCTTGATATTTCATAATCGGTAATTTATGAATTAACTTATCGTCCGATTATTGAAGTTTTTTACACAGAATAATTGTACATTTTTTTATTTCGTTAATCGGTAACCTATGATAGTACAATACTACCGATTTTTCATAATCGGTTATGTTGTGTAGTATTGTATTGTCGATTGTTGTACAATCGGTTACTTATTCTCTTAACTTCCTTCCGATTGCTAATGCATAACTTGTTGTTGTTGTGCGTAAGCTGTTGTAGCGGTTGATGACGATTATTATTTGAGGCCTGATACTTCCCTACACTATGCAAACGATTTGTTATGTTCATGAATTATCTTTTCTTTTTCCAATCATGTATGTTAGATGGTTATGCTTATTTTTTTTGGTTTGTTATATGCACATTTAGATATTTGGAAGTAAGAAGGAGGCCAAGGAATGTCTTATGAACAAGGCAAAAGAGAAGATGTGCGTGGTAGTTCAAAACCGTTGCGTTAAGAAGATTCGGTTTGAAACGATATGTGAGCGAGGTGGGGTGAAGGAGAGTCACGAGGGAAAGAATAGTAAGTATATAAGGAAGACGGAGAGAAAGAAATACCGAACTCATACAAAGAATATTGGATGCCCATTTAAGATTGTCTTCTATAAGCCCGATGGTAGGGAAAGTAAAGAGTGGAAAATGTCTAAAGTTGCTAATGGTTGTCACAACCACGATGATCCGGATACTCTTATTAGACATGTAATGGTTGCGAAGTTAAAACCACATGAAATGGAGACGGTGAGGTCTATGCGAATCCAAAAGGCGAGTGCGATCTTAAGTAAAATAAAGGCGGACGACCCCGACAACTTGTCTTCTTTGTCTACAATTAAGTCGGCCCTAGCTACGATCAAAAGGAAGGAATGGGATAGTAGAACGGTCATGCAACAATCGCAGTGGTTAGCTGAGTTACACGACTACACGTTGAGAACGGAAGAAAAGGATGGTAAAGTGGTACGTATTTTCTTGGCACATCCCGAAATGATAAAATTGGCTCAATGTTTTCATCAAATTTTGTTGATAGATGTCACTTACAAGACAAAAAAATATAACATGACGTTGTTGAACATTGCTTGTCACACTTCGGACAAAAACACGTTTACGATTGCATGGGGTTTAATGTATCATGAGAACAACGTGAGTTTCATTTGGATGTTGGAGACGTTGAGGTCCATTTATAATGGCGATGATTTTCCAAGGGTTATTGTAACGGATAACGATCAAGCCTTAATGCATGCAATATCGGTAGTGTTTCCTGAAGCCCGAAACTTGCAATGTACGTGGCACATTCAATGCAACCTCAAACACAATTGCCATCACCATTTCCAAGCTAAAAAACCAAGGAAGAGTACCAAGAGGTCGAAGGAATAGGATGAGCGCATTAGTAAATTAACCGTGGAAGAACGAGAGGAAGAGAAGTGGTTATTTGATGAAAAATGGAAGGAGGATGGAATGATTTGGAGAGCGTTCATGAAAGCATGGGACAAGATCGTTTGGTCAATAACCGAGTAAATTTACGAAAGAAACTTGAAGAAATTTGTGGATGAATATGGAAAGGACTACCCAAAACCCGTTGAGTATTGTAAAAAACAATGGTTACCGATTAAGGAGAGGTTTGTGTATGCATGGACATATGAATATCGTAACTTCAAGAACAAGGTGACAAGCATTGCGGAGGGGTCTCATGGCCGATTAAAGAAAATACTTCTAGGTAGTCAAAATGGAGTTGTGTCGATCCAAGAAGCAATCCATGAATTCACCAGTCATGATCTCGTAAAGATTAAGGATTCTATGCAATTTAGTGTACATAAATTCCCTACGGAACATGAAAAGGAAAGATTGCTTCTAAGGGGCATTGTTCATAAAGTTTCAAAATTGGCAATAAATCACATGATGGAACAATTGAAGTTATATAAAGCTTACGATGACGAGAATACGGTTTGTGTTTGCAAGGATATGATAGGTATTGGTCTCCCATGTCGTCATCAAATGGGTAGGTACGTCGAGGTGATTGACATCAATGATACTCATCCATTTTGGAAGCAATTAAATTTCACTCCAAACACCCCCGTAGTTGATGGTCCGTCGTTCATGGACTCGGAATTGTGTGCAAGAATAACCGAGCGTTATGCTACAACAAATGGCGCCAAGAAGCAAATATTGATGCATGATTTGGAGCAAGCACTTCACCCTCGTTTAAGGGAGGTTGATGAACCTATTAAGCAAAAGGGGGCAGGTAGGCCAAACACCGAAGTGTCGAGGACCATTGAAAGAAAAAAAAAATTAAAGGAGCATTTGTCTAATAAAAGAATATTGTGTAGGCATGAGCGTTCGGAAGCCGAATTTGAAGATGAGCCGCAACCCAAGAAAAGATCAAAGTGAACCAACCGCCCGACAAGTGAGGCCAAAGGTCTCTACGAAGCCTTCTCAAGTAAGTCAAGCCGAGGCGGTGGAAGAAGTTGTGTTAGTGGAGACCCAAACTAGCTCTGTAATTATTGATCAAATGAGCAACTCGCAACAAACACAATCAACGAAAATGGTGACTATAAGAGAGAAGTATGGTACTCTTCGTTGTCCTAGGGATTTTCATGGAAGACCAACACGATCAAGGTATACGATTATAGAAGAGTATATGAAACAACTCCCTCCACTCATTGTTCCATTTGTTTTGTCCACCAACGAGGTTGATGGGGATGGCAATTGTGGGTTTCACGTCGATACGGAACAAATTGGTTACTTTGGAGAGGCGGTGAACGAAGATGTCACCCAATGGCAAAATTTAAGAACTAAGATGGCGGTACAACTAATAAAGGACAAGGATTTATATATGGAGATGATGAAGCAAGGAGATAGGCACGACAAAGAACTAGAGTTCAAAGACTTAGTTGCGCGTGTAAAGTTCCGAAAGGGATTGAAGACAATCGGATCCAAGTATTGGATGACAATGCCTAAATGTGGATATCTCTTAGCGGACGCTTTGAATTGCGTGATACATTTCTTTGTTCCTCCTAAGTATGGACATTCTTACACGTTTACACCTACAAGAACGGTTTGCGATGAATCGGTTAAAGATATAAGAATTGTTATGGCATTTGTGAATGATATGCATTTTATCGGTTTAAGAGTAAAGAGAGATTGCCCATTACCCCAGTTGGGTGGTTGGAGTGATTACTTCCCAACGAATCATTGTAACGATTGGTTGAAACAATATGAGACCAACATGTTGGATTGGGATCGCGTCATGAAGGAGGATTTTCCGGAAGGCCTACTGGAATTGGTTCCCTCGGATGATGAAGATGAATGATCGTTATGTTTGAAAGATGTATTTTGGAAAGCCCTATTTGTACATGTTTTTTTGGAATTTTTTGAAAATAATGTGAAGTATAAAGCTATAATCGGTAGTTATATTTTTAATATATCAACCGATTATACAAGCTTTTGTAAACAGACTCGATCAATATTATAATCGGTTATTAACTTTTGGAATTTAGCTTCCGATTGTAAGTCTGACAAAACAACTGAAATGTTTTTCCCAGAATCGGTAGATTACATATTACATAAACATCCGATTGTCACCAAAGTACTCTGACAAAAAAAAAAACTGAAATTTTTTCCCAGAATCGGTAGACAACATATTGCATAAACTTCCGATTGACAACAAACTCTGACAAAAAAAAATGAAAATTTTTCCCAGAATCGATAGACAACATATTGCATAAACTTCCGATTGTCACCAAAGTCTGACAAAAAAGTTAAAAATCTTCCCAGAATCGGTAGACAATATAAAATAATAACTTCCGATTGTAACCATCAATCAACATTTATACTGTTGTGACGGACTTCAGGAATTCATAACTTCCATCATAAGTGAATTCTTTACTCTTTTCCACTAAGTACTGTCTTTTTGCGAGTGTCTCATACATAAACAAACATAAAATAATGTCAACTTCGTTTTAGTAAGAAAGATTAGACACCCGGTGTTATTTAAAAGAATAACCGAGTGTTATACTTACAAATTGTTGGATCGACAAGCTTAAGTGGCTAGTGTTAAACATCCTCTTTTGTATCGTTATGTAATCATTTACCCTTTTTGGACAAGTCGGAAACGATCATGAACTTGTTGGAGTGATCTTTGCTTTGGATTTCCATAATCTCGCACAAATTGGCTATATACCCTCGCCCAAAAGACTTCGGGTGTTAACCTTCCTGCTATGACATCTTCACGTCTTGTTTCACGATACCATGTTTTCACAATGACCAAATCTTCAGCTGCGTCAAACGTTGCCATGCTTGTAAGTTGAGATATAGAATGAATTCACAAGAGTAGACGATGGAAAATCTATTTGTAGAATACACAATGCTATATATGTGTTGTTTTGTGCATAAATAAGAAGAGTTTACCCTCCTTATATAGATGAGAGTCCCAACGTCTTTTTTTTTTTTTTTTTAAAATATGGCCATTGATGCGTACTTTTACAAGACTGTACTGAAATTATGTACAATTATTACACACAATCGGTAGGAAATGTTTGAACAAAACACCCGATTATGCGTAATCGGTAAATATTTATTGTTATATACTTCCGATTATAGGATGTTTTGTCAACATAGTTCTCAGTTTCATTAGAGTAGTATAATCGGAGGTTTATCAATATGTATTATCAACCGATTGTGTGTGGTTTTCGAGTCACGGCTAGTTTCTTTTGAACGAACTAGCCGTTGGAGTATAATCGGTAGTTAGATCAACAATTAAAACTTCCGATTTTCATAAATATTTTGAAATTCAAACGATATCACCTACACATCATCATAATTTTACATTGAACTCCCGCAATTCTATTACAAGGTATTGTGATTAGCTTCGTGGACGTGTTGGACGAGTCCTAAACGGATTAAATCTTTCCATCTCCCTAAGGATTCTAAAATGAGCTTCATAACGGAAGCTTGATCTTTTCCATCTCCGCCATTCCCCGAGAGATCGTTCTATAACCTCATCATTGGTTTCACCCCTCAATCGATATTGATTCACAAGATAAGTTAAATGGACGAATTCTTCGACGTGTTCCTTTATTGAACCAACTCGACAGAAAAGATCAGCGGAGTGACGGTTGTTTGGGTTACCGGTGTCGGCGCAGATTTTTTCGTGAATTTTCCCCAAATAACTCATACTCATTATGCCTCCTTGCCTACGTTCTTCTCCTCGTCTCGGATAGAATTGAACATAGCGCCTACATAAAGATAAATCTTCTTCAATCGTGAACTCCGTAGGATTAATGAATGGTTGGGCCATTATGTTGAAGATGATGTTGGAGAGAGTTTAAAGGTATTTGTGTTCCATAGAGAGTAAAAGGATACAATCCTTGTATAGAGTTTAGAGTTCCAACGTCTCTATTTTGTTGGGGCAACTGTATAATCGGTAGTCAAATGAAGTATTTTCACTTCCGATTATACAGTTGCCCCAAATTTTGTATTTGCAGAAATCTCAATTTTTTTCGAATTTGAGAACTATATTAATCGGTTGTTAATAATACTTCCGATTATACAGTTGCCCCAAATTTTGTTTTTGCAGAAATGTCATTTTTTTTCGAATTTGGGAACTATAATAATCGGTAGTTAATATGACTTCTGATTATAAAGTTGCCCCAAATTTCTTCCTTGACGAAATCACCAGTTTTGGGAATTTAGGAGCTACTATAATCGGTCTAGTGAGGTTCTTGTTCCTTCCGATTGTTATAGAAGCAAGATACACGTTTGGCACAAAATCGATATTAATTAGTAGTATAATATCGTTATTAAGCTTCCGATTTCTTTATAACAATCGGCACAAAATAGCTTCCGATTATGTAAGGGCATTAACGTATTCTCCGCATTTTTGGACATTCCTTAACGGTGTATATGGGTTGGGAATAAAAAAATCGCCCCTAATTCTTTTGGGGTCGCCCCTAAAAATACAGGATTATCTTGCATGCATATTAAACTTAATGTGACCTTGATAATCCCAACAGGCAACAACACATTTAGTGTAATGATGACGGAAGTCACTGAACTACTAGTTTGGAAACTCTATGGTGTGAACTCCCTCAATCTAAATTTCATGAGAATGACACACATATCCTCAAGATTGCTAATGGGTGACCAAATTCTGGGGTTGTACCAAGTTCAAGATAAAAACTTTTTTGTTTTATATGAAACTTGTTTTGTTTTATTTAAAATTTGGTACACCCCCAGAATTCCGGTCCCCCCATTAGCAGGCTTGCATATCCTGTCCGATATCACCAAATCCCCAACTCAAGACCCCCAAAATCCCACTTGCATAGCATAGTCATGTCCCTAAGTTTAGGGGTATCGCATATCATAGACCCCTAAAATACACGCGAGATCCTACTATTGAGTTTGTGGCATAATGCAAACCTTTGTTGCAGAATGCAAACCCCATAGAAAGTGTAAAACAGCCAATTAGCGGTTATTTTCCTTATGAGTCGTGGTATGACACGGTCGTCCTTATAACTCAATAGATACGGTCGCACCTTTGTACCGTCAGATTATTGAGATTTGGTACATCTTGGAGACGCATATAGCTCGCTGCATTCAGTGAGAATCTTATTCTTTTTTTAACTCCCGATCTATTTGTTATTTGCGGACAAACATACTTTTGATATGAAGATCATATCAGAAGTTCTGAACTATCTTTAGTATCATCATCATGATCATTTCAATATGGATGAGCATTAAAACATTTTTTGTTGATGAGGATTTTTTGCCCTAGATTGAATAAGAATTAAAAACTCTAATTGAATAAATTTTTGATCTGCTTCTTATCAAGGTGATGTTTCCAACCAATTGATGAACCACCATGAACCCACTTTTTGTCTAATTCCTTCAAGCATTGCAGGAAATACAGATCTAAAAGATATGTACTTCCTATGTTTTCATGTGAATCCATTCATTTAAAAAGATGAAATAGGCATGCATCATTCTTATCATTGTTTCTTTTTTCATGGAGTTCTAGTCACCTGCTGTTAGACCGTTTAAACGATGGAAGCTTTGAAAGTAACAAATAACAATGGTGTTCGATTGTTGGATGGACAGAGGACTTCAAAGAATATGTGAATCTCTAATCGGTATCTAATCTCGGAACAAAATATCCAACGGTGCCAACGTGCGACCGTATTTATTGAGTTATAAGGACGCCCGTGTCATGGCACGACTCTTTTCCTTATTCTTTTGAAGGGTCCGAAAATAGCATGTCTGAATTTTTGTGGTTGGCATCGGTATGAAAATAGCAATTCATGCGCTAAAACAACGGATAGTAATAACTTCAACGTGACCAATACGCGGCAGTTGTGTTAATGCTCCACACGGGAATATCTAAAAGTTATTCCTTCTAAAACTCAAACGTTCTGGTAACAAAGATCAGACGGTTAATACTTAAGGACGACCCTCTCCCGGCAGTACAATAAAAATAGCAAGTTTCCTCATTTTAAAAAAAATTTAGATCCAAGAAAAGAAGACCGTTCATAGATATTTGTGCCCAACTATTTACCCTTCGTCTGTATCTTCTTCTCACTTCTCAACTCTTCTTCACTGTTAAACTTCCAAGTTTGAGACTTCGTTTTCATGGTGGAGAGATCGACAGTGATAGGTTTTTCGTGTTTTCACTTTCTGTACAGAACAAAATTGTAGAGAGAAAAACAAAGCTTATAACAAAACAGAACAACAAGAGTTACAGAGGTTTTTAGGGATATTCATAAATTTCCGCCATTAATGGCTGGAAATAAGGTAAAACAAGCAATGGGTTTTCAGAAATCATCGTCTCCAACAACAACATCAAAACCAGAAGAAAGAACAACACCAAAACGTACACAATCATGTCCATCGCCATCACCAGGTAGTTCAACTACAAAACAGAAGACTGTGTTTTCTCGTTCTTTTGGGGTTTATTTTCCTCGTTCTTCTGCTCAAGTTCAACCTCGTCCTCCAGATGTTAGTGATTTACTTAAAGTTGTAGAAGAATTAAGAGAAAGAGAATGCCATCTTAAAACGAAAATCATTGAACAAAAGCTTTTGAAACAATCTGTTGCGATCGTTCCGTATTTAGAAAGTGAAATTACTTCGAAAAATTCAGAAATTGAAGTTTGTAATAAAAAAATTGAAGAGTTAGAACGTGATAATGAGAGATTAAAGAAGGAATTAGAGAGATTAGAGACGAAGATCGAAGAAGATAGGAAAGAAAAGGAGAAATTTGTTAAAGAAATGGAAGTTGAGATTTCAGAGCTTAAGAAAACAATTGAAGAACAGAAGAAAACAATTACAGAACAAAGTCGAACCGATTCATCATTATCTGCATCGTCGTCAAACAAATTATCAAGTTGCATTGAATCTGGTCACAATGCTCTGCATTTTACGTCTAATTCCACTGAAGAAGTATTATCAACATCACAGAGATTTATGGGTTTGGTGGATGTAACTACGAAAACAAATCTAGCAGTGAGGAATTTGAAAAGGGGAGTAGCATTAAAACCTTTAGAGATTGTTGCGAATCAAGACAATAATCAACATAAACAGATTGAAATTACAGATCCGAAGAAAGTAGAAGTGGAAATTGAGAGGAATCATCATCAATCTGAAGAAATGTCAGTGATTTCTAGTAGTATTAAATCTCGAATTCCTAGGGTTCCTAAACCACCTCCAAAACCTTCACCTTCACCATCATCATCAACAACAACAACACCATTACCATCTCCCACTTCATCTTCATCATCATCTTCAAGTTCTGATTCTTCTATAACTGAAGAAACGAACTCGAAAAGCTTGTCTTCAGCTGCACCTCCTCCTCCGCCGCCTCCGCCACCACCTCTAATGGGGAGAAAGACAACTGCACCACCTCCACCACCACCACCTCCTCCAACAGCAAAAAAGACGAATGTACCTCCTCCACCACCTCCTCCTCCTCTGGCAAAAAAGACGCTTGCACCCCCTCCACCGCCGCCATTGCCATCTAAAGGGGCAAAAATTGGTCCCACTAAGGTCAAAAGAGTACCGGAAGTTGTGGAGTTTTATCATTCTTTAATGCGGAGAGATTCAAAGAAAGAATCCGGGATCTCTGGGTCTGACATCCCGGCCGCCGCTAATGCTCGTGATATGATCGGAGAAATCGAGAATCGGTCTGCTCATCAACTAGCTGTAAGTGTGCCCTTTTCCCGCTCAGATGTTTTGAAGTTTTATTACAAAATTGCCACTTATAAGTGTAAATGACTCAGTTACCCTTCTGTGCTTTTAACAATTATAGCTCAGCATCAGTACCAGTCAGCTTCTTATGGCAAACTGGTGCGAAAATGCTAAACGTCCCCCACTCCCTTCCCCACTCATTTCCCCCACCTATGTGTCAAGAATCTGTTGGTTAAACCCAATAATAATGGGACCCCTGATAATCTCAATCCAGGGATAAGGGCTAAGAACGATGACACGTAATGGGGGAAATGAGTGGGGGAAGGGAGTGGGGGAAGTGTAGCACTTTCGTGACCGGTGTTTGATTTCTGAATTCTAAACCGAAAACCTGACTCATTCTTTTACATTTGTGACTGATTAGGCTAAATATTTTAATAACTGAAGCCACCTAACCCTGACTCTGAACTTAATTTTAGTGTGGCTCCAGGTCAAGTTGGGTTAGACATAATAGTCATTTGACTCATTTGTGTAAGAGCTTATTGTCAATTTCGGAATAGAAGATAGTAATATACTAATGGAGTAATGCTGTTTTGCTTGTTATTACAGATTAAGTCAGATGTTGAAACCCAAGGTGATTTCATCAGATCTCTGATAAAAGAAGTTGAAAATGCTACTTTCACTAACATTGAAGATGTAGTTGCTTTTGTTAAATGGCTTGATGATGAGCTTTCATACCTGGTAAGTTTTTCTTTTTCTTATAAAAATTTCTTTGAATGGCCATTAAAATGTATCAAGTTCCCAACACATTTTCTGATTTCTGTTTGTTTTTTCAGGTGGATGAAAGAGCAGTTCTTAAACACTTTGAATGGCCTGAGCAAAAAGCAGATGCATTAAGGGAAGCTGCATTTGGTTATTGTGATTTAAAAAAGCTTGAATTAGAAGCTTTAAATTTCATTGATGATATTAGACAACCTTGTGGAACTGCCTTGAAAAAGATGCAATCTTCACTTGAAAAGTAAATAACAAAACTCGAATTTGTGATAAGTTTCATCATGATTAAATAAATGTGTGTTATTAACTATGGGCTTCTAATTATTGCAGATTAGAACATGGAGCTTATAATTTATCAAGAATGAGAGAATCTTCAACTAATAAATACAAGGGTTTTCACATTCCTACTGATTGGATGCTTGAAACAGGATTTGTTGCTCAGGTAATTTTATCTACAATATTTTTTTTCACTTAATAGTTAATTATGATTAAGGGCATCGAATACATCAATTTGGTTTTTGCTGATCATTATCTTAATCTCATCATCTATTACAATCCCAACTACTACTTGTACATACAGACAGAACCACTTGAAATAATAAACAAAATCACTTTTTTGATAAATGTGTGGTCCATGTAGAAGATATGAAACCAAAATATATTGTTGACAGTGCTAGGGGGAAATAAGGATAAATTAGTGAAAGTTCTTGAACAATGACAAAAGAACTAGTGTAGAAAGAGTTTGCTTCAATTTATCTAAATGCACGGGTGGTGCACGCTGTGATGTTAGGGTTTAGAAACAAGTAAATGTATTTTAGGATGTTGGTTTCTTTTACTTTTGATGATTTTGGTGTTTTTATTTGGTAAAGAATCAGATTCTCTCTAAAAAGATCCGTTTGTTGTCTTCCCCATACAGCTTTAATGATGTTTCATAAATAAGCAATGTAGGGGATTTTACTAGGCAAATGGAGATCTACCTTTGAGTTTAAAATAAGCATACAGTTTAAGAAACATAGGGTAGATAATGACATAATGTAGTGTTCCATTGTCTGGTCCAAATTTAGAGTTAGTAGGACTTGTCATAAATTCTTAACGCTTATGAATTGAAACTGCTAGTTTGTATACTATCTTAATCTGCATATCTCCTTGACTTGAGACCTTGGTTGTTGGTACAATATTAAAAATTTTGGAAATCAAGAGACCCATTTTTGATTAATTGAACTTAAATTTATTTCACGTCATTTCAGATCAAACTTGCATCAGTCAAGCTAGCCATGAAGTTTATGAACAGGGTTTCAACAGAACTGGAGGCCGCAGGTGGCGCTCCTGAATTAGAAGAATTGATGCTCCAAGGTGTAAGATTCGCCTTCCGAGTGCATCAGGTATACTATATGAATCCTATCAATCTTTACTAAATTGATCAAACATGTATAGTATTTCTCTTTATCTAATTGTTTAGTTTATTTTTTTAATGTGTTTTGGATTTGTTACAAACAGTTTGCGGGAGGTTTCGATGCAGAAACAATGAGAGCATTTCAGGAGTTAAGAAACAAATCTAAATCATGCCATATACAATGCCAAAACCAGCAGCAACAAAAACTTTTATGCAGGTCTACACCTTGCTAACCTGTCGTAAATAATCCAGCTTCCAGTCACCACTCTGGGGATCCCTCTTGTAAAATACGTAAACTACACGTTTATCGAACAAATTATGTAATACAAATTATATATTTGTATTACATCACATGAAAAGATGTATTTGTACTGCTTTATGTACGAGCTATTCATTTTTCGGAACCGGTTACATTTCAGATGCTTCCATATCTTAGACTACCATGTACGATGTGGGAACGACTTCAAGAGATTGACTCACCTAAAATCAGGTGTAGAACAGCTTGAGGGAAGCTAAGGACTTGTGATTCTCCATGGAGAAAGAATAATACAGTTGGGAATACCTTTGTTATATGACTAAATCGTGTAAGTAACAGGGAAAGAGTTTCTTGATATGTTTCACTAACAAATTTTGGGAATGATTGTTGGTTATTCGATCTACCAATTACGGATTCTTTTGAGTCAAACATTTCAATAACCATAATTTGGAAACGGAAGTTCAAGCTTTATTTCAAAATGATCAATGTACATCTCAGCTGACTTGCTCCTGAGCTTCATGGTGGATGTCCTAGAGGGATTTGGACTGGTAATCAAAAAGGTATTTTCCTCTGTGACTGTGAAGGTTCATCAAGGGGAAAGAAATCTATTAGCACTTGTTCATCCAACTCAAAACCAGTTGGCAACAAGGGGAGTTGCTCTGATGCTTAATCGAGTAGTCGTGCAACAAACTATAATCCCCAACAAAATCCTGGGCTGGCAGGCTATGGGTTCATTGGAAAAAATTCAGTTGGTGGTGTTTTGGTTGCCGAATATGGTGATCTGGGAATCCCAACAAACTACTTGACTCATTGACTGTGGTGATTTGCCGTGATAAAGGCACTGGAATATGAAACATTCTCTTGGCCCATGTAATAAAACGGTGTCTCTTATGGGCTTATTTTCTATTATCTTTTCCTTGATGGAATGGTAAAACTAAACCCTAGGAACTTCTTTCTCCCTGTAAAAGGAACACAATTGTGTTCGAAAATTTCACAAAAAAAAAAAAAAAAAAGTCAAGAAGGAGAACCACATAGTATATCATTCCAAGAGGATTGCTTGTTTTCTCATGGCTTCATCAGGTATATCTCTAATATAACTGTGTACTAGTGATTATCATGTTATTTAAGAAACTACCATTATGTATAATTTAAATCATATTTAGCGTCTAGCGCAATGTTTAGAGCTCCATGATTGTCCATGATGCAGCGTGTAATTGTTGTATTGATATGACTACCATAATGTTTGTTTGAAAAAACATGTTACACAATACGTATCAATCGATTGATGTTCTGTTTTTTTCCCTTCCACGGATCATGAATAAAATAATCAGAAACATGGTTTTCATGTTATGCGGCTAGGATTAGCATCTTATGCCGGACTATTTAAGCGTGTATCCTACTGTATATGGTTATTTAAAACGCATATTGGACTTGTCTCGATCAAACCCAAGACACATGGTGATGATTCATGTTGAAAAGTAACATGAATTCTTTTGATTCTCGCATAACATGAAAGTTGGTTGTATGCTTATTGAATTTTAGCTTATTGTATTTATTTTTTTGATACCCTAGACTAGTGGTCTCTAGACTACATCTAAACTCCTTAAATTGGAGTGGATTTTGGCAATTACAGGGTTCAAACCCCTACCTCCGCAGTGGGAGGGAGCATACCAACCACCAGACCACTTGGTGATTGGCTAGCTTATTGTATTGGAAATCCATTCATACGACTAAGTTTAACTAAAACAAATAAAAGAATATATATGGTGTTTGAAAAATTGCATGACTTTGTATGAACTTTGCTTAATGCGAAGTTACGATGGATGCCCAGCTAAACAGTATGTGACGTGATTTCCATTTTTTTAATATGAAGTGAAAAAGTGTTAGGGAAAAGAAGAAAAAAATAGTGAAAAAGTTCTGCTTGACCTTGGTTGTATATGTTATTTGATTATTTGACATTTACTTTTGTATGTCCGACTTTGACTTTTTGACTGTTGACCTTTCGAGTCTCGACTTTTTGGCAATCAACTTTCACTGTTTGACTTTAGGTACGAATGTGAGCTAATGTGTATATGTTTATCATATCACTAACGAATATTTGTCTTTGCTTCGCTTATATATATGTGAGTGTTTTTATGACTTTATGACATGATTGTTGTTTTATTTAAGATTTTACCCATATTTGATATTCTTAATTTAACTTTGTATTTTACCTTCCAAATTGAAAAGTCAGTTGTAAATGATATGAGGACCAAAAGAAGATGAAGATCTCCTGAAACAGTGGGAGAAGAGTGATAGACTGAGTATAATATTGATGCGAATTCATATTGACGCAAACATTAAAGGATCGCTTCCCAAACCTAATAGTGATAAGGACTTTATGAAAATCATAAAGGATCGCTTTAAGACAACGAATAAGTCTCTAGTTGGGTAGTTAATGACTGAATTGACCACCATGAAGTATAACGTTGCACGCTCAGTGCATGAGCATGTGATCGAAATGCCAAACATTGCTTCCAAGCTTACCAAACATTGCTGCCAAACAGTACATGAGCATGGATAATAATTTTCTTTTCCAATTCATCAATTCGCTTCCACCTCAGTATACCCCTTTTCAAGTGCATTATAACACTATTAAGGAAAAGGGGTATACTGAGGTAGAAGCGAATTGAGAATGAATTGGACAAGAAAATCATCGTCCACGGTCATTTAAATTTCAATATACTTAGCAGCAATGTTTCGCATTTCAATTACATGCTGGTGCATTGACCGTGCACTGGTATACTTCATGGTGGTTAATTCAGCCATCAACTTGTCAGCTAGTGATTTATCCGCTGTCTTAAAGCGGTCCTTTATTATTTTCATAAAATTCTTAGCAGTTATGCGCACTTATACTTTTTCAACGGTTAACCGTTAAATATATTATCACATGGAACGGTGGGAGAATGTAAGAATACTTCTGTATTATTATGAAATATTCTCTCGGCCTATGTAATAATTTTTGTATATCAAAATTATTGTTATACTTATAAAAAATGGTTTCCTTTATGGGATTATTTATTATTATCTCTTCCTTGATGGACGATCGAGATTTAATGCTAAAACTAACCCTAGGAACTTGGTCCTCCTTCTACCTATAAAAGGAACACAACAACCATCGATATTGTGTTCCAGAATTTTACTATTCATTACACAAAAGGTCAATAAAGAAAAACCAAGAGTTTCATTGCTAAGTAAATCGTTCTAAGAGGTTGCTTGTTTTCTGCATTAATGGCTTCATCAAGTACATCCCAAACATAACTATGCATTATCATGTTGTTCAAGATCCTACCATTATGTATAATACGAATCTCATACTTAGTTTAATAGAGGCAGTGGTTACACCGTCACCGTTTAGACATGGGTTCAAAGAAATCGATTCTTGTACAAATACCTCAGCGTAAAAGGGTGCAATCCTTAGCGGTGGTCAATGTGATAGGCTTAATTCTTTTCCTGAATTTATTTTAAAGCTTAAACGACCAAATGAGTCGTATTCCAGATTTAGCTAGTTACTGCAAAGAGTAGCCTTTTTGCTCAAATTTTTTGGCTGTCATTCTTTGGTTGTATTTTTGGCAGAGCTTTAAACCCGAAAGAAGATGTCGATTAAGTTATCAATCATATAAGAACTTATAAAAAGCATCCACAATCTTGTTACCTTTCATTATTACGGATTACGTCACCACCTTTGTGATATACAAGTTCAAAAATTCTGATTCTGTTACTGAAAATAAAGGACAAATATGCACGATGCTTAAAGCTCACCATTGCTCCTTACTAGCACCGAGGCCTCGGAAATAAAAGGTCCCTTTACACTTTATTAATAATGCAATTTGAACTGAATTTTTTTTTGTTGAATCTGGTAACATCCATTTCCGAACGCCATATCTAAAGAAGAGGATCCTTATGAAATGACAAGGGTACCAAGTACACCACAATCTTTTCGATATCAACTTATATGACGGATACCTTGCATGATCCAATATCGACAGAGACTATCAAGAAGATAGAAACCACAAGGTATACACTTGGTATATATAATAGGTATCAAGACCGAACCTAACTATAAAGATCAACCCAAGTGTATTAATCAACGTACAAGTGTATTTATACTTTAATTATAAAGACAATCTAAATAATGTGGAAATAAAGTAAATAACATAAAACAATATTTTGTTAACGAGGAAACCACAAATACAGAAAAATCCTGGGACCTAGTCCAATTCTGAATACTCTCAGAATTAAGCCACTATACAAAGACTACTTCCAACTTCGTACAGTTGAGACCAAGTAAACTAACCCTAGCTACCTAGTTTTTTTAGTATCCCCGCGCCTACAACCAACGCACATGATTTCTAAGATAGAGTCAACTATCTTAAGTTGCTTCACCTGCTTGTGAAGACTTCAAGCACTCAACTCATTTGAATCATCTTCCGCAATAGTAAATGACTAATTTGTATTCGGAAACCACTCTATCAATCTCAAGAAGTAAATTAGAGATTTGTGTTGAATTACAAAAAGGCTCTTCCGTTTAAATAATATAAACCCCTTTGTTCAGTTTTAGATTAATATCAAGATAATCAGATCTAGGTTTACGACCTATCAGATTCGGATCCTGAAAAAGACCATCAAATGATAGATTGTCGATCTATATGACTAGAAATAGGATGTCTATCAAAAAATAAATAAAGCTAATTTGGATCTCAGCCGATCAAGTGTGAGCACGAAGTAAATCATAAAGATCCAATAAGAAATCTTTTTGTCTTCAGAGTAACTGCACAAACAAACTTGATTCCATTTATGATCGATCACGCATAGAACAGAGACTGTTAACAATGGATGATCACAAGTCTATCGTCAGATATAAAAACAGACCTGAACTACCATTAATTTTTTGATCTAGTTTGAGTGACTTTATGTCAGAAGAGAAGGCTATCAAGAATAATCAAACTAGATGAAATAAGGTTTATCCATCGTTAGTCAATCAAATCAATAATCGAAAATTAAAAATAATGCAAATTTTAGTTTCCCACCAACATTACTATCTAGACGGTTCCTGATCCCACAAAAGTCTTTAAACTAGCAGACGTAAGAAATTTCGCCCGATTAGGTTACTCTCCTCTCCAAGATAATATTACAAGTAATACTATTATTCGGCTACCACTGTGACTACAAAATGAAGTGTCAGTGTCATGATAAGTTTGAAAGAAGAACAAACTTCACTATTTATAGATTGGTCACCAAGGAGTTTCCATAACCGAAAACATCTAAAGGTATGCAATAAACACCAATTTTCGGTTTTGTTAATATTCAACTAATATACCGAAATCCCTCATGGATGACAACTCAATGTTAGCTAGTATACAAGTATATTTTACTAATATATCTTCTAGAGATATGTTTTACTTGCTGGAAAAATAAAACATATTGTTAGAGCATTACTTGGTTGAACCCATAAGTTTTGTTATCTCAAGCTTGTTGTCAATATTAGATGATCAAAACTATATCTTGATTTCCTGTCTACTAAGTCAAGTCTCGGGCTAGGTTATAATTTGGTCTTTGTGTATCAAATGTTACCCTCGAAGACTGAAGATTGATGAAGACATTTGGAGAACTTCTGTATCAGGAATGTGAAGACTGAACCATTCTATCTTTTTGAGACGATGCCATATGAATTCTAGTAGATTTACAAAGAAATTTTTTTGAAGACTGAAGATGCCGTAGGTTAGAATTTGGTATTTGTTATCAGATGTCACCCTCAAATACTGAAGATTGACGAAGACATTTGGAGAACTTCTGTATCAGGTATGTGAAGACTGAACCATTCTATTTTACTCATTATCTTACCATTCTATCTTTTAGAGACGATGCTATAGGTTAGAATTTGGTATTTTTGTATCAGATGTCACCCTCGAAGACTGAAGATTGACGAAGTCATTTGGAGAACTTCTGTATCAGGTATGTGAAGACTAAACCATTCTATTTCACTCATTATCTTACCATTCTATCTTTTTGAGACAATACCGTATGACTTCTAGTAAATTTACAAAGAAAAAATTTCGAGTCAAGCTTGTCTTGTTAAAAATCTCGCAATATGATTCTAAGCAAAGATGTTCAATGATCCTTAACAATATTAGTTCTAAACAATTTATATTATGAATTAATTTTTGAATCAATTGAAAATTGCCCTTCCAAATGATTTTATCACGTGGAAATGTTTCAAACATCCTAAGAGAGAAATATTGAACTATCTGATATTTCTGCTCATGGTAGGTTGGCGAACCAGTTTGCAAACTATAGATATCTGAGTTTGAGAAATACACGAGGGTTGGCGAACCAATTCGCAAACCGCAAGTTCAGATGGGAACAGTTCACGAACCGTTGTGAACTGAAAGTTGAAAGTTGGTATTATTTCCTAGCAGCTAACGAACCAGGTTCACGAATCATGGTCAACTGAGTTTTGTAGTCTTGTAGGGTTGTGAACCCGGTTCACGAACCGTTGCACCCAGACTCGTGAACAAGCCTAACGGTTTACAAACCGTTGTACCAATCGTCCCTGTGGATTTTAGCAGATGCTCAAAGACTTATTTTTTTAAGTATGTTTAACATTACCAGAACTCTCTCAAACACTTTTAAGACTTCATTTATCACTCAAACACTTTTGCGTGTGCATCATGATTAAATTCTTAGATGTTTAAATGAACATCAAATTGCTTTAGTTCTTTGGCATACTTGCTAAATCGAACAATCATTATACACGGTTCCAGAACCGGTTCTTAGTATATATTCTTCTATTGTATTTTCAAGACCTAAAAGTGACTGCTTGATTATCAAGTTATCTTAGCAAACACTTTAGGTTTTGAAAATACAATAGAAGAATATACATTAGGAACCGGTTCTGGAACCGTGTATAATAATCGATTTGGCAAGTATGCCAAAGAACTAAAGCAATTTGATATTCACTTAAACACTTAAGAATTAAATCATGATGCATACACATAAATCTTTGAGTGATCAATGAAGTCTTAGAATTGTTTGGGAGAGTTCTAGTAATGCAAAACATATTTAAAAAATAAGTTTTTGAGCATATACTAAAATCTTAAACTGGGACAGTTGGTACAACGGTTCGTGAACCGTTAGGCTTGTTCACGATTCAGGGTGCAACGGTTCGTCAACCCTACAAGACTACCGAACTCAGTTGACTACGGTTTGTGAAAAAGGTTCGTCAACTGTTATCCTTTAATACCAATTTTTAAATTTCATTTCACAACTGTAAGGACCCTCAAGCTCGTCAACGCTATTAGACCAGTCAAGATAAGATTTAGCCGCTAATGACTCGATTAGTTAATATATTTTTTAATTAATATAAATTAATCTAACAATTACTTAGATACGAATCTAGTGCAGTTAGATAGGTCTCGAAAAGTTATGCAGAATGGACTACTCGAACGTGTCATTCAGATATCGGATGAAGAAGATATCATCATATTTGTTTGAATGGAAAAATAGTCATTTTGCAGTTTAGCCGCCTTGGCAGCCCTTATCCAAGAGCGTTGGGTGCCTCAGTAAATTGGTCGACCTTATCGGAATCGGATCGAGAGGATAAACTCTCATTTCTGTTTTCTTCTTCTTCATTCTTCTTTCTCATTCTCTTTCTTTCTTCCTTCTATGTTCTTCTTCCGCTAATGATTTCGAGAAATCAGTTCATGATTCTGAGATGATATAAAGCTGGTAGAGATCGAAGGTTAATTGATGGTGGTGTTCATGTTGGTTAACTATAAGAAGAAGAAGAAGAGATGATGATCTGTGGAGAAAGCATAAAGTTAGGGTTTCGGTTTGAGTTCAAGATATGGAAGAATTGTGTAATCAAAAATGGATTTAAGGGTTTGTGAGAATTAGTTATGAAACCAAAGAAGGAATCGTAGTTTTGAATAATCAGTAATTAAGGTTTTTGATAAAGGAGGAATTTAAGGTTCATAGGCTCAATTATAGATGACAGATATGAAATTAAAGGATTAGAAGATTAATAGAAGATGGGTTTGTTCTTAATTGATGTTTGATTTAAGCTATAGAGTTGTTTGAGGATAGAATCAAAGAATTAGGGTTTCTCAGAGGGTTGCTTAGAAGTTCGATTAATGATGAATAAGATGGTATTAGAGATGGGTTTAATCTGAATTAGGGAAGAAGGTCGAAGAACATCACAAATTTAATAGTTAGGGTTTTGAAGTTATAAATTCTGATGTTCATGTGAAGTTGATGGATTGAAGCTGCTGAGAGAACTGGGGGTTCGATTCAGGTATCTTCCTAGTTGTAGTTTCTTGATCTTTGAAAGGTTGTTGTGTAGTTATCTGTAGATTTAGGTATTTTCTGTGGTGGTTAATGAAGTTTGAGATAAGTTTGATATGAGTGAATGAGGGAGATATATGTGTTAGTATTGTAGTAGGAATAATGGTTGAACCCAATTGAGTTGGTAAAGGAGAAGTTGAGATTGTGCAACTTTCAATGGTGATGCTGATGCTGATGTTGTTGAGAATTGTAGATATGAAGATAAATCTGAAACTGATATTGGTAGTATTGAGATTTGATGAGAACAACGGTTTATGAACAGTCCCCAACTGAACTTGCGATTTGTAAACTGGTTCGCCAACCCTCCTGTATTTCTGAAACTCAGATATCTATGTTTTGCGAACTGGTTCGCTAACCTACCCTGAGTAAAAATATCAGAAAGTTCAATATTTCTCTCTTATGATGTTTGAAACATTCGCACGTGATAAAATCATTTGTATGGGAAACTTTAATTAGTCCACAAATTAATTCACATAATAAATTTTTTAGAACTAATATTATTAAGGATCGTTGAACATCTTTGCTTGGAATCATATTTCGAGATTTTTAACTAGACAAGCTTGACTCGAAATTTCTTCTTTGTAAATCTACTAGAAGTCATACGATATCGTCTCAAAAAGATAGAATGGTAAGATAGTGAGTAAAATAGAATGGTTTAGTCTTAGCATACCTGATACAGAAGTTCTCCAAATGTCTTCGTCGATCTTCAGTCTTCAAGGGTGATGTCTGATACTCAACTACCAAATTCTAACCTAGTCCGACACTTGACTTAGTAGACTAGAAATCAAGATATAGTTTTGATCATCTAATATTGACAACAAGCTTGAGATAGCAAAACTTGTGGGTTCAACCAATCAATGCTCTAACAAGAACAAATATCTCATATGTTCTCATAGGTCAAACTCTTAACTCTTTGTGTTTGTCACTGGATAAAGAGGAGTAGACTATTCTGAGAATTGCAATATTGATCTTCCCGCTATTACACTTTGTGAATATATTACAGGGATTCCATAAAATGTTCTTAGTTGTCGCCTTTCCTCCCCAAAACCGTAATGGCCAGGGAATAAGATCGAGAACTTTAATTTCTACGTTCGTACATGGCTAGAGAAGATATAATTCTTATGTTGAGTCATATCGCTAAAATTACGCACTTTATTCGTAAGTGCCTGAGAGAATAAATTTTGTCGATGATTGTGTTTCGTCACAGACGTAATGTTTCTTAGTGCCCCTAACATTAAGATCTTTTTTTTATAACTTATTTGTTCGTAACTGCCGAAAAGGGAGAAAAATATTTGGGATACAAATTTACTTGTAAATTTATTAATGCCTAACAAATATTTCTCATGTAGTTAGAGAAAGTTCGCTTATGTTGTTCTCTTGCGAAAGACATCAAATATGGGAGAGTTCAATTCGAACTTGTGCTTAATTATTTGGATTGTTGTTGTCAACATGTCTTCAAATTCTCCAGGTTCTTCATAGTAATACTTATATGTCTCAACATTTATGGACTTTCTAGTCTAATCTAACGAAGTTGACTCTAGTAATCTAATCAAGCGATCTTGAGTTTTGGAACTAAAGTATGATAACCAAACTTGACATACCAACGCTTGACGGGTTCAACCAAGCAATGCTCTAACACCTTATTCAATATATATATATATATATTTTTGAACAAATGAAACTTTTCATTAATAGAAGTTCAAGGTTACACTGGGTTTAAAATGGAAAATTAGAGAATACAAAGTAACAGGAACATGCCATACAAGTACATCACCAACAAATTAGACAAGAAAAAGAGAAATATTAACGAAATACGACAAACACAAGCATGAATGAGAACCAATCAAATCGGTGGACTAACGGTTTTTCTCTGAATTATACTCCAACCGTTTTGTTTGTGTTTCTTCTTCATAAAAAAATGCTCCTAAAACTGAGTGATTTGCTCAGATCTCTTAAAACTTGTGATGAAGATTCCGCCGTCAAAATCTTCGATGAAGATTCCGATTAAGATATCGTCGCCTGAAAATTCAAAGATGATGATTCCGGTGAAGATTCCGTCGCATGAGACAAAAACGATGAAGAGTTCATCAATAGAGAGCACCACTAGTGATCTTAAAACTCATAATAACCAAGAAAGACCATTAAAGCCGAGATAAACCTTTCTAGAAGAGAAGATAAAACCACCATAAAGGTGTACAAAACTTACCAAATAGTAAGAGATAAATATAAATAAATCTAGCTAAAACAAAGAACTAGTTGAAAGCAAAGAAGGAAGATGAAAATCCAGCTCACATTCTGCCGAAAATGGACAAGATCCGAGCAAGTGAGAGTTCCAGTGAGTAAGGATTTTTTTTTTTCCGTTGGGGGAGTGAGAGGCGAGAGAGGTTAGATAAATCGGAGCCTATCGAACAATGTGGATTCTTATTTAAATCAAGTTACAATTTAGTAGCTCGTGGCATTGCCAACATTAACTACTTTACAAATTCCACGCTCTTGTGATATAAACTTTTCAAAAGAACAATTATATTATCTTAAATATACACACAAATAATGGCTCTTTCCATATATGTTAACTAAATGTTATGTCTCAATGGATAAGAGCAGCGTATAAGAGTTGGTTCCAAGTATCAGGCAGACCAGGTAGACACCAGTGGCTGCAATCTGTGCCTTTGTGTTCACCATTGTAACCCGTTGGGTGAGCATCTTTTCTCATTTGCGAGAGCATCGTCACATCAAGCAAGTACACTGGCTTTCGAATCCTAGCCAATACTTTGTTTACTACTAATGCAGCTGCAGGCAAACCGGCTGGGTAACTTGATCCGGATACCGGTTGTGTTTGGCCTTTACAGGATTTCGATGGTTCATTCCATTCCCTTCCCCTAGATTAACAAATTGTTACACAAATAAGTGATGTTAGGCACTAATTGTCAATTCACATACCATTTTACACAACAGTTGTTGGCCAGACATTCTTAGGCCTAGTTAAGGTACTTACTCATAATGGGTTGGAGAAATCCCCTGGAAGAAGACTTTTGTTTTGGAAGGATCAACACTACGGTCGACCCATCGTGCCCATGTACTCAAACCTTTGTAAAATGCAATCAAACGATCCATGTCTTTGTACTTTTTCGTCCCTTCTTGCATGTAGTTCCATCTGTAAATACAAGCAGTTAGATATAGAAAAGTCCAAGCAAAAATACATTGGACTGAAAAACTAGAAGCTTTTAGCTACGGATATCTTACGGTTGATTATTGCCTCTATGAGTCCACCAATGCCATGTATTGAAGATGAGCATATCCATACCTCTCCAAGCGTTACCATCCTCGATTGAGTCGAGCTTCAAAACTGTCCCAACTTTGTCTCTAACCATGTCTACCAAGTATGGTGTATGATACAACATCACTGAAACCCCATAATCCTGTCCAAACCCAAACCTCTGTTAGCTAGCCTAGACATTTTCTTGAATGGAATTTGACTGCGTTTCTAAAAAGCCGTATAACAAACCGACAATGGGCACGGTTAATATTGTACTCGTGGTTGTAACAGTGGATATGGTAATAATTTAGTTTGGTAATAAAGGTTTCAAGATAGGCCACTTCCCAGTGTGTACTGTTGAATCCGACGAGGTACACACTGTGGGAAGGAGTATAAAGTAGAGTAAAAAGATCTTTTGTACCCTTCTTCTTTACTTTTTTGTGGCCGCGAGAAGATAGAGGTTGAAAACATGACACGCCCTTCACTGTTTATTCTCCTGCTGCTTTCACTTGGGCTACAAACTTTTTTTTACCTTTTTTTAGTAACTCGAGCACTCAACTAGCAAAATCTCAGATCATATGATTTTTTTCTTCCCTTTTTAGTGTTCTTAATTCTAAATGAAAAAAGAAGGATAAAACAAAAATAAATAATTTGCAATTGGTTGCTATTTTTCTAAAAAGGATTTGACTCATATATTCTAATTCCTCCTTACAAAAAGAAAGTGAAGAAAAATATAATATTTTGTGAAAGACAGATTTTTCAGAAATAGGATTGTATTAGAGAAAGTGTACATTCAGGCCAGGTACAATAGGCCAAAGGGTTACACTAAACGGGAGGATATATCTGCACATGGTTGTTAATGGGGGTGCCAGTTTACTTGAGAGTGTACCATAATTTATATAACACAAATTAGAAAATCCTCTGTTTTATATGGATTTCGGTCCCTCCCAGTAATCCTGCACCCCCATTAGCAATGTTGATATCTGCACAACCAATAGCTTAAAATTGCGGAATACATGCTGCACAGCAACTGTGGTGGGTATGCCTTCAAAGAATAAAAGATGCAAAACAAAAATAAAAAACCTCAAAACATGTCTAGTTGTATATACCAACCGATTTGATTACACTTGCAGTACACTTTGTCACTCCTATAATGTTTAATTTAATATAGTGACAATAAATCATTTCAGTCCGTAGTGAAAAAAAAAAATTAAGGCTGCAACAATCTGTACCATGTTAAAATCCGGAGTAATAAGTAGGCCATGAAAATAAGTAAAGAAGAAAAAATTGTCTGATAAAAAAATTCTTATCAGACAATTTTTTTGTTCAAGTACTTACTGTATCGTAAGCCACTTGATATATTATAGCAACCAAACAAGGTGCCATAAATATATATGGAATGATGCTAATTGCTACCAAACGGGTAGATCCAAAAATGAAACTGACACAAACAAACAAGCATGCAGTGCATTAAGCAATGATTTGTTTCAGTAATTGGGTCTGGTCAGAGTACTGACCTGAAATGTAACTGAAGATAAAGAATCTCTCCTTACAACAGCAGTCTTGAGATTAGGGGTTGAAGCATGAATTAAACAAGTTAATGACTGCCATTGATTCAGACTCAATGAATCACCAACAAACATTATTTTCTTCCCTCTCCATCTCCTCAAGAAATCTAACCCATTAAACCTTCAAAACCCCATTAAAACAAATCAGAAAACACCAAATTATATACATACTATTGCAAGAATGAGAGTGAGAAAGAAGGACCGAGTAGTAGTACCTTGGAATATCACAAGAAGTTGGTTTCCATCTATACCTTAGGTAAAGGTTATCAGGTCTGCCATACTTCTTACAGTTAAATTCAGGATCTATGAAAGGACAATTTGAGAAATCATAGAGAGGATAACTAGAATCCACAACCCAACTTCCATGAAACACATTACAGCTACTTTTTTGTACTCTTATTCCATCATCACTACTACTACTGTTGTAAAACTGTTGTGTTTTAACATATTTGAGAAGACAAAGTGTAACGAAGAAGAAGTGTAATTGGAATCTAAAACCCATTTTTGGATTCTGATTCCAATCTTTAGAGCTCTTGTAAACAGAGCATAACAGTTAACAGGAGTGGTGGTAGTGAGGGAAAGTTGTGTTAGTTTATATAGAAAAAGGAAACAGGACTGAGAAAGAGAGCAGCAGGTACTGTTAGTGAATTTGGTGGAATGTTTATCATTTAAAATTGAGGGAGGATCCATGGATACTCTTAGATGGACAAGGTCGGACAAGATTTGTGCCATTTTCTCCGGTAAACTCAAACGACAATGAATTTAAGTCTAATATTTTAATGATATGTTCATATTATAAGACTTTATATTCATACCAAAAATGAATGCAATTCAAGATAGCAAACCTGACCATCTACTGATCTTAATTTCTACCGTTAATTTTGAACGACTGATATTCAAAGGGGTAGATGGTGGTTTTATACATCTAGAATTGTGCTCATTTTTTGTAGGAATGTAGAGTCTTATAAGAAGAATATACCATAAAAATATTAGACTTAAATTCATTATCGTTTGGGTTTTGCGGAGAAAATGGCGCAAATCTTGTCCGACCTTGTCCATCTAAGAGTGTCCATGGATCCTCCTCTTTAAAATTAAGCCCCTAAAATTTGTTGTCATTCTGAGTTTTGGTCCTTTTCTTCTTACAAAATTTGGACCCTTGAAGCATCGAGCAATATGCCATGTCTCATGTTTGAAAGTGTGAGTAAAGTTCATCAATAAGCTTACATCTTGGCCACAATCACTACTACTCCCTCGGTTTCAAAATAACCTAGTTTGATTGGGGCCAGAATTTTTAATTGGGGCCCATAATTTTTTATTTGCGCCCCAATTTTTTGAGGGGCGTATTAAACTGATATTGAAAAGACTGTTTTACCCTTTACTAAACACAAATCTTAAAAATCAGTTAACTCTAATTAGAAACTATAATTTGGCCCCCAATCTATATACCCTAATCCTAAACCAAAAGAGAAAATCAGTTTCTCTTTTTTTCTTTTCATCTTCCTCTCCTCCCCTTTCTCTTCTCCACCACCACCATTAACGACTCCACCGAGATTTTTTTTTTGTTCAACCGATTCATCGTTTAATAGTCGATGTTAGAAGTTAATCTACGATTAACTTCTTCTACAAACATGGCTCGTACAAAGCAGACCGCTCGAAAAGCACTTCAAATCCCTAATCTCGTTGACACCGTCAAAGGCAAGGTTGTCGAGGGACGAACTCCCAAACCCAAAAAATCGAAACCCAAAAAAGATATGGCTCCAATTAGAAGGTATGTGAACTTAAACCCACCTTCTATTCGATTTGTTGTTGTGTTTTTATTGTGAAATTGAGTCTGATAACTGAAATTTAGCGGTTTCAGTTAAAGGGTCGTTACTATCGAAATGGAAACCCCTAACGACTTTTCATTTGCATGCGTATTATATGAAAAATCGTTAGTGTATTAGGTTGAAGATGACGACCCTAATTCTGCTCCTTCTACAATTTTTTCCCTAGAATAGAGTCGTTAATGTTTTAGGTTGGAGATGACGACTCTCTTTTGCCGACCCTTTTTTATTTCTTAACGACTCTAGATGGAACTCGAACAGCCTTCTATTCCAAAAAATGATAGTGTCGTCATCTCAGGTCCCATAGAGTCGTCACTTAGCTATATGCCCTAGAGTCGTCAACCCAAATCGTAGGATCGTTATTGCCCTTTTGACGATCCTTTGTTATTTGGAAGGGTCGTCATCATATAACTTTGAGTCGTTACATGATATACAAGGGTCGTTTGTTTTGTAGATCATTTGAGTGACGACTCTTGAACTGATAACCATAAAGACAAGGTTCCAATGACGATAACTCCTCCTTCCAAAGCTCCCCGCAACGATAGCCGGTCTATTACGCGGTAAAAAGCTGAGTGAGGTATCATTTTCTATCACCGAACCAAGAGACAAAGGTAATGAGTTGTCGGATTCATCAGAATCAGACTCTCCTGTTATTTCGGCTAACAGTAGTGGTGAAGAAGAAGAAATACAAGAAGAGGAGATACAAGAAGGTGAGATACAAGAACATCCTCCCGTAAGAGGTGGGGAAGAAGAAGAGGAAGAAGAGAGTGACAAGGATGATGACAATAATGGTAATAGTGATGATTCAGATGATGGTAATGGTGGTGATGATGAGCAGGAAGGGGATAAAGGTAATAATGGTGGTGATGAGGAGGAGGAAGAGGATGAAGTGGATGATGCTGCTGGTAAGGATGATGAAGAGGATGATGGTAAACAAGATGTAGAACATGAAGAACAGAATGCAAAGCCGAATCCGGTAAAGAGGGTTAAGAAGGATGGAACTGATATTGCACCCAACGCGAGACACGTTCCCGCTACTCATTTGATGTTGTCCCCTCTTCGAAGTGGTAAACCTAGAGGAGAACCTAGAGATGGGGGCAAAGTTCTATTTGGATATTCTGGATCGTGGGCTCATACCATCTATGAGACAATCGTAAGAATCCCAACTTTGCTTGTTATTTGATTAGTTGGTTGATATTAACTTTCTAATATTTTTTTAATATTTATTTGTTTATGTTTTGTAGGATCATAAGAATGCCGCACGTCTTTTCAGGCACCAATCTTCTTTTAAGAAAATGGATTTGTGGCCGCTAAAAGGTGAATGTGCAAGAGTTAGAGAATATGTTGAAAACTCCAGTTTGTACCATGCCGTTGTGAACTCTGTGATTGCGTATGACAAGGTTACAGTATCTAGTTTCTGTGAAAGGTATTATGCTGAAGTCGACATATTCCAACTTCCTTTTGGCGAGATGGCATTGACTCCTGATGATGCAGAACAAATATTAGGGGTGCAGGTCGAAGGTAAATCAACCAGAGGACAAGTTCAAGAGAATTCCTAGTTGGGATGAAATTTATACATGGACCAAGAACTTGTTTGGATGGGATAAAGAGAAGACTGATGGGCTTTTTGTGCCGGGACCTAAGTACCCGAAGAAAGAGTTCAAACTTGTGGAGATTAGGAAGATGTTTGCTGGTACAGAACAGAAGGAAAAAGATGAAGGTCTCTCTGATATGGAATGTCGTTATGCGGCGGCTGCATATTTGTTGTACGTCCTTGCGTCGGTTGTATTTCCCGACAACAAAGGTAACAGGGTCAGCGCCAACCTTCTTCAGCTTTTGGATACCTTGGAAGATGTGAACAAGTACTCTTGGGGGACTGCCATAGTTGCACATCTGAATGGTCATCTTTCCCAGGGATCTCGCGAATGAAATTCTCAAATTAATGGGAATTTGGCTCTAATCCAGGTATTTGGATTGATGAAAGTTGTCTTCTTTTAATATGTTTTTTTCTTTTAATTTTTTTATGTTTATTTGATTGTTTTAAAAATTTCAACTTTGGTTGTTATAGGTGTGGATTTATGATCATTTCCCGTCGTTGTTCAAAGATAATGAAGATGTGAAACTCAACCCAAAATGGAGCCAAGGTAGTCCAACAGGAACCCGTTGGTTGTACTCCGGTTCTCAGGATAGGGAACAAACTGATGCGTTGATAGAAATGCGTCAAAAACTTGACAACATCACGGCGAAAGAGGTAATCTTTACTAGAAGATGTTGCTATTGTTAGATCACACACCACTCTCACAAAGCACTCCATTAAGGAAGCGCAATGGGTGGCCAGTAACGAAGACCCAACCAGAGGACCTTACCTCGGGTTGGATCAAACCACCTATGCTTGGTGGAAACGTGTGTTTAAGGTTTTCAAAGCACTAAACGGAAATCTTTCAAGGAGGACGCTCCCGCAGATAAGGAAAAGGTACGCTTATTTATACAATGAATGTGTATTGCTGAGAGACGAATTGAAAGCTCGTGCTGATGCTATGCCCAACGAACCTCGAATGAGTAGAGTAAGTTTGTGAATCAATAGGCCTTTTATCAAAAATTATTTATTTGGCTATGATTATTCAACAACGCTAACTTATTTAAAAAATTGTTTTTCCAGTATACTTTGGGTCGAAGCCAATACGAATTAAAGTACGGCCATGAGTTTTTGCACGAGGACTGCTACACTCTCTTGGAGGAAGTTGAATCCCAATTTGCCCAATATAATTAATCTCGTATAGATTTTCTAGCGCAATGTATTGAACAATTTTATGTGTTTTCCTTCTATTTTATTTCAACTACATGTATGTTTTTTCAGATTCAATAAAATGCATGACTTCAAATATTGGTTCAATAACTATAGTTCAGAAAGGGTCGTCATGGTTTGTAAAAAAATGAGTGACGACTCTATAGATTGTTTGAAATTATTGGCATGAGTCGTCATTTTTGGAGAAAGACATATTAGCGACTCTAAATGTCACTTAACACAGAGACTCTTTGACAGTAGAGTCGTCAGTCAGTAAACAAAACACATAGACGAATCTTTTGATCATCAAGAGTCGTCACTTGGTTAATATATATAATAACGATCCTTAAAGCAGTTAATGTGAATTTTGAATTCACCAAATGTGGTTGAGTCGGGCAACGGTTAAAAATTCAAAAAAGTGACTGTTGGGTCCTTAATCTCTATAAATGGAGACCCATATCTCACCCCTTCTTCACCTAAACCATAATTCTCAACATTCACATTCATTCTCATTCATTTATTATCCAAGAGGAAAAGAAGAGGAAACACCATGACCAGTACTTACACTTCGGAAGAGAAATGCGCTATTGTGAGAGCTTGGAAAACAGTCACAAACCACTTTGAAGATCTAGGAAAAGACATTTATCAAACATCGGATGCTTGGTGGAACCTTGTATTCATCGTTTTTGTGGCGTTAGACGGAAATTGCAACTCAAGGTCTTTGAAACTCGTCAAGGAACGGTTCGAGGAGATAAAATTAGAATGTGATGCTTTCAAAATAGAAATGAAGGCCGTAAGGGAAGCCATGCCCAATATGTTGGGTGCTATAAGAGTAAGGAATTTAAACAAGAGGTCAAACTTATCGATAGTTTTCAAGAATACTAACTATGTTTTTGTTTGGGGTTTTCAGTTGGGGAAGGCGTATGTCCGATACTAGGTGCTTCGTGGAAAAAAGTTCGAGTTCGACGATTGCTACTTTATCTTGGAAGGCACCATGTATTATTACATGCTTTATGATTAAGTGTATAAGTGCACCGTTATTATCTATTGTATTTCATTTCCTTCAATGTATCGCTATGAAAGATATATGCCTTTTACGATTCAATGAAATGATTCTATGAAATCAAAAATTATGATAATCCAGTGCAAGGGTCGTTAGTATATTAAATAAAACACCGAACGACTCTACAAAAAATTTGAAATGGCTGGATAGGGTCGTCATCTTCTACGAATACATATATGACGACTCTAAGTGTTTTATTTATTGAGAGTTTTGGTTTTAGAGTCGTTTGTCTGTAAACAAAAAAATTAACGATCCTTTCTGACCTAGCTAAAAGAGTCGTCAGTGTTTATCACACCAACTTAACGATTTTTCATAACCTGGAAAAGTTGCAGGTTTAAGTCGTCATTGGTAGTGTCAATTCAATGGCGACCTTAAAGAGTCGTTAGTTTATACAACACCCGACTCTAACGACCCTCACTTTGAATAGTTTCATAGTGACCATGAATCGACCACTTGGAGCACCATTAAGACAAATCGAAGGGTATAAGATGTTTACCTGATTGTTTTGACTTCCGGGTTCTTCATTTCGAGGATTGGTTCCTTCCTTTTGAGAAATAGGTTCTTCATTTGCTCCATTATCCATGGCTTCCTCTATTAACATTTCTTCATCGAACATCCAATCCATAGGATTAGTTGAGACAATATTGTAGTTGCAGGAAATCCTACACTACACCCCTCATAATATTTTGTAGATCTAAATCTTATTAATCATCTAAATTTCAAATATAAGTGCTAGAAATATAAATTGACACAAGGATTTTTTACATGGTTCGATCAATATGATCTACATCCATGGTTCTTCACTATGATTTTTGAGGTTACATAAGAATTACATTTACAATCTCCATTAATGGATATTTTGTAGAGCTCTAGATCTAATTATTTGGGGAAGAAGATGATAAAGAAAATAAATCTCTCCCTAAAAATATCTCTCTCCAAAATATCTCTCTCTCTCTCCTACTAAAATTATTCCCCCTTCTCTCTCCTGCTCTCCTCTTTATATAGTATTTACATAGTGGATGACAACTCATGTACAACTAATATTTTCCTTAATTTCGGATTTACCTTGCGACATCCTCGTGAGAGTATAAATGTAGAATCTCGCAGACACTCTAATTCTCGCAAGATCCTCGCACTTTCTTCATGTTTACGTTATCTTCATTTGTTATGTCATTTCTGAAATCACTTTGCGACGGCTTCGCGACGTTGTTAATGAAGATTCCGCAAGTGTGTTGTTGTTGCGATATTTGGATCCTACATCTTGCCTCTTTTTTTCTTGAATATTGCTTGAAGAGCGATCTTTAGGAAAAAATCATTGTTGTAGTATCTTTGATATTTGTTACTTGAAGGAACGAGCGAAAGAATACTTGGACTTGAAAAGTACGTACTTGCCTCTATTCTTTGCGAAGTTCAAAGCTTTGCGAAATAAATAAGAAATATCAACTCCCGAAGTATGCGAAGTATGAAGTATCCTTGAAGAAGTATGAGAAGTACTCAATCCTCGAAATATACAAGAAGTATGAAGTATCCTTAGTAGTATAAGAAGTACTTAATCCTCTAAATATAAGAAGAATTGCGAATCCATCATGCGAAATTCTCGCTCCATGTTCTTTGCCTCATGTTATGCTCTATTCTTTCGCGAAGTTCCGAAACTTTGCGAAGTGGATAAGAAGTATTAATCCTTGAAGTATAAGAAGTATAAGAAGTATTGCCTCTGTTCATGCGAAGTTATTATTCCATTTTTGGTGAAGATTCTTGTTGTTCATTGGTGAATATCTTCTTTGGAAGTGATTCTTGCCGAGAAGATAAAGAACATAAAATGTTTTCTTGGTTATCCATAGTTGCCTCTGTTCTTTATTTATGAGGGTAGAATCCTTAAGAAATGTTGAATGAGCGAGTTGTGTCTTCATTCTCATGTTGCCTCTGTTTCGTGTTTTGTACTCATGCGATAGTATAATCTCTCCAAGTTGCTTATCTTATCTTGTAAAATAATCACATTCTCAAGAGATGCTTAATAATTCTTTGAAGTTTTGAATATCTCTGCGAAAATTCGAATAATATCTTGAGAGATTCTAAATAATATTGCTTTGAGAGATTTCTAATAACACTCTTGAGAGATTATAAATATTCTTCTTGAGAGATTCTCGAATAGGTCTGCTGAGAGATTTTGAAATAACACTCCTGAGAGATTCTAAATAGTTCTGCCATGAAATGTGTATGCGATGTTTATGCCATGAAATGCTTATGCAATGCTTCATGATGCGAGTATGATGCTTTTATGATGATAATGCTTATCTATTGCAATGTATAACTAATGTTTGTGTTACTTAGCTTATTTTGCCGCTCTAAAATTGATGTGGCTTTAAATTGCTTCCATTCTTCATTTCTCTACGTTTTTGTCTTTAGTATAACCTTCTTCGCGTATTTGTTGTTCCTCGCGAGTTCTTTTGCTTGTGCTTCATTTTTTCTTATTCTTGTGTTTCATCTTTTCTCATTCCTACACTTCAAAATGTTTATGTTGAATATTGTCATTGCGACAAGATCGCAGGACGTCTTTACATTTTCATGTAATGACCCATTGGTCTTGCCTTATCTTTTTTCTTGTGTGGTCTTATTTTGCCTTCCTAGTTAAAGGTCTTATTTTGCCACCCCTCGTTTTTGCAACAATATGACAGGCCTAAATATTCTTGCGAACATAAAGCCCCATGACATTGTCGTCTTGCGACAAAATCGCAGGACGTCGTTACACTTTCATGTAATGACCCATTGATCTTGTCTTATCATTTCTTAGTATTATTGCCTCTGCAGGATGTTTTAGTTGCGACAATATGACGGGCCTAAATATCCTTGCGAACATAAAAGCCCCATGACATTGCCGTCTTGCGACGAAATCGCAGGACGTCCGCACACTTTCGTGTACGGACCCATTGATCTCGCCTTACCCTCGCGTTAGTATTGTTGCCTCTTCAGGATCATTGCACAAATATGACAAGCCTAAGTTTCCTTGCGAAAACAGAGCCTCATGACATTTGCGTCTGTTTTGACACTCTCCCTAATGGAGGGTGTCGCCCTTATCATCTCCCCCGGTTGCCCCTTCAAGGAGGCGTACATCGGCCATACAAGGCTAGCTCCTCCCATCCGGTCTTAACAACAACCAGTTGTTTTCGCAGCCTCTTATCCCTTATACCTATAGGGTTTATGGTTACAAGGCTCGCACCCTAAGTGGAGTTTTCTTCGGGCGAGTGCGGCATGCGCCAAGACTTGTCAAGAGTGGTAAGGAAGTTCCATGCTCCCGCACTCTTGACTCAACCGTGTACCTCGGCGCCTTGATCATACGGCCGACTCCTTGAAAGAGACCCTCGGTCGCCCAACCAGGGTATAACCTACATATATAGTTGGGAATCCAAGGTACCTCTTCCGGATAGGCTTTCATGGGCCCCAAATCTGCATGACCCAGTTTCCAGGGGCGGTGTAACCTTTTCCCTGAGCCATGTTAAGAGATACCCCCTTATATGACGCACTTTAGGTCTTACATTTGCCTCTTACGAAATATCATTCGCGAACTAGGGTGTGCGCCATAAAGGTTCGTCCCATTCACTCACTCAATCATTTTTGTCAATTCATTCAATCATTCATTTTTGATTATCTCTTCTCATTATCTTTGCGAAATTATCGCATGTCTTCATTCTTTCATTCATCCTTTCATTCATTCCTTCATTTCATCACTTCCTTCACTCATTCTTTCATTTCTCATCATTTCTTTCATTCATTCATAATATCATATCATTTGCGGTTTGTCTTTGTTGTTGTCTCTTGCGAAGTATATGATTTTCTTGCGAAGCTATCATCCTTGAAATGTATGGACGTCGCATAAAATATAAATATCTCATGAAAAAAAGAATTGTGAGAAATGAGATTTGAACCCTTGACCTGCCTCTTGCATATTCTCGCACCATACCAACTGTTCTAACCCTCATTTGCGAGATTAACTTGCGAGATAATCATCAACTTTCTTCTTTGCGAGATAAGCAAAGTACGTGCGAATTTCGCATAACAAAAATAAATGTGCGAGAGACAAGAATTGATCCTGCGACCTCCCGCTTGCATTCATACATCCCGACCAACCGTGCTAGCCACCGCCTCGTGAAGTGTGTCTCATAAATAACCACCTACTTTCTTCTTGCGAAATATCCTTACGAAATTATCAAAGATCATGCGAAACATTTGCGTGAAACATTTGCGTGAAGCAAACGAACATCTGCGAAATATTCGTATCAAAGGCCGCGTAAACGTTTGCGTGAAGGTAAACATTTGCGAAGTGCAAAAACTCTTTGCGAATGGGGAGATTCGAACCCTAGACATCAAACTCCTTCCCTTTACTGCTGACCATCTGGGCTAGCTTCAGACTTGCGAAAGAAACACATATTGCCACTCTATTATTCTTCCTTTCTTTTCGGTAGTTCCAAAAAGTGTGAAAAATATTGAGCTTTGCGAGAATTGATCATGCGAACTATAACCCATACTCCTAATCCCTGACCATCTGCACTACTTGTTGTTTGCGAAAGGAACACATAATTTCATAACCTTATTCCATTTCTTCTCATTTGAAAGTTCAAAAAATATGCGAAAATTCGCGAGAGGTGGGAATTGAACTGCGACCTCAAGCTCATTGTCTTTGCCTCGACCAACTTTTGTCGGCTTCGTTTTGCGAACTATCTCTCGCGAAATAATAAATTACTTTCTTAGTGTGAAATACCCTTGCGAAATATCCATGCGAAAAATACACGTTCATTGAGATTTGAACTCGCGACCATGAACTCATTAACCTCGCAGGTGACCAACTCTGTCTTGCCTCTTGTTTGCGAAAGAATGAAACAACCTTGCGAGATTATCCATTTTTTCCCCTCTTTGCGAAGCAAAAATTCTTTGCGAGGAGGGAGATTCGAACCCCGCGACCTTAAGCTCCTCATGTTCGCTCGTGACCAATTGTGCTATCCCTCTTGTGCGAACGGATCGCGAGAATGCTAATACATGATTTATATTCACCCTTTGATACTCAAGGAAAAAGATGACAAAAATTCTTCGCGAAGGGTAAGACTAGAACTCGCGACCTTATGTTTATACTCTTCGCCGTGACCAATTGTGCTAGTCTTTGTTTGTGAAAGAAACACACAATACTATAACTTTATTCACTTCTTCGCTCTCGGAAGTTCAAAAATATGTAAAATGTGGGATTCGAACTCGCAACCCCAAGCTTGTTCTCTTCGCAAACGACCATCCGGGCTACTTGCTTTGCGAAGGAAACACACAATGCTATAGCTTTATTCCATTTTTCCCCTCTTGAAAGTTCAAAAATATTTGAAAAAATATGACTGTGGCGAGATTTGTTCTTGCAACATCAAGCTTCTTCGCTCCAACTCAAACCATCTGTGCGAGCTTCTTTTTGTGATAAAAATCACATGCTTTTTTGTTCTTATCCTTTTCTTCGTTCTTCCTTAATTTCCTTCAACAATTTTCCTTTTGATTTTTCTCCCGAACACGAAATTCTTTCATTCAAACTTTAATTATCTTCCTTGAATTTCACCACGGCAACTAATTTTTCTCTTCTTCTTTTCATGTCTTTAAATTATCGATGATATTTACTCCCTGAAAGTGTGATTTCTTCCATAAAACTTCCATTTTGAACCTAAATTTTATAGATCTAAATAAAAAGTATGAACAAGAACTAATTTTCATGGAAATTTCTCTTAAAGTTTATAGATCCAATTGAATTCATCACCAACAAAATGGCTGTTTTTCTAAACTTTCTTGAACCAACAAGATTAGGTCCCTGTTTCTAGCGCATATGTAGTTGCGGAAATCCCGCACTACACCCCTCATAATATTTTGTAGATCTAAATCTTATTAATCATCTAAATTTCAAATATAAGTGCTAGAAATATAAATTGACACAAGGATTTTTTACATGGTTCGATCAATATGATCTACATCCATGGTTCTTCACTATGATTTTTGAGGTTACATAAGAATTACATTTACAATCTCCATTAATGGATATTTTGTAGAGCTCTAGATCTAATTATTTGGGAAGAAGATGATAAAGAAAATAAATCTCTCCCTAAAAATATCTCTCTCCAAAATATCTCTCTCTCTCCTACTAAAATTATTCCCCTTCTCTCTCCCTCCTCTCCTCTTTATATAGTATTTACATGTGGATGACAAACTCATGTACAACTAATATTTTCCTTAATTTGGATTTACCTTGCGACATCCTCGTGAGAGTATAAATGTAGAATCTCATGCAGACACTCTAATTCTCGCAAGATCCTCGCACTTTCTTCATGTTTACGTTATCTTCATTTGTTATGTCATTTCTGAAATCACTTTGCGACGGCTTCGCGACGTTGTTAATGAAGATTCCACAAGTGTGTTGTTGTTGCGATATTTGGATCCTACAAATATAACCATCAACACAATCATGGTTATTATTTGAGGCTTCACCAACCTCATTCCCTCCACTTGAATCACTCATTTCTAAAAACCCTAGTTTTTCCTCTCAAAAACTCCTCCTCTTCTTCTCAACACATAAAAACTCAAAACTAAAATTTCCCCAAATTTTTATCCCAAAATCAAATTTTAATCTAAACACACTTACCACCCTAATCAACTTAATTATAATTAGTTCTTAATACTAATCACACAGGGGCATTTTAGCCATTTTGAAGAAAAAAATTAAGGGGTGACCCAAATTAGGATTGGGTGACCTTTTTTGTCCTCTAGTGCAAGGCCCCCAATTAAATTTCATGGCCAATCAAACAAGGCAAAATAATAGTTTTTTTTTTTTTTTTTTTTTAAACAGGGGTAGTAAGTTTGTTTTTGCGGACATGAACTTTAATTTTTTTTCTGTTCCATCGGACCATCACATACATTTTAATTTACTTTGTCTCCCTTGCTTTCCGGTCTGCATTACTAAAATGGGTTGCATATAAAAGTACCGACGGCTAAAAGTGTACTCCCATTAGATAAACCTCAGAGCTTTACGTGATGATTTGTGGACATGGAGAACGAGGTCATTCTCATCATTTAATGGTATGGGTTCTACATATTTGGAATGCATACACAAATCGAAGACTTTTCTTCTTACTCGTGTAGCTGTGTTTCAAATGACGTAAGGAGCTTTCTTTTAGGCATTCATAATGGCGAGATTCTCTTGTCAGCCAGACAGACTATTTTCTAACGAAAACATGGCAACTGTTGCGAAAATGATAGCTTGACCGAGAACTTTTCCCGCACAAGAATCCCGCAGGAGATAAAGAAGTGGGACCCACTTAACACGGCTCTAATCCAAGTGTTTAGAACGATAGAAGGACCGTTAGATTGCGCTCGGGAAAGAAGCGCGGGAGAATGACGCGGTAGGTCTATCATCTCTCATCGACTAGATTACCATTTTCACCTTAAATCAACCAAAATCAAATCAATTTTTTTTAAATTTAATGAATCAGAAAAAATCAAATCAGTTTTTTTTTTCAATCTTCTTCTTCATCTTCTCTTCTCCTCCATCAACCATAACCTCCATTAAAACTGAAAATTTCATCGTCTTCGATTAATCGGCGATTTGAAAAATATTTGGAAAAACCCCGTTAGGGTTTAGTTTATCGTGTTGGATTTAAGTTAATTTTGTATCAAAAATTAGGGTTTTGTATGAAAATTGAAATTGAAATTTCTGGGTTTATGTGAGTTACGGTTGATTTTAACTCAATTACGAACCGTAACTGGAGATTTGATGTTAACACGGTTGGTAATAGTTCAATTACCAACAGTATGTTCTTATATCTGAGAATTTTCTTCAGTTACGGTTAGTAACTATTTTAGTTTACGAACCATAACTCAGTTACGGTTGGTATCGAGCATTTAATTACCAACCGTAACTGAGTTACGGTTGGTATCGAGCATTTGGTTACCAACGGTATCGAGCATTTAGTTACCAACCGATTGGGTTTTCTTCAAATTTAACCAGTTACGGTTGGTAGTTCATCTTTTACGAACCGTAACTTCGATTTACGGTTGGTTATGAGCAAAATTCCAACCGTAATTAGCTCTGAAAATATAAATAAATTGAATTTTTTACGTACCTTAGATAACTTTGAGCAACAAAAAGCTAGTTGGGACTAATTTAGAAGTATATCCGGTCATTTTTCAGGTCCTGGTTCTTCATTTTATTGGTTAATTTCTTCAATTGATTGAGATTGACCTTCTCCTTTAAATTTTTTTTTCAACTCTAAAAATTTGATTTTGGTTTTGATTTTGAGTTAATATAAGTGAAATTAATCATTAACACTAAACTTGATTATCATCACTAAACTAGGTTATCAATAATGAGGGTTAATTTGTCATTTCCAGTTTTTTTTTATAAGGGAAACCTTGAATGATCATGTAATGACCCTTTTTGTCCTATTAAAATGCCGTCCCTCTACTAAATCATGCCGCCCCTATACCAAGATTGTTTCCATTGGCCAAAGATACATACCAAGAAATTTGTTCAATGAGTTGCGATGTTCTTGTATAAATTGCAAGAATTCCAATTTTGTGCGCATCATTGTTCACATGATACCTTAGCCTTGTAACTTTTGTTTCGTACGTTGACTTAACTACGGTAGTTTTGTAACGAGAGGCGAAATTTTTGACCCTTAAGTTAGTGATACAAGCTGCTAGAAGAAGAAGAAGAAAAAAAAAAAAAAAAAAAAAAAGTTAGTGATACAAGCTGCTAACCAATAACCAAAGCCCTTTTTCCAGTAACAAGTGCCAGGTAGGGCTAACTGATCAATAAAATGATAACACTGTTTGATTCCAATGCAACCTTCTAAGAAATGCAATATTAGATACACAATGCAAATATGTCATGTAAACTCTGCAATTCGATAAGACATCGCCCATCTCTTCTAAAAGCAGAAGGTGAGATTTCGACGAAGTAATTAAACATTTGAAATTGTAGAAATTTCAAGAATCACATGGTCATGTATGTATTTACGTGAGCACTGAGCTCATGGAAAGTACTGAACGGCTACTAACTCTCTAGCTTGGACGCATGTTTAGGACCAAAAAAATCTCAACCAAGCCATACGTTAACAATGAATGAAGAACAATAATTTAATGAATGCTCATTGTCGACTTGTAGCTATATACAAGACAATTTGAATCTATGTATGAGGTCCAAGGTCCAAGGACTAGGTGTGTCTACTTGCATAGTTGCATGGAATGGTACTAGAACACGCACTTTGTAAAATTAAAAATCTTACGCAGGGGTGCCAATATTGTTTGTTGTTACCAAGTAATACCACCATCAACTAAATAAATAACATATAGCTGAAACACGACACAACCATTTTTTTTTTTCCAAACAGAACAGAAGAAGAATCGAAGAGAAGAATGAAGATACAGCAAATTAGGAGATTCAAGCAATGAAATGGGTTTCTTTTTTCCCTTTTACATGGATCCATTTTCCCCATGCTTAATCTTTTTTGCCGACAAAACCAAGAAAAGATCAACAGTTGAACAACCTACCATCAAAAAGAAGTCAATTTTACTGGCTGGTACGAAATAACTCACAAGACATAAAACAAAAAGATAAAAAACGCACAAAATGCTCGACTGACTTTAGCTCATCAATCATTTCATTCCTCAACCACAAAGTAAGATTCATGGCATCTCGTTGCTTTAAGCCCACATTTTTGTTACATAATTAATGGTCTCAAATCCCAATCTCTCTCGACTAATTAATGACATGCAACTTGTTGTGCGTCTGTTATCTTAAAGTTAAAAAATACCACCACATGTGCATGGCGCACCATGCGTGAACGAGTCATGACCAGAGCTTCTTCTTGCTTGCCTGCTTATCTAAAGTTGGATATTCGTCGCACGTAGTTTTACTTTAATTTCAACGACAACTCATCGTCCATTTTTTCCTTCCATAATCATTTCCAATCGAGAAAATTCCAGTCTAGTCCAAAAACCCGACCCAGATTTAGTGTGTAGTCCAGCGGGATAGAACAATTATCCTTTAGTCCAAAAAAGTTTAAAAGCAACCGAAATTACCTCTATACCCCCATACAGACGTTTAAGTCAGTTTCATCTTCTTTTCAGTTTTCGATTTCTTCTTCTCACTTCTCTCTCTTCTTCCACAGTTGCGGAAAACTGAAAAATTAGAACCTAATTTTCGAATTCGAAAGAAGAAATCAACACAATTACAGAAGAAATCAACACAATTCGAAAGAAGAAATCAACACAATTACAGAAAAAACTATCATCAACAGTTTCAGAAAACCTAATTTTCATAAGTTCCAGACCTAATTTCATCACATTCAATTGAAGAGAGAAAATGGGATTGAATAGAACAATTAAGAGGACAATTACAGAAGAAATCGTAGAAGAAAACCCTTCTCCAGCAAAGAGAAGAAGAAAAAACGATGATGATTCACCAACAAACCCCAAAGAAACCCCCCCTGATGCTACTCCTTCACCAATAACAAGAAGTACGAGTAAAGTTGTTGCTCCTTCACCAACAAAGAGGAAGGAACATGTCGATCAGAAAATAGGTAAGTTGCGTCTTGATTTCTTTTTGATTTCTATGCTCAATAGAATCAATACATATTAATAAGTATGTTTTCATCTGTTGTGTAAGCAATTTGACACTACATATTGACATGCAGTGTGTGATTCATATGTTGTATGCTCAATAGCATCACTACATCTCTGTATGTAGTGTTTGGTTTACATGTTTTTCATCTGTTGTGTAAGCAATTTGAGACTACATATTGACATGCAGTGTGTGATTCATATGTTGTATGCTCAATAGAGTCACTACATCTCTGTATGTAGTGTGTTGTTTACATGTTTTCATCTGTTGTGTATGTAATTTAACACAACATATCAATATGTAGGACAACCGCATGTTTTCGTTCGATGTTGTTTTTGGTTTACTACAAAGAAAAACCAAAAGAAAGAAAGCAAGAAATACTCCTAAAGCAAAACAGCTACTCCTAAAGCAAAAAGCAAAAGAAAAGCAGCAGCGGCAACTACTAAAGCAAAAGGAAAAAAGGCGACAAAGGCTGCTACTCCTTCACCGCAAGCAAAGGGGAACAAAGCGCTTGTTCTGAGAGCTCATATTCCTTCACCAAAAGCAAAGGGGAAAGCAAAAAAGGGGGGGGAGCAAATGTACCCCTCAAAGAAGGTATGTGGTATTTTGATATGTACTGCTAATAATAAGTAGTAAATTATTGATATGTGATTTTATACCATTACATATTACATATTGATATGTACTGCTAATAATATGTACTGTTAATAATATGTAGTTTCAAGTACTTGGTAGATATTACAACTACATATTGATGATATAACTACATGTTAATATGGTATATTGATATGTACTGCTAATAATATGTAGTACATTATTGATATGTGATTTTATAACTACATATTGATGATATAACGGTTTTAGATTCTTGCTATTGTGTAGGTGGTAATAAGCGTAAGAAAGGAGCTGGAAAACCACGAAGTTTATACCGTGGCGGTTTCAGGGGCTTGTGAAGACTATTAAGACCACATAAGAACTTAGGTTGAGTGAGTTGCAGCTGAAGCTGATTTCTGAAGCATCATACGGGAACCTGTTCCTAATGTTCTGGTACACTAAATTGGAGTTGGAACATTGGTTGAAGATTGAAGATGCAATGACCAAAATGTTACGCTGTTACGTAAGAGGTGAAGATCCAAACAAGCTTACATTTTGCTTTGAAAGGCATGGCTCACCGAATGAGCTGGTATCCACACCAGAAGAAATGGCACTTGTTTATGGGATGCCAAGAATTCCAAATAGGGAATATTATGATTGGAGGCTTACACAAGTCAATAAAAAAAGTGGATGGCGTGAAACAGAATTCTTCAAAAGGACTTTTCCTGCTGATATGAAAGCTGGTGATAAAGTGACTAGGCCAATGATTGTGAAGGCAATCTTGAAAATCCTTAAACGAACACCAATTAATCTGAAAAACAAGAATTCTGATGAAGAGTCTCTGCAAAGCGTGGGTGATCAATCAAATGAAGATTCTGAAGAATCTGAGGAAGACGAGGAAGATGCCGAAGATCTTGTTAGGCTATCTGCCTGTATATGTGCACTTCATTATTTTTCGCAACAAGTGATGCAAATGCTTTGACTGAAAAATATATTGGTTTCGTTCTTGATCTTGAGAAGGCCAAGAATATTTCATGGCCTGACCTCATCCATTCTCATTTAGATAAAGAGCTGAATGAAAACATGGAATCCGTAGAACACACAAATGGTTGTGTTGTTTATTTGTTGGTAAGAATCTATTGATTTGTTTATTCTACTTTAAAAATCTTTTTGTTTTGTGTGTTTTCTACATTTTGGTAGTATATATAACACTGCGTATCAATACTTGCAGCCATGGTTTGCGGAGCATACCCATTTGGTGGCGCCCGAGGATATAGTGACAGAATCCTAAAGGAATGTATGTGCCAAGAGTGGCTAGGTGGAATCATACAAAGATATGTACTGAGTTCCTAAAGGATATTGATCTTTCTGAGTATCAGGTAAACTTGCAGTACATATTTTGTCGAATAAAAATATATATTGATAAGTACATGTATGTGGATACTGATAACTAGTTATTCATGTATGCGCTCTGTTTTGATTTATGAATATGTAGTGATACATTGTTGTGTTTGTTTACGAGGGGGCGCTGCCCCCTCGACCCCCATAAATGGTGATGCACATAGTCTAAGTAGCATATCAGTAACTATGCTAGAAACAAAGGCTTCAGCTGTAGTTAAAAACTGGGCTAAATCTAATTTGGAGCAAAAAGTCAAAGAAAACACACAGGTAAGTAGCATATCAGTACGTAGTCTAAGTAGAATATCAGTAACTACTGTTACATATCAATATGTAACTACTGTTACATATCAATATGTAACTAGCTTCAGTTTGTTAATCGTTTTGTCCTTCTTAAAACACACAGGTAAGTAGCATATTAGTACGTAGTCTAAGTAGCATATCAGTAACTACTGTTACATATCAATATGTAGTGGTAGATACTTACATTCTTGTAGTGGTATCTACCAATTACATATTGATATGTATGGTTACATTCTTGTAGTGGTGTCTACCATTACATATTGATATGTACTTACATTTGTGGTAGATACTTACATTCTTGTAGTGATATGTAGTGATACATTGTTGTGTTTGTTTTACAATTATAATATCTAATATGTAGTTGTTTTTTTAAATTCTAAATATGTATTGATATGCACATGTTTAGAATAATTATAATATCTAATATGTAGTTCTTTTTTTTTAAATTTATTTGATTCGTACCAGTTCCATGTTGATTTTAAAGACGAGATCACAAACCAAGAAAGACAAATCCTTAATCGTATATCAAGAAGGATTCAAGAGGAAGAAAATAATGAAGCTTTTTATTTAGATGACAATTCCGAATCGGAAGAAGAGAAAGAAGAAGAGAAAGAAGAAGAGGAAGAAGAAGAAGATGACTCAGTATTGGGGAGAGAAGATTGGAAGATCAAATACGATGATTTGAGGAGTACAATATCTGCCAAATGGAGTGAAGTCAACACAATGCAGCAAGAAGGCGAAACGTTTGACGCTTCAAAGCTTGAGTTCATGTTGCATGAAATTTACCGGAAAGCTTTCCCTTTGCAGAGAGAAGCAAGCCCGGAAGATTATGTTAGCTTGGTATGTACACCTACTCAAATTAAACCCAATGAAGAGTTGAATGTGGACCCAATAGTTGAGACCGAAATGCAAGATTCGCCGGAAAATCAAACAGATGTACATGTCAACAATGCTGAAGTTAGTTTGTCAACACCGAAAGATCAATGTCATGCTAATGCCACCTCTGAAGTTGGTTTGTCAACACCGAAAGATCAATATCATGCTAATGCCACCTCTGAAGTTGGTTTGTCAACAACACCCGCAGTATTGAAGTTCCATGATGTTGAAGTTCAGCGTTCTGAGGTTAAAAACTGGGCTAAATCTAATTTGGAGCAAAAAGTCAAAGAGATACAAGAGAAAAAAGGGAAAGAAAACACACAAGTAAGTAGCATATCAGTACGTAGTCTAAGTAGCATATCAGGTAAGTAGCATATCAGTAACTACTGTTACTATTGATATTTTTGTAGTGGTGTCTACCATTTTGCATATTGATATGTACTGTTAAATATCAATATGTAGTGGTAGATACTTACATTTTTGTAGTGGTGTCTACCATTACATATTGATATGTGCTGTTACATATTAACATGTAGTGGTAGATACTTACATTCTTGTAGTGGTGTCTACCATTATATATTGCTATGTAACAAAAACTCACCTAAGTAGGTTTTTGTTGACAGTTTCGATTGCTTTTTGCAGGTTGATCAACTTGAAGTTAGGCAGGATGCAGCAAAGGAGTTGCTTACAACTATGCTAGAAACAAAGGCTTCAGTTGTAGTTAATTCGCAGAAATCTGCAGAGTATAACGCTGAGATGGCGGCTCAAGAGTTTCATTTGCTGGATGTACCTTTGTTTACTGAGATGTCGAGTTTGGAACACATCGAAAAGCTCTCTATGGGAGATTATATAGACATGGCAAACTCCGGCATTGGAATTTATGTCGAAGAGTATGCTGACCTCCTTCCAGATGGTGGTGCTGATCAAAACCTTGGTCTTTTTGGAATTGACTTACAACAATGTTTTCATAATGTAATTGGAAGAGATTTGGAACACATAGAATTTATCCCACACACAACTAAGCAACAAGAACTCATTGAACCGAAAGATGCAAGTAAAGTTACAGCTAAGCAACAAGGTACTTTGGAGGTTCCATCAGAAGCTACTGTGGAGGTTCCATCACAAGATACTTTCGAAGTTTCATCACAAGATACTTTCGAAGTTCCATCGAAAGATGTTTTTGAGGTTCCATCACAGGTACTGAATGCTAATTTTTGCATACTTAGTTTCAGATAAAAAGTGAATGTCATTCAACAGCTATGTTGTGTGTTTACATATCTTGTGTTTTACATATACTGCTTGGTGTAAATGCAGGAACCAATTACACCAAGCCAGAAACAAAAAAGGGTAGCAGTGATCAAAAAGACCGTCAAAGGGCCCGAAAGGAAGCAGTTCACACCTGCCAGACCCGTTACTCGTGCCCATCCTGCAAAAAAGAAAGATGATATTTACGAAAGTGGAAGTAAGTTCTCTCCATCATATAAAGAACCTAAGAAGCTGAAAGCTGGAGCAACAGAAGGGATACCACTAAAGAAAAACAAGAAGCTTAGATTGCGCCGCAAAGTCTTCCGGAAACTGAATAAATCACCATTCTATAATGACATGAAGGATGAACAAAAGACTACCCTTTCCACATTCATCAATAATGCAAAATTGCTTAGGTGAGTTATTAATTGACACTATTATTTTGAACATCTGCATATACAGAAATTGATCCATATAGTACTAATTTTTTGTGTACTTTTATTTGGAACATCTGCATATACAAAAATTGATTCATAATTTTGATATTGGTATCCATACCTACTACATACTGATATGTATATGTACTGTTGATATTGATATGTACTATTGATTTGAATATGTACTTTTGATATTGGTATCCATACCTACTAGATTTGTATATCAGTATGTTCTGTTACACAATATGTTTGGGGACATATCAGTATGTTCTGTTACACAAGAATACTAACCTTTACGTCGTTATTTTCCAGCTCAATTGCTTGGAGAACGGGAGAAGGTGGTCTTTGTGTAAGTGGAGCTACAGTTGATGACTTGATACAGAACGATTTATTAGAGCAAGATATTCTCAACTACGCACAATACAAGCTTAAGAACAAGTTTCAGAAAGAGCAGCCGATGCACGAAATAGACAGAAAATACTTGCCTGTCTTGCATCTGGATCCGTCCGCTTGGGTAAGTTGTTATCTTACAGTGCATAGTTACTACAACACATGTTCATATTAAAAGTATGTAGGGATAGGTACACTACATATCTATATTGCATAAAAACATAATTAGATATAATTATTCAAAGTACATCCATGTTTTCAGTTTAATGTCGAGTTCCCGGATAAGCTCAAAGGAGGAGCAGAAGATTCTGTTTACAAACCAATATTGGAGATGGATCCAAGTATCAAGAAGATTCTTTTACCAATGTGCCATAAAAATCTTCATTGGACGCTGCTTGAGTATGACTGCGAAAAAATGGTGTTCAACCAGTACAATTCTTCTAAGGCTGAATGGGGAGGAGTATGTTATCCAAATGCCACAATAATGGCAGATTACATGTACAAACCTATCAACCTGTACTTGGTGGAGAATAATAAAGAAACAATGAATAATGTAATAATCAATGAATGTGAAGCACCTCAACAAGGTAGATCACCAGACTGCCTACTATTTGTGATGCATTTGATGAAGATGAAGTCGAAAAGCAAATTTGTGGGAGTATCTTTGGGAAATGATGATGAAGTGCAAGTGAAGATTCGTAACAAAAGGGTCGCGTTAGCATGCAAATTGCTGATAGCATCTCCACCGGAAATCATTTGGAATGGATCCTAATTGCTAAAAGTAGTCTGACAGTACATATTAATATTTACCTATTTTTCTTTTAGTCCAATTTCTTGGTTACATTTCATGAGTTCAAGAATGTTCAAAAACATATTTTAAATATAGCTTTAATGTAGTGATATTTCAATTGTGTTACTTGTTGTGTAGTCTAACTTATTAGTGATTTTGTATTGTTGATACGAGGGGGCGCTGCCCCCTCGACCCCCGTACATGGTGAATCAGCTGGGAAACCACAAAAAGCTTTAACTAATCTGATGCAAATGTGAGTATGTAGTGGAAGATGGTTACACCACAATCAGTACAGATCAGTAAGTACTGATTGAAATGTTGTTACAATGTTAGTATGGTTACACCACAATCAGTACATATCAGTAAGTACTGATTGTATTCTTGTTACAATGTAGTGATATTTCAATTGTGTTACTTGTTGTGTAGTCTATCCTATTAGTGATTTTGTATTGTTGATACGTGCCTCGACCCCCGACATGGTGAATCAGTTTAACTAATCTGATGCAAATGTGAGTATGTAGTGGAAGATGGTTACACCACAATCGCACACATATCGATTAAGTACTGATTGAATTGTTGTTACAATGTCAGTATGGTTACACCACAATCAGTACATATCAGTAAGTACTGATTGTATTCTTGTTACAATGTCAGTATGGTTACACTACAGTCATTACATATCAGTATGTAGTGGAAAGATCCTTAATTAACAACATATTTCATTATCAAAATATGTTACTACATACTACATTTGTTCTATATATGTTACTGCATATTTTACTACATACTACATATTAATACTAGTATACTAGTAACTAGTAGTATACTTGTATATACTAGTATATATGTTACTACATATTATATATGTTGCTACATATTACATATGTTACTAATAACATACATATTTCATGAGCATATCAGTATGTAGTGGAAAGATGCTTAATTAACAACATACTTCATTATTCGACAGTTAATGACACTTAATGACATATTTCATTATTCGAAAAATCAATATAACTACATTTTGATAGACTTATAATGTTTCAAAAACCAAAAGATGTTCTAAGAAACAACAAAAACAAGAAGTTCAAGACACTTGTAATCTATATACCGTAAAAAAAACATTTATTAACCAAATTCAATTGGTAATGCGACGAATCAAAAGAAAAAAACAAGAATAGAACAAAGGACTAGAGGAAAAAACTGGTGGTGATCTTTCCAAATAATAACTGGCGGAAAAGAATGGCAACGTCATTGGTATCAGATTCTGCTGCATGTTCAAGCCTGTGATAAAAGAAAAAGGAGAAATCAAAACACTGCTTACTTTTAAATACATTGTACTGTATCATCCAACCCCAAGACATATCTTTACTATATACTGCTTGAAACACATACCTGACACAAAAATCATTCTTCAGAAAGTTCATACTGACAGATAAGCGTACATGTTGCCTTATTGTGATGAGTCTTAAAATTACAGTTTGAACACTTGACAGATTTTCTACTAGTCTCATGTGCACTTTTAATACGCTTCCCCTTTCTCCTGCCTGGTGGAGCCCTAATTACTTCTGGTGGGAGAACGGTATCGTCTACGTGATACTCATCGGTCTCGTGAGAAAAAATACGTATCATAACTACATATGAATATGTACACAAAGATATTGTTCCTCAAAAACAATATCAAAATGTACTGATTAAAGACACATACCTGTCATGGTTAGGAACAGGTCTAATAGATATTGAATATAGCTGATTAAAAGTGGTAACTTTGAAGTAATCGTCAACGTAATCAAGCATCCTTGCTCCAGATTTAGTAATAGCTGCAGTAGCGTGTGAGCATGGAAAACCATAAACGCGCCACCGTTGGCAAGTACAAGTTTTTCTCTCTAGATCTACCATATGAGACCTGCACACACAAAAAAAAACCACATTATCTACTGAATATATACACAGTACAAATTGATATGTTATCTTCAGTACACCTAAGATACTAGTTTGGTGGATATCACATCACAGTGCATGCTACTTAAAAAGAAGAGAAAATAACTAAAATTCGGATGATAGAGATTAGGGGTAAATGCTAACCTTGGAGAATGCACTTCATAACGTTTAGCATGTGACTGGCTAACTTTCCAGGGATGGCCAATTTGAATGTGTAGTTCAAGCAAGGCTTGATACACAGGGGTTAGCAGTTCTGCGTTCATCAAGACACTTTGTTCACGACGTTCTGACATCAATTCCATCATGCGTAGCCTACACGACAAGAGAATAGCGAGTCTATTATGGTACATTATACGTAGATGAACAATAGCTTGTACTGTGACCAAGGAAACTGATACAAACCTGATCGAGTCAACGAACGCACACGCGAGTAACTTCTTCTCGCGGTTAATCCAGTTATTGAACGATTCAGCAACGCTTGAAGAAGTCTGACCATACCTACAGCCCTTGGAGAACGCACTAGACCACTTTTCCTTTGGAATGTTGCGGCAGTAGTCAGCAACCCAAGGCCTTCCCAGATTAACCATTTCTTGAAGAGCTTCCTCGTATGTTGCATGAGAAAGAGCATATGTCGCCTTTCGGAAAGCATCAGTCACTTGTTTATACTTTTCGTCAGACTTTGCAATAGGTAAGTTTTTGTCCAAGTGGAAGTAACAATAGCTTTGATGAGAATTAGGGAATACTTTGGGAATATATTTAACCAACCCTTCAGCTCGGTCAGTCATAAAAGTGATTGGGCGATCATCATCCAAAGCATCCTTCAGATTCTTGAAAAACCATTCCCAGTTGTCATTCGTTTCACCAGATACTAATCCAAATGCGAGGGGATAAAAACCTGCAAAAGGTATTAGTTATGTTAAGCAACTGCTAAAATGAAACAACCACTACATCTTTGCTATAAACAGTTGATGTTATTTTTTTGACACTACATATTGACATGCAGTATGGTTTATCTCATACTCACTAAGGTCAAATATGTAGTATCGTTTACCTCTTTGTCAATATGTGAAAAGCTGACATTACATATTGACATGCAGTGTGGTTTCCTCGTACTCAGTAAGGTCAATATGTAGTACTATCCTCATTGTCAGTATTGTCAGTATTGTAGTAAAAAAAAAACAGTTACCTTGATTGCCATTAAGACATGTTGCTGCCATGAGACCTCCTCTAAAAGTTCCAGTGAGAAATGTACAATCGCAGAATGTCATCGGACGACATAGTTTATAGCCCTCTCTACAAGCTCCAAAGCAAACAAAAAGTCTTTTGAATCTTTTTGTAGCATCATTGAAATCGAAATCAATAAATGACCCGGGGTTTGTTTCCCTAACAACATTCACCCACCAAGCAAGATCAGTGTAGGACTTGACATCATTACCAAAAATCTGTTTATGCGACAACTCAATTGCATGATATGCGTGGTGATACTGGATTTCGATCCCGCCATCAACTTTAATATAATCTATGATCTCTGCTGGCGTTATGTGAGGGTTGTGCCTGACATGCTCATGAATTAGATTGTTCATGAGTTCTCTCGTAACTTTTGGATTCTTCAACATATAACCCCCGCCACAGGTGTGCCTTCCCTCATATTCCTTTATCTTAAAAACATCAAGAGAACTACCAATGGCAGTTGCATGAAGCTTCCATGAACAACCTTTCACGCTGCATACGGTGGTGAATCTCTCAAGGTCATTCTTCTTCTTAATTACCTCATATCCGTTCTCATGCAGTATTTTTGGCATGCTAGACGTACATCATCAACACCACCATAGAATAATTGTTTTGGATCATCAAAAATCTTCTCCCAACCATCTGAAAAAAACACATTTGGGACCTCTTTACCATCTTTCAAGTAGCTGTTTTTTGCACTAACAACTAAGTCTCATTCATCACAACTTCCACACGCCTAGAAGAACTAGATGCGCCAAATTTGAAATTACATCCACCTGCAAATCAAAGAAAGCCGATTGCTTTGCAGAATGTAATGCAGCGATGCTCTGGAGCGTTACGTCGGCAAGAATAAGAACTATCGCTTGATTTTGGAAATAGTTAACCAGAATAGTCGATGGAGTCAACCAGCTCCACATATTACAGATGCAAAATTTCAAATCCTCTAAAGTTGAAAACGATGTAACCAAATATGAAAAATGGTATTGCTTATGGTATACATGGCAATAGCAAGAAAAATCTGTTCTGGGAGCAACGTCAGACATGTTAACCCCGTAAAAAATGATCCAAAAATTAACTATTGGTAATATCCATATCAATATGATACGTATAACCCTGTACTGAGTCTAAAAAAGAGTCTCTATATGATACGTTTTGATATCATACGTATTGACATGTACTGAGATGAACTAAAAAGTGTCTCTGTATGGATATGTATTGTATCATTTCGATATGTATTAACATGTTATCTTAGACTCAGTAAGGTAACCAACTGCTTGACACTACGTACTGACATGTAGTATGGTTTATCTCATACTCAGTAAGGCCAATATGTAGTATGGTTTACCTCTTTGTCAATATGTGAAAAGCTGGAACTACATATTGACATGCGGATGGTTTACCTCGAACTCAGTACTGACATGTACTGCGATGAACCAAAAAGAGTCTCTGTATGGATATGTATTGTATCATTTCGATATGTATCGACATGTCAGTACATGCATTACGTATTGACATGTACTGACTCATATTGATATGTATTGGCATCTACTGTAGGATAAAAGGGAGCACATGCATTACGTATTGACATGTACTAACTCATATTGATATGTATTGGCATCTACTGTAGGATAAAAGGGAGCATGCTATATGCAGTACGTATTGGTATGTAATACAGATATAGTGTATCATAGAATAATTAGTATTTTGAGAATCATGATCATATCAACAAAAAAAAAGCATGCTAATGAACTGCAGATATATCAAAAAGAGAAAACAAACATTACTACACGATCTGTCTAATGAAACTAAACAGAACAACAGCAGAAAAAAAAAGAAAAATACAAAAATCAGATTACAAAAACAGAACATACCTTGTTCGAATCTGAGATAAACCTAATTCGAAGCTCAATTACTTAAAAACTCGAACGGAAACTGAATTGAACAATGTAAATCATCATAAAACTGAAATCATAAAAGAAAGATAACAATGTACATCATAGACAATTATCCTGATAGAAATCGGATCAGATAAACCTAATTATTCATCAAGATTCCAAGAACAGCAGCAGATTAAAAAGATAAATACCTTGATTCGAAGCTCAGATGAACCTAATCCGAAGCTCAGATGAACCTAATCCAAAACGCAGCAGTAGAGAAAAGTGAGAGAACCTGATTTCAGAGAATCTGAGAAGAGAGGAAAGAAACTGATTTTGTTCATCGCTTTGAGTTGCAGAAGGGTATATTTGGAATATTTGAATTACGGTCTTGTGTCAACCGCACGTGGATGGACTAGGGAATAAAGTTTCTGGTCCAAAAACATGTTTTTGGACCAGCGGATAATTCTAATCTGGGGGTGGACTACACATTAACCGGTTCTCTCATTTCTGGACTAACAAGTAATTCCTAGTTTCCAATTTTATGAAATCTGTGAGACTATCTTAAAGAATCCCACTGGAGTGCTATAACTTTCCCACATAGCCAGATTAAGCCTCCATCGGCAGGGGGGCCAACACTCTACAGTGGAAGACAGAGCTCACAATTATGGGCCAATAGTATCTGTTTCCGAAACTAGCCCATGATAGAGAGATTATACCAGCTAGCACAAGTTTTTTCTCGACTTATTGGATTGTAGCACTGACCATTTCTTGGTGTAACCCACAAAATTGATGAGGACTTTGATTTGATTTTTGACTTATAAACTGTTAAAGTGCTAAACAGCAAAAATCAATCAATTATACAGAGTTTTTTTAGGTATACCTGGTGGTTGTGGCTGCTGGTGAACAAGGATGGTTATCAAATGGAGGAAGAAACTAATTAACAAGAACATGAGGTCTTGTTTAGTGGGACCAATTTAGTTGCAATTTGGATACTAAGTAACGACTAACTTTAATGTTGTCATGTAATGATTCAATGAAATTAAGTGCCATAACGAAATTTTGAGAAAGATGTATCAAGAAACCAAAGACAAAAATGATGTTAAAAGGTCATTTTCTTTTCACTGGTCGGGAGAAAAGATAGGGTACACTTTTGGTGGGTTCATGTTTTCAAGTGGAGAAAATATCCTATTCGAATGTGTGCATGTTGTTTATTAAAAAGAAAATGAATGCACGCAAGGAGGAGGAACCTTGGCTTGGTTTTTGTGTTTGTTTCGTCTGTCCTTTGGTGTTAATGCCGTGGATCAATCGTTTGCTACGAAAGCTCAAGAAAGAAAGTTTTTATTGAAAAAAAAAAAAAAAAAAAGATTAAGCTTCATTATCTATTGAAACATTTTTAACTCACCCGAGTGTTACTCATAATAACATGTCGGAATCAATGTAGTCAATTTCGGCCAAAATTTTGTCGGAAATTCCGTTTTCGGCATTTAAGATAACGAATTTTTTTATTTCGCCGAGAGGGAATTTGTCGAAATTTTTTGTTGAATTTCGGTTGACTCGGCCGGAACTTGTTGGAAATCTTGGTTGAAGTTTTTAAAATTTGTGTGGATCTTGGGTTTTCTACTATTTTTAATGAAGATTTGTTTCTTTTTATAAAAATCGGTGGTATTTCATCATTTTTATAAATAATTATGAGTGAAAAATGTATGAAAAATGTTTGATATACATATTATAGGTTAAAAATTTGAAAACAAAATTTTGGTAGTCACTCCGAGATTTTCACCGAGAATCTCCCCGAGATAAAATTGTACCAGTGTATCTATCTCGGCCGAAACGCACCGAAATCCGGGATCGACTACATTGGTATGAATGTGTCACTCCGTGAACACCAAAGAGAGATACAATTTTTTTTTTTTGATCGGCAAAGAAGAGAATATATTGATCAAAAAAGAAGAGGGTATAAAAGAATTATACCACCCTTAGGTACAAAGAAAAGAAAAACAGAGAATAAGATGGTAACAGAATACCAAACTTATTGAGAAGAAAAATAAATTGTAAACCAGATTCTCCTAACAGCATTTGCATCCACAGACTCAAACTCCTTTATTGCTAAAGACCAAGTATACAAGCAATAAACTGCTTTGTTAATAACAGCTCTGGCATTGCTGCTCTTGTCATTAAAAGCTCTGGCATTCCTTTCCTTCCACAGACTCCACATTATAGCTGCAGGAATCAAGTACCACACTGCAGTGCTTTCTTTACTACTCTGAACAAGACCCCAATCTTGCAACATTGAATTCATATCAGCTGGCATAAAGCAAAGGTGCAATGAAGTAAAAGATGAGAAGAAGTTTCATCTGCATCACAGAACAAATAACCTTGTGGAACATCCATACCTCTTCTTGTTAATAAATCTCTAGTTGGTAATGTGTTGTAAGCCAATAACCATAAGAAGAAACCAATATTAGGAGGACATTTAAGCTTCCAAATAAGATTGAAGATTGGGCCAGTAAGCAAAGTATGATCATTAGCAGTAAGTTTGTCATAGACTGAACTTACAGAGAACTGCTTTGACTTGGTGAGAGACCATTGCAGTTCATCAGGAGAACTCATGTTAAATCTGAAGTCATTCAAGTCTGCAGAAAGGAAAGAAAACTCATCTCTAGCAGCAGCATTGAGTCTTCTGGGGATATGAAGAAGAGAGATACAATTTTTAATTGATTTTTTTTTTGAGAGATACTATTTTTAATATCATCGATTCCGGTATTCGTGAACTTACATTTGGAACAAAAAAAAAGAATGTTGTGTATTTTGAACATAATAGAAGATGACATATCATCCATCCAATTAAAGAGGAAGGACTGTTTCACAGTTTTGTATTCATATATACTATCTCACATTTTGGATATCATTTTCTTTTTATAAGACCAAATTAAAACGCTTTTGAAACTGATAATATAGAGATATGTTTGTTTTACAAAATCTCTACACATCTACCAAAAATAAGAGTGTTCCAAAGCAAAACAACTTATTGCTTAGCCCTGCACATTTTTGCCGATGAGACCCGATTAAGCTGTTTTTCCCCCCCAAAGGATATATTTCATGATCTATCTCATGTGCTCTTCGATATAGGCATGTTAGTAACTAAAAATTACTTCTAGGCAAAACAAATACACCGCTGTTGTAACACCCCGTGTTTTTAGCATGGCACATACTCAAAGATGCGCCATGGCCTGAGATGAAGCTTCATCCAAATCTTCCGTTGTGTAGTAAAAGGAACATTGGCCTAGGCCAATACGCTGCCAAAAATGGCATAATGGTCAAGGCCAATATAGCACCAAGAGAGTGTAAGATGTAAGCTATATTGGCCAAAGGCCAATCTCGCATCAAAGGATGCATTAGGACAGTTGGGTAGATGGCCTTGAGAAAAGTTAGTGCTAACATAGCACACTACCATGTCATTGGCATAGGGCCAATATCACATCACTATGATGCATCGGGCCAGAGCAAGCTGGCCTTGGCAATGTAAAACCATCACGACTGGACATTGGATTGACCTATGGGCCAAAGCCGAAAATACAACCATCACGGCCTTTCACTGTACCTGGATCAGGAAATGTTCAGCCATCATGGTTGGGCATTGGAATTGGCCTGTGATCCAGAACTGAATGTACATCCATCTTGGTCGGTCATTCAGGAATATATGGCAATGACCATGAATAGTGAAAGTGGGAGTTGATGATGATTTTTGGCCCCCTAATCTGAGTTGTAAAAATGTCTTTAAAACATATATAGGGAGGGGTAGTTGGTTAAAGGTGCATATGCGGACCATGTATCAAGTAAGCTTCATAGATTAGCCAAAAGAGTATAAATGATGCTTATGCCTCATTTATAGTTGTGTAGCATTGCCAATGGAGCATAGGATGCTTAGCATCACTATGCCATGTCTCAGATTAAATATGCATCACCTGGATGTATTTTGACTGAACGGCCTACACGGACTAGGCCATTACCATTATTGCTTGGCCACGACCTTGCAAACGAGTTATCTTAAGCTTCTGTCCATTCGAGGATGAACTACGGTCAGTGCTTGATCCCTTTAGAGTAGGCAAGGGTACGTAGGCAGCCACAATGAGTTGCAGCATTGCCGGTCTAGCACTTTGTCGCTCATATCATCTATTTGAGAGATGATTACGGCACATTGGCCTCTCATATCTTCTGGCTCGGTATTGCGATGCAAGAGATGATTGTGGCCAGAGTTGATGAGGCGAGTTGCATTCCATTCCTTGGATGCTCATACTTGCTATCAAGGCGTTTGACGTAGTCATGTACCAATAGTGCATTCGGCATGGCCAGGAAAGTAAGGGAGTTGGAATTAGGCCGTCAATGGCCTATGGGCAAGTCAAAGCATGCCTTATGGCTGGACAAGACTCGGAAGCCAGTGATGCATGCAAGGTGCATCGGACATAGCCTTCAAGTCTTTATACCCTTGTTCTATGGTAAGTTGAAACGGTGTGGAAGCTAAGTTAGACGCATCGTGCTCCATGAGCATGCTTGCAAGGGAAAATGGACGTGTATTTGCCTAGCTTTAAGCCCGGATTATCGCATCACAATGGCGCATCGGGGAAGTTATGGCCTGTGCGCCCAGGTGCGCCAGGCATACTTTTCCGGTCCGTCACAGTTGGTATCAGAGCAGGTTCTGAGATAACTCTAGGGACTTGTTGATGGTGGTTTTTAGCTCAGGGCTAAATTTGTAAAAGTCTATCTACCTGACCCGGCATCAGATGTAGTAGACATTGATATGTCTATATTCTGCAGGGAATTTGGAGAATATATCAAAATCTGACGAGTACATATGTCTCTCTTCGTATTATATCGAAACTCAAGCTCCTGGATGAACTGTTCACTAGTATAGAGCCTAATGAGTGTATAAGCTCCTAGCTGCATTACTCACAAATGTCGGAGCCTGCTGAGTACTTTTTTGTGCTTATGTTCCCTGACAGAACCCTTAATATTGGTATGGCATGACGGATTTGTGTTCACTCGCAGCAGAGTAGCACGGACCTCCAAGTACCAAGGTTAAGGCCCTTGCACAAAATACTCCATCAGAAAGCAAAGAATAAACAGAGCTGCGGAGTAGGAGCAACAATGAGGGGAGCGTGGCCATGCTATAGGCTAACCGGCGCCACTTGGCCATGCCTCATGCTACCTAACCGGCCCTTACTCTTTCGTCGACCAATCGAGTCGCTTTAAACCTTCCCCACTCCCATGAGTTGTGGTTGGGCCCATACCTGCCGGCCCAGTTTTCATCGACCAATCAGGTCGATCTAAACCCGCCACACTCACACCAGAAGTGTAGCCACGCCCATGCTTGGCCGGCCTCTCTCCTTCCTACCGACCAATCAGGTCACTTTAAAATACGCCATGAGCACTAGAGGTGCGGCCGCGCCTTATGTTTGGCCGACCCTTTTCTTGACCAATCAAGTCTCTCTAAACTCGCCACCATACATTAAAGGCCAAACACACCATGCCGCGCCACCATACTAACTGGCAAGCCAAACGCGCCCTGCCGCAACAACATATTAATCGGCATACCAACATGCCACTCTACCGCAGTAACATGCCAACATGCCACTCTGCTACACTACCATGCCAATGTGCCACAAATGACACCACTACGTGCTAATCCACTTTCTATTCGTGGCCAATGCCATAACGGACTCCAATTAGGATTTCGTGATCGAAACAAAGACTTTTTAGCCGAAACCCTAATTTTTGGTCATATATAGTCCACAACATGCACAAGCCACTTTAGCCTTGGCCATGCCGCCAAGCCCTAACTTTGGCCACGACGCCAAATCCTAGCCTTGGCCACTCCGCCAAGCCCTAACTTTCGCCACGGCGCCAAATCCTAGCCTTGGACATGTCGCCAAGCCCTAACTTTGGCCACGGTGCCAAATCCTAGCCTTGGCCATGCCGCCAAGCCACAGGCGTGGCCATGCCACAACGCCACATACGCGGCTATGTCACCATGTCGTAGGCGTATTCCACTACGCCGCGGCTATGCCGTTATGCCATTAACAGGTGCCAACAGAATGTGGCCATAATCAACGGCTACCTTTCCTCATGAGATGCAATCTCATCCATCCAAGTTCGCCACTGAACTGACAGACTTGTGGCAAGCTTCAGGCGACTAACTGCCTAAATCTAGTGGTCATGGCTACGTCAGGCGCCACTTACACCACCGTGCCAATGGCATGCACAAGCCATGCCAGCCATGCTACATTGCCACTAGCGTACACCAAAACGCCACTGCGCCATTATCATGCGCCAACACAAGGTAGCCATAATCAACGGCTACCCTTCCTCATGAGATGCGATCTCAGCCATCGAAGTTCGCCACCGAACTAACAGACTTGTGGAAAGTTTTACGCGACCGGACAAGACGAGCCTAATAGCATCACATGGTATTTTCCTACGACAAGCCTCTTGATTTTAACTTGCCACACGTAGCAAAATGCTACATGTTTTCCACGAAAACACTCGAGACATCAAATATGTCACAAATTGGGGGATACTCATCAGGGTATTGATCTAGCGGTTTACAACGTGCGGCGTGCAATACGCCCGTTATAGGAAAGTATCATGAAGTAGGACAATTAATGGCGGCAAGAAGTAACGGGTGTAAACGAATCCACTTCCTTCATCATGGAAGCATGGGTTTCTGGCGGTTATACGTTACTCCATTCTTCCACCACTCAATCCTTTCCACTTCCTACGAGACCAGGGTACGTTTTAATATGACTTGTATAAATAGGCTTCACCTGTTTCCACCAAACGACAAGTTTTGGTTGGAAACATCACAGTATCCAGAAATCACCAAAGAATTGATATCTTTCATTCCAGTTCCAATTTCTGATACAAGTCATAAAAACAGACACACCTTCAGAATCAACTATTCTGGTCTTAACACTTTCTTCGCTTCCCTCCCTAAGACCAACCTTTCTCCTTCACTTTGTGACCGAAGCAAGCCTAGAATGGGCATTTCTTGGTTTAGGCCAGGATTGTACAGATTGATCTCTCGAATCAAAAGTACTCCCGTGCAGTGCATTGTTTAGGGTTTAGATTCGTTTCTCATCCACACACCCAAAATCGGCAGAAACGGTTTTCACCCACAAACAGGACTGTGCGGGAATGACTCTTTAGCGAGTATTTTCCTTAATGAAAAACTTTAAGTTGGAGAGTAGGCCAACTTTTGTGCGGAAAGAGTTGTAACTGCTATGTAAGTTACTTTGCGAATCGAGTTGAGCTTGTTAAGCGCTGTGAATTTGCCAGAAAATCCGTCTGGGAAAGTTGGCTGGTATCCTACTACCACTGGCATAGGAATTTATTACCCCTCACCCGTTCGGGACGATGTGCGTTATCAGGTTGGCTAGAAACCCATTACGATGGGCCAATGGAAATCCGTCAGGGACGGTGGCTTGCATCCCACTGCACTGGCATTAGAGTTTGTTCCCCACAGTGTCGCGTTAAGATTTGTCTTGTCATTTCGATGACATCATTCAACTTGTGAACTTAGGGATTCCTGAGTGGTGGTATGGGACGCCCCTTAGGATACATGGTTGAGATATCGTTTGGCAACTGGCCAACTCGATATTGTCGGTAACGTTGTGGGCACTTTTGGATCCATGGGCAGGCGTTATGGGACGGTTGCTTAGAATGTCTAAATTGATGTTCGCGACAACTTGAATAAACCTGTGATTTCTGAGCATCTGGTATGAGACTTTTGTTTAGGAATCCAAACCATAAGGCTTGTCCACAATAGTTTTTATTTTTAATTTCGGGGACAAAATTATTTAAAGGGGTGAATATTGTAACACCCCGTGTTTTTAGCATGGCGCATGCTCAAGGATGCGCCATGGCCTGAGATGAAGCTTCATTCAAAGCTTCTGTTGCGTAGTAAAAGGAACATTTGCCTAGGCCAATACGCTGCCAAAATGGCATATTGCATGGGCATATTGGTCAAGGCCAATATGGCACCAAGAGAGTGTAAGTTGTAAGCCATATTGGCCAAAGGCCAATCTCGCATCAAATGATGCATTAGGCCAGTTGGGTAGATGGCCTTGAGAAAAGTTAGTGCTAACATAGCACACTACCATGTCATTGGCTTAGGTCCAATATCACATCACTATGTTGCATCAGGCCAGAGCAGGTTGGCCTTGTCAATGTACAACCATCATGGCTGGACATTGGAGTGGCCTATTGGCCAAAGCCGGAAATACAACCATCACAGCCCTTCACTAGACCTGGCTCAGAAAATGTTCAGCCATCATGGTCGAGCATTGAAATTGGCCTGTGAGCCAGAACTGAGTGTACAACCATCTTGGCCGGTCATTCAAGAATATATGGCAACGACCATGAATAGTAAAAGTAGGAGTTGATGAATGATATTCGTTCCCCTAATCTGAGTTGTAAAAATGTTTTTAAAACATATATAGGGAGGGGTAGTTGGTTGAAGGTGCATATGCGGACCATGTACCAAGTAACCTTCATAGCTTAGCCAAAAGAGTATAAATGATGCTTAGCTTCATTTATAGTTACGTAACCTTGTCAACGGGGCATATGATGCTAAGGCATCACTATGCCATGTCTCTGATTAAATATGCATCACCTGGATGTATTTTGACGGAACGACCTTCACGGACTAGGCTATTACCATTATTTCTTGGCCACGACCTTACAAACGAGTTGGCTTAAGCTTCTGTCGCTTCAAGGATGAACTACGGTCAGTGCTTGATCCCTTTATAGTAGGGAAGGGTACGTAGGCATCCGCAATATATATTTAGGTGCGGGGATATCTCAGTTGGGAGAGCGTCAGACTGAAGATGTGAAGGTCATGTGTTCGATCCACGCTCACTGCATATATATATATATATATATATATATATATATATTTGAGCATCATCGTTGTTGCTCTACAAATCGGCGAACAGAACTCGGTTAAGAGAGGCTTTGCAACTCGGCAACAGAATCGGCGACCGACTCAGATTTCTTCTCTCAAATTTTTTCTCCTTTTTTGTAATTTTCTCATTAATTCAGGTGTTCTTGATGCTTAGTGTTTTAACATGGTTATTCTTACACATTAAATCTTCTTAGAATATGTCTGAAAACATCAAAATTCATTCAGCAAATATTAATGGTTGTAAACCTAATCAAAAACCTTCGGATCCAAATTTAATGGAGAATATCGAGATGTCTGAAGCTCAGAATGCTCCTTCTTTGTTCATACCAGATGAGGTCATCGATGAATGCTTAGATGAATGGAGATTTAGTTTGATTGGTAGATTGGATTTGGTCAAGTTAAAATTCGAAACTGCTGCTACTGCTTTGAGGAAACAATGGAACACTAAAGGTAACATCCAATTAATTCCTCTAGGTAAAGGTTTTTTTGTTATAAAACTAGAAATTCTGATGATAGAAGTCTTATTTGGAAAGGGCATTGGGAAGTTGGAGATCAACACTTAAAAATTAGAGCCTGGGAACCAAATTTTAATCCAGAAAAACAAAAGTCTTCTTCAGTTTTTGTTTGGGTTCTCTTTCCTGGCCTAAGTATTGAATACTGGAAGGAGGATATTGTTCTTCAAATGGGCAATAAAATTGGTAGAGCCATTAGAGTTGATGCCAATACTCTGAAAAAGGAAAATGGGTATTATGCAAGTGTATTGGTTGAAGTTGATTTGGCTAAGTTCATTCCTAGAAAAATTCAGATGAAGTCCAAATATGTGAATTTAATCAGTCTATTCAAATACCAAAACTCCCAAAATTTTGTAACCATTGTAAGTTTGTGGGACATTTGGTTACTGAATGTAGAACAAAGAAGCAAGAAACATTGCCACATGAATTAATCCAAGACTTTGTAGTTGTTAAACCAAAAATACAATGGAGACCAAAAATATTAAAACCTCAAGTCACTGTTGGCTTTGATATCTGTTCTCCACAAGTGGGTGAAACTTCAGTGAATAACTTAGATTCTTCCATTGGGGGGTCTGCTAGTGGTGAGATTTCTTCAGGAAGATTTAATGCTCTCAAAGATCATTCAGAGGAAGCTGGTGAGAATTTGTTCCCTCCTGAAGATTTTCCAGCTATATCTGTTGATAAATCTATCTTATCTCCTAAAAGTGTAAGTGCTCCCAGTATTGTGATTCCTAAAGAGATAATACATCTAGTTCAAGTTGTTAATTCTCCTATTCCAGAGACTGAGATTATTATTACTTCAAGTGTTTTGGATCCTGTAAGTGAAGAAAGCAGTTCCTTATCTAGCTTTGAGGATGGAGAAATAAAAGAGGTTAGTTTTTTTTTTCTCTCATTCATAATAGTAATATCCCTTAAATTATTGCTATTTTAAACAATGCTGATAACTCTGTTAAAGGCAAGAAAATTTCCCAAGAAAAGAAAATTCCTCCACCAAAAAAGCCACCTACTACTAGAAAAGCTAGTAAAGAAGTTCAGAAATTAGTGACCAACAAGAGGGGTTCCACTACTCCTCACTCCTCTTCTCAATGAGAATTTTATTCTGGAATATCAGAGGCCTTAAAAGAGCTAAGGTCAAAGATAAACTCAGATCTTTAGTTAGTCAATTAAATCCAACTCTTGTTTGGATAGATGAACCAAAAATTCATTATAATTCTAAGAATAGAATAAAGCTACTTGGTATGCATCACCAGATAATTCATAATACTTGTGAAGATAGGAAAGAAAACATTTGGTTATATTGGAATTGTTCTATTTCTACTCCTTCAATAAATTTTTTTTCAAGACAGAGTATTACAGTGGAAATTGGTAGGGTATTGGTTAATGGTGTACATGCAGATGTTTTGGCAGTTAATAGAAAGGAATTATGGGCTGACCTTACTAAGATTAGTAATCTACATAAACCATGGATGATCATTGGGGACTTTAATACTAATACATCAGTGCATGAGAAAAAAGGTGGTAGAAGTCCTCTAAATGTAGTTATGTCTAATTTTAATGAATGTATTGATAACTGTGAACTCCTGCAAGCTCCCAAAAGTGGTCTGCAATTTTCTTGGTCAAATGGCAGGTGTGGCAAAAAAAGAATTCTGTGTAATCCATATATGGCTCTATTTAATCTTCAGTGGCTGAATGTTTATAATGGATGGAAATACCAAGTTTCTTCAAGAGGGATTTCAGATCACAGTTTTTTAATTGGTACAAATTCAGATATTCCAAATTTTCCTTACAGATTTCAAAAGATGTGGACAACTCATCCAAATTTCATTCAGTTGGTACAAGATTCTTGTAATGAGGAAATAAATGGTAATGCCATTTACATTTTTATGAATAAATTGAAAAGAGTGAAAATTATTTTGAAGAAGTGGAATTGGGAGGTGTTTGGTAATGTACAAGTAACTCTACAATAAGCTGAAAAGAAAGTAACTGAAACCAATATCTTGTCTGATAATGATCCTTCTAATACTGAGTTGTTGAATAATTATATTACTGCTAGAGGGGTCAGAGAAATTTCTGCTCAAAATTATCATACATTTTTAAGTCAAAAAGCAAGAATCAACTGGATCCAGTATGGTGATTCTAATACCAAATTTTTTCATACTTCTATCAAGATTAGGCAAGCAAAATATTCTATAACTGAACTTGAAGATGATGCAGGTAATATTATTACTAATCAATCAGACATTGCTACTTTACTCATCAACTACTTTCAGTCAAAATTCATAGCTCAAACAGTTCAAATATCTAAAGATTTTCTTGAAGCAGTTCCTTCTCTAATAACTAATGAAGATAATAGTTTCTTGGAACTGATTCCTACAGTAGAAGAAATTAAAAAAGTTGTCTTTGATCTGAACCAAGATGGTGCTCTTGGTCCAGATGGATTCACAGGAGTTTTTTACAGAGTGGCTTGGGAAATCATTTCAAAGGACTTAATAGCTGCTATTCAATATTGTTGGTTCAATCAAGAGATTCCTGTAGGTTTAAATTATAATTTCTTGACTTTACTTCCTAAGATTAAAGGTGCAAAGAAGGTAAATCAATTCAGAACTATTAGTCTTAGTAATTTTTGCTTCAAGATTATCACAAAGATCCTCACTACAAGAATGAATAAAGTTATACACAAACTAATTTCTCCTCAACAATGTGCCTTCATTAAAGGGAGAAACATTCATGAACAGGTATTATTGGCATCTGAATAAGTAAATAAAATGAGTGTCAAAAGAAGAGGAGGAAATGTGGGATTAAAATTGGACATATCACAGGCTTATGATACTCTCAGCTGGGATTTTTTATTAGCTGCTTTAAAGAAATATGGTTTCTCTGGAAGGTTTTGTAACTGGATTTGGGTACTTCTAAAAAACACAAGAATATCAATTATGTTGAATGGGGATCCCATTGGATACTTTGGAGTTGAGAGGGGTATCAAGCAAGGTGATCCACTTTCACGTATCTTGTATATCCTAGTTGTTGTTGTACTTAGTAGAAGAATACTTCATCTTATCAAAGAACAACAAATTCAGCCTTTAGTAATCAGAAAAGGTATTTTTCCTTCCCACTTATTCTTTGCAGATGATATCTTTATTTTTTGTAATGGTGGTAAAAAGTCCTTATATCATCTCAAGAATCTATTACTTGAATATCAAGCTGCTTCATGTCAACTTGTTAGTGCTCCTAAGAGCAAGTGCTTTGTTGATGGTACTTCTTATAATAGATAGTTACAGATTGTTGAATTCATGAATATGAGTCTATCATGCTTCCCTGATAAATACTTAGGAGTAATGCTTGTCCAAGGAAAAATTAAAGTTGAACACTTGTGGTCTTTTGTTGAAATGCTACAAAAAAAGGTTAGCCTCTTGGATAGGAAGATTTTTAAACTTTCAAGCTAGGATTACTATCATAAAATTTGTATTGAGTAGTATTCCTATTTACAATATGTCCATATATAAATGGCCTAAGAAGGTAACTGAAGCTTGTTAAAGAATTATTATAAACTTATTATGGAGTGGTGATGCAGATGAAATAAAATTTATAACTATATCTTGGGACAAAGTTTGTTCTCCTCTTGATGAAGGAGGATTGGGAATTAGAAGATTTGAAGATATCAATAAAGCCTTGCTGATGAAATTGCTATGAAGAATTCTTACATCAAACGAAGATTGGGCAAATTTTTTCTTAGCAAAATATAAAGATAAACATGGCAGATGGATTACTTACTATAAACAATCATCCATTTGGCCTGGGATTAAATGGGTAATTCAGGATTTTGAGGAAAATACCATATAGTTAGTTGGGAATGGAACTAATATCTCTCTCCGGTATGACACTTGGATTCTTGAGTCAAGCATCATCAAAACATTCCCTAAAAATGAATTTATACAACAACACATTCATATGAAGGTGGAAGACTTAATTGTTGATAATTCTTGGGCTATTCCAAAAGCATTATTATCATTTTTCTCTATTGAAGATCTGCCTATTCTTTCATCTAACCTAGATATATTAGTGTGGACTGCAACTCAGGATGGTAGTTTCTCAGTTCATAGTGCAATCAACATAGTAAGGAAAAATCAGCCAAGACTGAACTGGTATAAGAAAATCTGGAAATCTTGTGTACATCCCTCCACTACCAGTAATAGATGGAAAATCACTAGGGTTGCATGCAACACTGATGAAAATGTGAATAAGAGAGGTATGCAGCTGGCTTCAAGATGTTACTTGTGTTCTAAAAATCAAGATTCTACTTATCATATATTATAGGATTGTGACTATGGTCAAATACTATGGAATTGGATTGGAGGTGTGTTTGCTTTTAAAAATCCCAAATCCTTTGATGATGTGATTAAGTTCTGCAGAAGGAAAATCCCAGTAATTCAAGAAATATGGTACATTGCTGCTTTCAACATTATGGTGGATATCTGGTTCACAAGGAATAAATGTTGCTTTGAAAATATAAAGCCTGACAGCCAAAAAGCCATTCAAAATTTTTTTAGAATGATATGTGGCTGTGAAATAAGGATGAAAGGATTCATGTATAATACTGCCTATGATCTGCAAATTCTAAAAATTTTCCATACTAGATGCAGAAAGGTAAGATCTCCCAGAGCCATTGAATGTTCATTTACTCTTCCTGAACCTGATACTATACTCCTATGCTGTGATGGAGCTTCTAAAGGTAATCTTGGATATGCTGGTTATGGTTTTGTGGCAAGAGACAATGCAGAAAACTATGTTACAGCTGAAAGTGGATGACTTGGTATTACCACAAATTTCATTGAATAAGTGATGGGGGTTATTGCTGCTTTGGAATGGGAGGTCATCAAACCTAAAACCAAAGTGATTATCAACTCTGATTCCACAGCTTCAATAACTGCATTTACTAAAAATAAACTGCCTTGGTGTGTATGGAACAGATGGAAGTTCATCTGCAGGAAGATCAACAACATCCACTTTAATCATGTATACAGAGAAGTAAACTTCTCTACTGATTACTTTGCAAAAAAAGGAGGATATATTAATAAGGGGAAGGTAATGGCATTCACTGACATGCCAACTTCTATGTGCAGGATGGAATTCCCTGATACAATCTATTACAGGTTCCAGTAAGGGATTATAGCTACATTGTACACAATCCCTTATGGGCCTGAGTCATGTATTTGCCGTTCCAGTAATTTGTCGCTCATATTATCTATTTGAGAGATGATTGCTGCACATTGGCCTCTCATATCATCTGGCTCGGTATTCCGATGTAAGAGATGATTGTGGCCAGACTTGATGAGGCGATTTGCATTCCATTCCTTGGATGCTCATACTTCTTATCAAGGCGTTCGACGTAGGCATGTACCAACAATGCATTGGGCATGGCCAGGAAAGTAAGGGAGTTGGAATTAGGTCGTCAATGGCCTATGGGAAAGTCTAAGCATTTCTTATGCCTGGACAAGATTCGGAAGCCAGTGATGCATGCAAGGTATATCGGTCATTAAAAATCGGGGGTATAACAACCACACCCAATATTTCGATTAGCAATCTGTATGGACTAACTCCAATATACTTTCAATAGAATCAACTAGACTCAATCTTAATAAAGTATATCAAAGAGTTCTAATATCTCTATTTCACAATGTAATCAGCAAATCGAACAGATAGAAATCCTTGAGCTTGATTATTATGTGAAATAACTTTAACGGTACCAAATACCAATGTTCAAGTGTTAATCAATGTAAATCAACAACCAAAGGTTGGATATTCTAATTGATTGATCTTAACGCACAACCTGTGATATTTCAATTATATAACAAAATATAATGCGGAAAAGAAATAACACAGACACCGGAATTTTGTTAACGAGGAAACCGCAAATGCAGGACAAACCCCGGGACCTAGTCCAAATTGAACACACACTGTATTAAGCCGCTACAGACACTAGCCTACTACAAACTAACTTCGGTCTGGACTATAGTTGAACCCCAAGCAATCTCGCACTGATCCAAGGTACAGTTCCTCTCCTTACGTCTCTGATCCCAGCAGGATACTACGCACATGATTCCCTTAGTTGATCTCACCCACAACTAAGAGTTGCTACGACCCAAAGTCGAATACTTTAATAAACAAATCTGTATCACTGAGAAAAGTCTACAAGAATAGATAAATCTGTCTCCCACAGAAATACCTACGAGTTTTGTTCCGTCTTTTGATAAATCAAGGTGAACAGGAACCAATTGATAACCCAGACTTATATTCTCGAAGAACAACCTAGTATTATCAATCACCTCACAATAATCTTAATTGACGCGTCGAAAGAATATATTTTGGAATCACAAACGATGACACGAAGATGTTTGTGACTACTTTTATATCTTGCCTATCGGAGATATTAATCTCAAGCCAATCGTTACGATTGTACTCAACACGATAGAATTAGCAAGATCAGATCACACAACTACAAGAAAGTAGTATCAGTCTGGCTTCACAATCCCAATGAAGTCTTCAAGTCGTTAACCTATAGGGTATCGAGAAGAAACCTAAAGTTAAAGGAGAATCGACTCTAGCTTATACAACTAGTATCACACAGGAGGTGTGGGGATTAGGTTTCCCAGTTGCTAGAGTTCTCCCTTATATAGTCTTTCAAATCAGGGTTTGCAATCAATGTTAGCTTAGTAACAAAGAATTCAATATTCACCGTTAGATGAAAACCTGATTAGATTCAAGCTAATATCTTTCAACCGTTGGATCGAAAACTTAGCTTGTTACACACAAATGAAATGCACGATTTTAGGTTTGTGTAACCGTACCCAAACATGTACATTTGTTAATTCAACAATAGTTAACCAAATGGTTAGCCATATGACCACTTTTATATCAACCATATTCATCTTCACCATAGCTAGTTCAAATGACTCAAATGAACTAGTTAGGGAGTTGTTCAATTGTATAAATCTTATAGAAGTTTACAAGACATAATTGAAGAAAAAACGATTTGATTCACTCGAATCGATTCATGAACTTTATAGCCACGGTTTGCAAATTGCATTCCTTAGTTAAGATAAATATAAGTTCACAAAAAATCGTCTTTAGATATAACCAACTCAAGTACGCGGACTTAGTTCGCGGACTTAAGTTCCCGGAAGGAATTCACAAACTCCAACAGATATTCTCGGGATGAGAACCTCCGCCAGTTCGCAGAATGAGTTCACAACTCTTGTTCCGGTTTTCCTAATCAACAAAGTACGCATACTTTGGTTCAAGGAATAAGGACTTATACATATATGTGTTGCCACACAATGCTTATATCCAACATTGGTTATATAATCTAAACTCTCATTTCAATCATTGAAACATTCTTAGAGGACGTTAATTAGTTGTTATTCACAAACCATTTTTCGTCAAAGCCATTTTCAAAGTGATTGAAACATAACATGACTTTCGTCACTAGGTAAATATGAACTTGGCCAAAGCAAAAGCTTACCAACACATATTTCGAGAAATAGATAGGCGAGATAAACTCGGCTCGAAATAGCAAATATGTATAATCAAAGTCTATATAGTAAAACGACTTTTGTCTCAAGATAGGAGATAGAGTAGATAGACTTTTGAGTGATAGATAAGTTCAAGTCTCCACATACCTTTTAGTCGATGAAGTTCCACCAGTTCCTTGAGTAGTTCTTCGTCTTGTATGATGATTCCCATGGAGTTCTTGAGCTCAACTACACTTTCTATCCTAGTCCGAGACTTAGCTATAGTAGAGTAGAAATCAAGACTTATAGTTTTGATCACTAACATTGACAAACATGCTTGAGATAGCAACGCATGCGAGTTCGACCGAGAAGTGCTTTAACAGGACATAGCCTTCAAGGCTTTATACCCTTGTTCTATGTTAAGTTGGAACGGTGTGGAAGCTAAGTTAGCCTCATCATGCTCCACGAGCATGCTTGCAAGGGCAAATGGACGTGCATTTGCCTAGCTTTAAGGCCCAGATTATCGCATCACAATGGCGTATCGGGGGAAGTTATGACATGCGCATCCTGGAGCGCTAGGCGTAATTTTATGGTCCGTAACAGCTGTGGTACTTTCCTTTTAGGTTCGAAAATCAAAATCGAACAGGACAATCCAAACTCACGAAATTAGCCGTTTCGTTCTGCTTCGGTCACGAGGAGAGGAAGATGGATTGATCTTAGGGGAAGGAAGCAGAAAAGTTTGATAAATTGTAGTGTTATAGAATTGTATCTTTTAGGTACTGAAAACTATGAAGAATAACAAAGTTTTTGGGTATGGAAGCTTGTTCTTTTTTTGAACAGACTAAGTGGCCTATTTATAGTTGTTTGAATACCCACTGCTTTTCTCGTAAGCAACGAAGGTTGTGGAGAGATTCAGAACATGGAGATGATGGAGGTAAGGTTTACAGAAGTTTCTGGAAACCCATTTTACTGTATCCATTATTTCTCCAACTGCTTATAACCGTCACCACTACTTGTAAATTTTTACATGGGTGTTACAACGCTGCATGTTTTTGTAAACCACCACACCAATACCCCATGAAGAATCTCCCCATGTAACGTACTCTGATGTTTCGTAGGAACTTAGAAGAGTCATGAACTACAACTTGTTTAGGCTAAACCATAGTTGTTGATATGTCATATGTATTATAGGCATGTTTGATCGTGTTTTGTAGAGTTGTTGCGAAAACAACTTGGCCACGACCAACTAGGGTATCGTGGCATGCTCATAGCCTGTTGAGGCGCGAGAATATTGTTAGAGCACTACTCGGCCGAACTCTCAAGCGTTGCTATCTCAAGCTTGTTTGTCAAGTTTAGTTGCCAAAACTATAAGTCTTGATTTCTAGTCTACTTATAGCTAAGTCTCGGATTAGTATAGAATGTGTAGTTGAGCTTTAGACTTCACGGCGTTCATCGATTGAAGACGAAGAAATACTAAGGGGAGCTTTTGTAACTTCATCAATAAAAGGTATGTGGAGACTTGAACTCATTTATCACTTGGAAAGTCTATTTCTATTCTATCTCCTATTGAGACAAAAGTCGTATTGCTATATAGACTTCATATTATACACATTTGGTATTTCGAGCTGAGTTTAAGTCGCGTATCTATTTCTTGAAATATGTGTTGGTAAGCCTTCGCTTTAACCAAGTTCATCTTATATTCTTGACGAAAGTCAAAAGATGATCACGTGAAAATCGTCTGGTAACATCTTATATGATTTGTGTGAGACAGTCATTTGGTGTAGACTCGAAATGTTTCGCATTGATCATTTGATCACTTGAAAATTTCTTTGAAGCTAATAGTTTGTGTGATACAGCTATTGTCGTCTTCAATGATTGAAATGGGAGTTTAGAACAATTAACCTTTGATTGGATATACCATAGTATGCGTACTTGTATGCTAACTATTGCAAGTTATTCCAAGTCCGGGAATCTAGTGTGCATACCTGTATGCGTACTAAATTCAACAGTTGAAGTCTGGGAACTAAAGTATGCGTACTTGTTTGCATATTTACTTCAACTGAGTTTTGGTAATGTAGGATAGTATGCGTACACGTTTGCATACTGGCGAACACATGCCAAGTCCAGGAACTCAGGTATGCATACCCGTTTGCATACCTGAGTGGGTTAAGTTCAAAAATAGGAAATTTATGTTTACATACTCATGAACAAATACATTTATATAATAAGGAATGCAATCTTTGCAAACCGTGGCTATAATGTTCATGAATTGATTCGAGTGAATCAAAACCGATTTTGCTTCAATTGTGTCTTCTATACTTCTATGAGAATATAATTTATTGAAAAACTCTCTAACTAGTTTCATTTTGAGTCATTTGAACTAGTTGTGTTAAGATGAACAAGGTTGATATGAAAGTATTCATATGGCTAACTTCGGTTAACTATTGTTGAGCCAACTAAGTGTACACGTTTAGGTACGGTTACCCATATCTAAATGAAGGTGCATTTCATTTGTGTATAACAAGCTAAGTTCGATCTAACGTTTGAAAGATATTAGCTTGAATCTAATCAGGTTTTCATCTAACGGTGAATATTGGTTGCTTTGTCCCAAAGTAAACAAACCTTGATTTGGAGACTATATAAGGGAGAACTCTAGCAACTGGGAAACCTAATCCCCACACCTCATGTGTGATACTAGTTGCGACTAGAGTTGATTCTCCTTTAACCTAGTTTTTTCCTAAAACCATTATACGATAACGACTTGAAGACTTCATTGGGATTGTGAAGCCTGACCCATCTATTTTCTCTATAGTTGCGTGTACTGATCTTACTTTGTTTTATCGTATTGAGTACTATCTTCTCTAAGATTTGCTCGAGATTTAATCTCCGATAGGTAAGATAAAAAGTAGTCACAAACATCTTCGTCTCATCGTTTGTGATTCCACAATATCTTGTTCCACTACTGTTAGAGCACTGCTCGGTCGAACTCGCAAGCGTTGCTATCTCAAGCTTGTTTGTCAAGATTAGTTGCCAAAACTATAAGTCTTGATTTCTAGCCTATGTAGCTAAAGGTCTCGGTCCGGGATCTCCTTGAGTTATTAAGAAATATCTTTGAACAATAAAAGATAAGAGTTACTGAACATGTTTAAAGTATGTTGACATCTTATTTCTTTGTAAATCCTTTTTCATATTTACAATATTGGAACCGATTATACCACACTTTCAAATAAGTTTAGAATTGGTTCATCTGATTTCCAAGAACTATGTGACTGATCAAATATCAATACACTAATCATGGGTTTACGGTTCTACCAAACAAAAGGATCGGTTCTACCTTACTATGGTTACTAGGACCGGTTACATCAGTAACCAGGATCGGTTACGTTAATTACCAGGACCGGTTACGCCAATTACAAGGATCGATTACAACTCTTTTGTGATCGATCATACCAATTACTAGGATCGGTTACTGATCGGTTGTCACCCGGTCAAATATAATTTCACTTTCTTGCTTCACTAAAATAAAGTAGTATGCAATAAGAAAGAGTTCGTATCCACAGAGAGGCTTATGTTGTTATGCAAATTTTCAGTTTCTTAGTAACCAAGGGGGGATGTTGATGTTTCAAAGCAATAAAAATAAATTGAAAGCAAAGTAATAATAAAATTTATCAATAAGGAGGAAGTATTGGTCACGGGATAGTTTCATTCACAAATATGTATTCTCAACAATGACTAGAATTGAAATTTTAATCTCTCATTTACTAAAAGTCTTAGGATACCTTGATCACAAGAGTATCCCGCTAATTCCCTGATTTCATCACAACCACATTAAAAGATGCATATGTGAATTCTTCCTAGAAAGCAACCTAAAGTGTAAAAGCACAATTAGATTTAACTCCCTAAAAGCAATGAGTTCTATGGAATAAGACTAATCAAGGCAACCAAAATGTGTAAAAGCACTAATTCGATTTAACCCAAGTTATGATTCATATGTAATTAGTAGGATATATCACTACAAGCACTACCCACATTTATGCTACTCAAAATCAGGGATAGACAACGTTTTCGTATTGAAAACCCTAATATAGCTCTAGATATGAGAGTAGATCGGATTGATTCCGGACTCAACCAAACAAACTATCAAATCATAAATCAATATTAACAATGAATCATAAACAATAAACTTGAGACAAAACTAATTCATTGAATCAAAACTTATTTGTGAAATCCACTTATTATCCCATAACCAATAAATAGTATTTAGTTACTCATAGTATTTTGATTCAACATAATTATTATCAAAAATAAGATGAAGAACATGTAAAATAAAATGGAAGCAAACCCTAGTAGAATCGCTCTCCTCCAAAACTCCAGTAGAAAATACGTGATACTAAAAGAATAGAAACTCCTTCTTCTTATAGCCTTCACACTTTCCAAAATTAGGTCTTCAAAGTCCATCAACAAAAAGTCCACCAAGCCCATGAACCATGTGTGAGAAACCCATGTGAAAATATATCCCAAAAATGTGCTCGCCGGAAAACTGGTATTGTGGCCGGAAATAGGCCGGAAAGTCGCCGGAAAACAGCCCCGGTGACCGGCAAAGTCCGCCCGGTCACCGGGTCAACGGGTCGGATCGGCGGGTCAACGGGTTAACTCGGTCAGCACCGAGTCAGGGAGAATCAGGATGAGTCAGCTGAGTTGAATGAGTCGGGGTCTGAGTCAGCACCGACTCAGATATCTAGTGTCTAACTGGGCTGACTTGTCTTGGCCTGAGCCATTGCAGTGGCCAAATTCTTGCCCTCTTTTGCAGCTCTGTAACACACAACCATCTCAACAGCTTCACACTTCACAACTCAAACTTCTCACAGCTTCGCCTGCGACTCAGCCAGCCAAACACAGGCCAAGTTCATAGCACCATTCCCTGTATCAGCAGCAACTGCGATTTCATACAATCCCAGCCTCTCAAGCAACAGCATTGCTCAGGCCATCTAGCCATAATTGCCCAGACACCTTGTTATTTCAGCTCCAATCTACAACCATTGTCAAAGACCAACATCACTGCATTCCTGCCTTTCCATCTCATAACACCAACATGGTCCAACCATAAGCCTCAAATACCACACATCCTCATCTCAAGCCTGCAAAGCCATTGCACCTCAGGCTAGCACCACTGCCACATGCCATTCCACAGCAACACCATTTTACCCTTCACTTCCATTCTGCCCAAGCTTTAAGCACCAGCAACATTACAGTGCCTAGTTCTTTCATGTCTTCAATAACCTGCAATCCCATCTCAGTCACGGCCAACACTGGCTGCCATTTCTCAACATCCACAACAGAACCTGCAACCTTCTGAGCCATAACCACCTACTCATGTGCACAAATTCAAACCTACAGCTCTGCCAGTACAAGCTCACAGCAGTTTCTTCACTGAGCTGCAACAACAGCTTGTTCTAATTCTTCACAGCATCAGAACCCTTCTCAATTTCAGTTCAACTTCAACATCTACTTTAAAACCACCTGAGTTGCAACTCCAATCCACAGCTCAAGCCACACTGCAGCATCTGCTATCACCAAAACATCAAATTCATTTGCATTCATTAGAATCACAGCAATACCACCAGAGACCTCCTCCATTCATTCATCTCAGACCCTTATTTCCAGCTCAGTTCCATATGCTCATCTACTCGCAGTACAACTCTTCCATGATGTGCACAGTTGCGCTGATTCGACACAGCTCAAGCCAATCCAGCCTTGCAGTCTCTCTCGCTTCCACTGTCATCACTAGCACTTCCTGTTTCAGTTCAACTTCACATTGAGCCCAAACCTGTCCTAAACATACATCTAAGTCAATTAGCTCAATTGGCTCAGGCCAAACATTCAATTCTCTTGTCGCCAGCACCAACTATGTATTCTGCCGTGCCACTGCCTCATTTCATAGCTCTCCCCTGCAGTCAAAGCCTCAACTATTCCATTGCCTGCAAGTACTCAGCCTAGCACTACCCATTCTGTGTCAATGCCTTAGAAACAACACCCACCAGGCTTCATTTTCATGGCTTCACAATAGCTTCTTTATCTGTCGAGAACAAGCACCAGTAACCCCTACTGTAAATGAGAATCCATAACCACCACAGATCCAGTCTCAACTTCATCTGAATCTTCACAATTTTTCCGATGAACCCTAGCTTCAATTTCAACTCAACCCTAGCTTCATTTATTCCTTCTCTGAACTGATTAATACCATCCTCTTGTTCTTCTCAATTTCAATACCACCAACACCTGTTCTTATCTTTCCTCAGCCAACAACAAACCCACATCAACCACTGATTCCTTCTTCTCACCATCTCAGTTTCATTCTCGATCTCTGCTGTAACTCCATTGCCCGTTCATCTCACCACTGCAATTCCACAATCACCAACAGAAGCTCGATCTCCCATCTGTTAATCGTCTCCCTTCCTCTTTACTCTCTCCCGGTGAATCGATTTCTCGGACAACAAAGAATTGCAAGTTCGTTCTCTAATGAATTTTAGATAGGAAAAATGATTGAAATGCTCTCGGAATTAGGGCCATGTAGGAACTAAAACTGTTATTGGCACCCCCACTTTAGTGGTTAAGGGGTAACCCGCACACACACATCGCTTGTCGGTCCCATAGAACTGACAGCCTAGTTCTCTGCCTCTTCCTTGTGCTACCTAGTCTGCTCCAAGTATAACTCGCCAGTGTTTTGGACTGTGATTCTTTTACGCTCCAAATGAACGTTTCCTCTCCTTTTGTTCTCGGTGACTCCATTGCACCTAAAAACTCAAAAACACACATAAAGTACATAATTCTCAAGAAAAATAGCAAAGAAAGCGTAACTACTAGATAGTAAATACGGTGTATTCTACACCTATCAGATTCCCCCACACTTAGACTTTGCTAGTCCTCGAGCAAATCAAACAAAACAATAAAATACAACAACTCCGTGTCGTCGAGGCTACGGTCACTTTTAGCATAAATAACAAGCCTTTAAACCCCTAGGTGTCCCTAGTGGACGAGTTATAGTCTCGTGAGGGTTTACTAGAGATATACCCACAAAACCTAAATTTCCAACTTACTAGTTCTCCGTAATGATAGTATCCAACGCGCTAAGAAGACATAGAGATTCTCGCACACTAGTCATAAGAAGTTAGACACATAAATGAACATAATCTCATTCTTAAAAGTTGAGAGAGAAGTAACCATCCCTTCTCGACTAAAATTCAGGTTCGGAGTGATCAAAAGTCTCGACTCTGCCTCACAAGAAAGGGTTTTATGATATTGCTCTCAATAATAAACAGCTCTTTATGGGTCACACATGTGTCCAGGTTGGAATGAAGAGAGAATCCTGAGACACGTTGAATGATAGGAAGGCAAAACCCTCCGAATGTTTTGAAAACCCACATCTTTCATATATATTTTTGAAAACCCATTTTTCTGACGATCTCTTCGAAAGGAAATCAACCATTTAACGAAGGTGGGAATATGCTTACTTACCTCGTTATCCGTTCAACGTGCAGCTAGCACCACTCTCACAAAGATCCATAGAAACGTCTTCGGTCTTCTATCGGTGTCTTCATCTTCGTCTTCGGTCTTCAACTCTTGATGATAACTCTCGAACTTCATAGAATCTTGACAATATGATTCTTTCCCCAAATTCCTTGTCGCTTGAAACTTTATTATAGATATTCCTTCTTTCCATAGGCTTTATTGAAAGAATACAAAAATAAAAACATACTATACAAACCCAATATTACTTTTTTTTTTTTTTTTTTTTTTTTTTTTTTTTTTTTTTTTCTTCTTTTTTTCTTCTTTTTTTTTTCGTTTTTTTTTTTTAAATTTTCTTTTTTTTTTTTTTTTTTTTTTTTTTTCGAATAAAAATTAAAACAAATACAAAAATAAAAAATAAAACAAAATAAAAACTATTAACAAACCAAAAATTTTTCCTTTTCTTTTTTTTTTTTTTTTTTTTTTTTTTTTTTTTTTTTTTTGAGACAAGAGAAAGTAAAATACAAAAATAAAATAAAAATGTAAATACAATGCCATGGTGTAAGTACTTTACCGCTTGAATCTTCACAACTTATATATCTTGATATCATAGACTTCTCGAATTCTCATCCTTAATAATTTCCACTCTTGTATAATAGTCCTCAACTTATAAAAATTCTGCTCCCTGTTTTGTTGCTTTACTCAAATCTGAAATCTGCCCATTTAAATATCGTTGCTTGTAAACCTCGAACGTATTCAACTTTCCTTCGAATTTGTGATGATCCTCTTGTTGATGATGATGGTGTTTCTATGGACCTGTTGGTGTAGAGAGATAAGGTGGATGGTGCTAACTGCGAACAAGATCACAAGTGGTATGTAAGTTAGCAATTCGATGTCACCAACATGGTTGATAAAAATAGCACTCAAGAGATCAAAATAGTGCTTCTATGGTGGGAAATTGGACAGCTCACCATTACGCCTTGAATTTACGTACGGTGACACACACTCTAAAAAGCACAATTTAGACAGTACAAAGAATTGAAGGTTGGTGCCTCACATTATGTAACATGGGTAGTCTCCACTATAGGGGATCACCTGTTCTAATACCGACCCAACTCGCACCTTATTTGCCACCGGCATGGTTAAATCCAACTTTAACTCTCAAACAATTAAGAAACCCGATCATGTTCTCTGTCATCTCTAAGTTCAGTCACTATTGTGAGATTCTCGATGTAATCTTAGCGACATGTATACTATGTGACTCTAAACTAACTACAAGTTGGAGTTTTCTTATTCACTAGTTCACAAAAAAGTTGAAAAAATTGCAAAAATTTACAACATAAACCACTCCCCCACACTTAAACTTTACATTGTCCTCAATGTAAATTGAATCGTCCAAAGTAAGTCAAGGTGGGAAATCCTAGCAAGAAATCAACAAAAACAAAGTAAAACAAAACAAGAAAAACTAAAAACAAGAAAAGAAATAAATACAAGACAAGAAATACTCATCCGTTGGGTTGCCTCCCAATTAGCGCTTGGTTTAAAGTCGTCAGCCCGACTATCTCCTTGCTTTCTATGACTCCTCCAGAGGTAGTACATCCACAAAGTTAACTCCTTCCACCACTTCGGAAGTGAAGTTCTCATAATATGGTTTCAACCGGTGCCCATTAACTTTAAGTTCTTTCCCCGTAGCTATGCTACGAATTTCCACTGCACCATGAGAAAACACATTAATAACAATAAAAGGTCCGATCCATCGTGACCTTAGTTTACCCGGAAATAATTGCAAGCGAGAATTAAACAAAAGCACTTTCTGCCCAATAAAAATTGTTTCCTAGAAATCATGTTATCATGGAATGCTTTCGTTTTTCCTTATAAATGCGTGAACTTTCAAACGCATCATTGCGAAGCTCCTCTAGCTCTTGGAGTTGCAACTTCCTTTGCTTTCCAGCCCCATCCATCTCCATGTTGCATTGTTTAATCGCCCAAAACGCCTTATGCTCAATTTCCACGGGTAAGTGACAAGGTTTACCATACACAAGCCTAAAAGGAGACATCCCAATAGGTGTCTTGTATGCGGTTCTATATGCCCACAAAGCATCATTTAGCCGCATGCTCCAATCTTTCCTTGTTGGATTCACCGTCTTCTCAAGTATGGATTTCACCTCCCGATTAGACACCTCGGCTTGTCCATTTGTTTGAGGATGATAAGGTGTTGCAACCTTGTGCGACACATTGTACTTCTTCAACAAGCTTTGTAAAACCTCGTTGTTGAAGTGAGAACCTCCATCGCTAATTATGGCTCTTGGAATTCCAAACCTTGCAAAAATATTAGTTTGCACAAAATCTGAAACAACCTTGGAATCATTAGTAGGGGTGGCCTTAGCCTCCACCCATTTAGAGACATAATCAACAGCAAGTAAGATGTAATAATTCCCATGCGAGTTGACAAAAGGACCCATAAAATCTATACCCCATACATCAAAAACTTCAATCAATAAATTGAATAAAAGTTTGTGGCATTTGATTTCGGGCACCTAGATTGCCTGTTCTTTGGCACCTATCACAAGTTGTACAAAATGTATATGCATCCTTAAACAAGGTTGGCCAATAGAAACCGCTTTCAAGTACCTTGTAAGCGGTTCTTTTGCTTCCAAAATGTCCTCCGCAAGCATAGGAGTGACAAAATGACAAGATAGAATTAAACTCGGATTCGAAACGCACCTTCTTATTACTTGGTCGCTGCCATGTTTCCATAAGTATGGATCATCCCATATGTATCGGTTCCCTAACCTCTTAAGTTTGTCCCTCTCAAAGACGAGACAAGTTCTTCGGGATTTGTTTAGTTACCAAGTAATTCACAATATCAGCGTACCATGGTTCTCCAAAGGCAATTGAGAATAGTTGCTCATCCGGGAAGCTTTCACGCAATGGGATAGCTTCCTTGTCCACGTAAGACGGCTCAAGTGATCCGCAACGGTGTTCTCAATGCCTTTCTTGTCCTTGATTTCAATATCAAACTCTTGTAGAAGTAGAATCCATCGTATGAGCCTTGGTTTCGCTTCTTTCTTCATTAGTAAGTACCTAAGAGCTTGCATGGTCGAAAAAGACAACAACTTTTGTACCAATTAGATAAGAGCGAAATTTCTCCAATGCAAATACAATAGCTAAAAACTCTTTTTCAGTGGTTGTGTAGTTTTGTTGGGCTTCATTTAACGTTCTAGAAGCATAGTAAATAGCATGAGGTATCTTCCCCTCACGTTGCCCAAGCACCGCACCAACCGCGTAGTCACTAGCATCACACATTAGCTCAAACGGCTTGCTCCAATCCGGTGGTTTAATGATAGGGACTGAAATCAAAAGTTCTTTCAAACGATTGAATGCCGCCATACACTTCTCATCGAAGTTAAAAAACACATCTTTTTGCAATAAATTGCAAAGTGGTGATGCTATCTTGGAAAAATCCTTGATAAATCTACGATAGAAACCTGCATGACCAAGAAAAGAACGTATCTCCCTCACCGTAGTGGGAGGGGTTAGAGCACGAATAAGGTCTATCTTAGCTTTATCAACTTCCAAGCCCTTAGAAGATATTATATGGCCTAAAACTATGCCATGAGTTACCATGAAATGGCACTTCTCCCAATTTAGCACAAGATTTGTTTCAACACATCTTTCAAGGATTAATGACAAGTTGTTCAAACATAGGTCAAATGAATCACCAAAAACACTAAAGTCATCCATAAACACTTCAATGATGTTTTCAACATACTCGGAGAAAATACTTACCATACACCTTTGAAAGGTAGCTGGAGCATTGCACAAGCCAAAAGGCATCCTTCTATAAGCAAAAGTGCCGAAAGGACAAGTGAAAGTAGTTTTCTCTTGGTCCTCCGAAGTGCTATCACAATCTGATTGTACCTGAATAACCATCAAGGAAGCAATAATAAGCATGTCCATAAACGTTCAAGCATTTGATCAATAAAGGGTAAAGGAAAATGATCCTTCCTAGTAGTGGCATTCAACTTTCTATAATCAATACAAACCCTCCACCCGGTTTGCACACGAGTTGGGACAAGTTCATTTTCATCATTCTCTACCACCGTTACCCCTGATTTCTTTGGTACAACTTGTACCGACTCACCCACTTGCTATCGGATATGGGGTAGATAACACCCACTTCCAAGAGCTTTAGTATCTCCTTTTTCACAACTTCCATCATGGGAGGGTTCAAACGACGTTGCGCGTCCCTTGTAGGCTTTGCATCGTCCTCCAAACGAATCTTATGCATACAAACGGCAGGGCTTATACCCTTGATGTCGGCGATTGTCCATCCTATGGCCGTCTTGTGCTTCCTTAACACCCGTAGAAGTTTTTGCTCCTGTAATTCACTAAGCTCGTTAGAAACAATCACAGGTAACTCTTCATTATCACCCAAGTACAAGTACTTTAAGTGACTTGGAAGAGGTTTCAATTCCAACTTTGGAGATTTAACAATAGAAGGTAAAAGTTGTTCATCACTGCGTGGTAAAGAAATAAAAGAGATATTGTGAGTTTCCTGACATCCTTGTAGTGAGTTGAGATCACCAAGGGCTTCCTTAACTTCGTTACCACACTCAACACCGTCATCCATGGTTGTAGTTAAAACAGTTTCCAAAGCATCATCATGATTCAATTCAAACACTTGTTGAGCCAATGTATCCAAAACATCAACGGAGAAAAACAAGAGTGGACATCACTAGGATATCTCATCGTCTCGAAAATGTTGAAACGTATTATTTCTCCATCGAACTCCATAGTCAACGTTCCCTTGTCCACATCAATAATGGTTTTCGCCGTTTTCATGAAGGGACGCCCAAGTAGCAATGGAGGAGACGAGTCCGGTGAACCTTCATCCATCTCTAACACACAAAAGTCAGCTTGGGAATACAAGTTGATTAACCCCGCACAAGAACATCCTCGACAAAACCCATTGGGTAGACATTAGAACGATCGGCTAATTGCAACACAATTCCAGCCATTTTAAAAGGACATAGATTAAGTGAATTGTACATAGATGCAGGCATAACATTAACGGATGCACCTAAATCCAACATTGCTTTTTTAAAAGTGGTGTTACCAATTGTGACGGAATGTCAAAGCTACCCGGGTCTTTGCATTTCAGTGGGAGTTTGTGTTGTAAGATTGCCGAAGCATTCTCCCCCACACTCAACACTTCATTACCTTTGAGCCTTTGTTTATTGGTACACAAGTCCTTCAACACTTTTGCATACTTGGGAACTTGCTTGATAGCATCAAGGAGTGGTATATTCACATGAATCTTCCTAAGAACGTCTAAAATCTCCTTTTCTAGTTCCGCCTTCTTTGAACTTGCAAATCTGCGAGGAAAAGGTATAGGAGGAACATAAGTAGAAACCGGAGTTTTAGAGTTAGGAATTGGTACCTCGAGTGTTTGGGGAATTTCATCCCTCTTTTCTTCCAAAACCGGCTCCTTTGGAGCTTCCTCTTCACCCAAATCAAGAACTTCGGGTTGCACAAGTTGTGTACCACTTCTCAATGTAATTGCATTAACACCCTCTTTTTGGGTTGATAGGTTGAGAAGGAAGTCTCCCACTATTTTGTGCCTTCAAATTGTTGATATCAACCGCCATGGAGCCTACTTGAGTCTGCAAAATCCTTGATAGCACTCTTAGTTTCTTGTTGGCTCTCCTTGAACATGGTAGAAATACCTTGCATCATTGTATGTAACTTTGCATCGATATCGGAACCTTGAACCGATTGTTGTGGTTGCTGAAATTGTTGTTGTTGCGGTTGAAATTGTTGTTGTTGTTGTTGGAATTGTTGTTGTTGTGGTTGAAATCCACTCGAACGATTGAAATTTGGTTGTTGGACCGCACCTTGCTTGTTGGCATAGCTGAAATTTGGATGATCTCTCCATCCCGGATTGTAGGTGTTGGAGTAGGGATCATACCTTCTTTGTTGGTTTGGAAAAACCGCACTAGCTTGCTCCATCTCTTCACCATGTGAAGGTAAAATAACCGCAGCCATCCTTTGAATCATTTGCTCCATATTGTCCATCCTTTGATCACGGTGTGATGATGACGAATCACTAACTTCATGCACTTGCCTAACCATTGGTTCACCTCTTGTGTAGAATTGTTGCGAGTTCGCAGCCATGCTTTCAATCAACTCGGCAGCTTGGGCCACCGTCTTGTTCACTAGAGCACCACCACCCGCAGCGTCTAGAAGATATCTATCACTTGATTGGAGACCTTCGTAGAAGTCTTTGGATTATCATAGCATCACTAACTTGATGGTGTGGACAGCTTGCCACCAATCTCTTGTACCTCTCCCAACATTCATACAATGATTCTCCAACATGTTGCTTTATTCCACAAATCTCTTTGCGAATTTGAGTGGCCTTAGACGCAGAAAATACCTCTCTAGAAAGAGTTTCTTCAAACCGTTCCATGTAGTGACACTCCCAGGTGGCAAACAATACAACCAATCCTTAGCGCTTGTCCACCTTAGAAAATGGAAAAACTTTCATCATTGCACCATCGACTTCGATCTCGCCGGAAGCATAGCCTTGACAATGGTATGGAACTCCATGAGATGCTTGTTTGGGTCCTCATTCGCCATACCATGAAACTTTGGCAACTCTCTAAGCAACCCCGGCTTGATCTCGAAAGTTGAGTTTGTTTGGATACACCATTGTTGTGCATCAAGACTATGAGAAGCCAAATCCTTGAGTGTACGGTTTGCATTGTCACCCATTGCTTCTTCCTCTTCAATTCGTGGTTCTCCTACGAATGGAACCTCTTCTTCCTCTTCTTGATGAAGAGCTTCGTGTTCTACTTCCAAGACTTGTTCTTCCATTGTGTCTTGCCTTGGTTGGAGTATTGTGCCTCTTCGAGTAGCTATCCCGCACCTTTGATAATTCCAATCTTTGGAAGCCAGGATTAGTACCGAAAAACAATTCTCGCAAACAAGTGAGAAACAAGACAATAAACGAAAAGCAAGTATAAAAGCGTAAATTGTAAAAAGAAACTAAAAACTTAATAACAAGCCGTATGCCTCCCCGTAGCGGCGCCAAAATTTGATCGGTTGTCACCCGGTCAAATATAATTTCACTTTCTTGCTTCACTAAAATAAAGTAGTATGCAATAAGAAAGAGTTCGTATCCACAGAGAGGCTTATGTTGTTATGCAAATTTTCAGTTTCTTAGTAACCAAGGGGATGTTGATGTTTCAAAGCAATAAAAATAAATTGAAAGCAAAGTAATAATAAAATTTATCAATAAGGAGGAAGTATTGGTCACGGGATAGTTTCATTCACAAATATGTATTCTCAACAATGACTAGAATTGAAATTTTAATCTCTCATTTACTAAAATTCTTAGGATACCTTGATCACAAGAGTATCCCGCTAATTCCCTGATTTCATCACAACCACATTAAAAGATGCATATGTGAATTCTTCCTAGAAAGCAACCTAAAGTGTAAAAGCACAATTAGATTTAACTCCCTAAAAGCAATGAGTTCTATGGAATAAGACTAATCAAGGCAACCAAAATGTGTAAAATCACTAATTCGATTTAACCCAAGTTATGATTCATATGTAACTAGTAGGATATATCACTACAAGCACTACCCACATTTATGCTACTCAAAATCGGGATAGACAACGTTTTAGATTGAAAACCCTAATATAGCACTAGATATGAGAGTAGATCGGATTGATTCCGGACTCAACCAAACAAACTAACAAATCATAAATCAATATTAACAATGAATCATAAACAATAAACTTGAGACAAAACTAATTCATTGAATCAAAACTTATTTGTGAAATCCACTTATTATCCCATAACCAATAAATAGTATTTAGTTACTCATAGTATTTTGATTCAACATAATTATTATCAAAAATAAGATGAAGAACATGTAAAATAAAATGGAAGCAAACCCTAGTAGAATCGCTCTCCTCCAAAACTCCAAAGAGAAAATACGTGATACTAAAAGAATAGAAACTCCTTCTTCTTATAGCCTTCACACTTTCCAAAATTAGGTCTTCAAGGTCCATCACCAAAAAGTCCACCAAGCCCATGAACCATGTGTGAGAAACCCATGTGAAAATATATCCCAAAAATGTGCTCGCCGGAAAACTGGTATTGTGGCCGGAAATAGGCCGGAAAGTCGCCGGAAAACAGCCCCGGTGACCGGCAAAGTCCGCCCGGTCACCGGGTCAACGGGTTAACTCGGTCAGCACCGAGTCAGGGAGAATCAGGGATGAGTCGGGCCGAGTTGAATGAGTCGGGTCCGAGTCGCACCGACTCGGATATCTAGTGTCTAATCTGGGCTGACTTGTCTTGGCCTGAGCCATTGCAGTGGCCAAATTCTTGCCCTCTTTTGCAGCTCTGTAACACACAACCATCTCAACAGCTTCACACTTCACAACTCAAACTTCTCACGGCTTCGCTGCGACTTTCACCCCCAAACACAAAGCCAAGTTCATAGCACCATTCCTCGTATCGGCAAAGAATCTGCGATTTCATACAATCCCAACCTCTCAAGCAACAAAGATTGCTCGGGCCATCTAGCCATAATTGCCCAGGACACCTTGTTATTTCAGCTCCAATCTACAACCATTGTCAAAGACCAACATCACTACATTCCTGCCTTTCCATCTCATAACACCAACATGGTCCAACCATAAGCCTCACTGCCACACATCCTCATCTCAAGCCTCGCAAAGCCATTGCACCTCGAGCTAGCACCACCGCCACATGCCATTCCACAAGAACACCATTTTACCCTTCACTTCCATTCTCGCCCAAGCTTTAAGCACCAAAGAACATTACAAAGTGCCTAGTTCTTTCATGTCTTCAATAACCTGCAATCCCATCTCGGTCCACGCCAACACCGGCCGCCATTTCTCAACATCCACAACAGAACCCGCAACCTTCGAGCCATAACCACCTACTCATGTGCACAAATTCAAACCTACAAACTCTACCAAGTACAAGCTCACAAGCGGTTTCTTCACCGAGCCGCAACAACGACTTGTTCTAATTCTTCACAAAGATCGTAACCCTTCTCAATTTCGGTTCAACTTCAACATCTACTTTAAAACCACCCGAGTTGCAACTCCAATCCACAGCTCAAGCCACACCTGCAAGATCTGCTATCACCAAAACATCAAATCCATTTGCATTCATTAGAATCACAGCAATACCACCAGAGACCTCCTCCATTCATTCATCTCAGACCCATATTTCCAGCTCAGTTCCATATGCTCATCTACTCGCAGTACAACTCTTCCATGATGTGCACAGTTGCACTGATTCGACACAGCTCAAGCCAATCCAGCCTTGCAGTCTCTCTCGCTTCCACTGTCATCACTAGCACTTCCTGTTTCAGTTCAACTTCACATTGAGCCCAAACCTTCCCTAAACATACATCTAAGTCAATTAGCTCAATTGGCTCAAAGCCAAACATTCAATTCTCTTGTCGCCAAAGACCAACTATGTATTCTGCCGTGCCACCGCCTCATTTCATAGCTCTCCCCTACGAGTCAAAGCCTCAACTATTCCATTGCTCGCAAGTACTCGACCTAGCACTACCCATTCTCGTGTCAATGCCTTAGAAACAACACCCACCAGGCTTCATTTTCATGGCTTCACAATAGCTTCTTTATCTGTCGAGAACAAGCACCAGTAACCCCTATTGTAAATGAGAATCCATAACCACCACAGATCCAGTCTCAACTTCATCTGAATCTTCACAATTTTTCCGATGAACCCTAGCTTCAATTTCAACTCAACCCTAGCTTCATTTATTCCTTCTCCGAACCGATTAATACCATCCTCTTGTTCTTCTCAATTTCAATACCACCAACACTGTTCTTATCTTTCCTCGGTAACAACAAACCCACATCAACCACCGATTCCTTCTTCTCACCATCTCGCCATTCTCGATCTCTCGTCAGTAACTCCATTGCCCGTTCATCTCACCACCGCAATTCCACAATCACCAACAGAAGCTCGATCTCCCATCTCGTTAATCGTCTCCCTTCCTCTTTACTCTCTCCCGGTGAATCGATTTCTCGGACAACAAAGAAACCAAGTTCGTTCTCTAATGAATTTTAGATAGGAAAAATGATTGAAATGCTCTCGAAATTAGGGCCATGTAGGAACTAAAACTGTTATTGGCACCCCCACTTTAGTGGTTAAGGGGTAACCCGCACACACACATCGCCGTCGGTCCCATAGAACCGATGACCCTAGTTCTCTGCCTCTTCCTTGTGCTACCTAGTCTGCTCCAAGTATAACTCGCATGATGTTTTGGACTGTGATTCTTTACGCTCCAAATGAACGTTTCCTCTCCTTTTGTTCTCGGTGACTCCATTGCACCTAAAAACTCAAAAACACACATAAAGTACATAATTCTCAAGAAAAATAGCAAAGAAAGCGTAACTACTAGATAGTAAATACGGTGTATTCTACACCTATCAGTTACACAAATTACAAATATCGATCATACCGTCTAAGGTGATTACTTAGGATCGGTTATACTAATAAAAGTCATACCAATACATAAGTCAGGCATTGTGAATAGTTTTACCAAGATACATAACAAGTTATGATCGGTTCTACTAACTCACACATATTGGTAATCCAAAGATATGCAATGAATAACAATACCAATAAGCCTAGCGATTTCCCTTTCGATTCATAAAACAAGTTCATGAATGTACTTCCTTTAAACAAATGTAAACATTGTTTCCTAGGATGAAATCTTCACCTTTACCCATACACATAATCACAATAGCATTCATACGATTATGTCGATGTCTTATATACGAAGTTCAAAAGATAAGCGTTATACTTCGTATTATAGTTCCTTAACACTATGTCTACTAGAGTATAATCATTCACAGCTTTGCAGTTATGTTTTCAATATAGCACGACTTGAAAGATACGTTAGGAATGAAACAGTTCAAGTCACAATATTACTAACCTCAAGAGGAAGGATGATGTCGTCGATGTAGCTTGTTACTTCTTCACATTCTTCAAGTCTTTGAGTAATACTTGTATGTCTCATAATCCTAATCTTTCTAGCCTAACCTATATGAAGTTGTCTCTAATACATGATCAAGCGACTCTTTAATTGAGTTTTGAATCACTAAAATATGACAACCAATCTTGACATACCAACGCTTGGTAGGTTTAACCGAGCTATGCTCTAACAGTTCACACTACAAATACATATGGTTTACGGATCATTATGTAAGGGGGAGTAGTTTTCATGTGAGATAAAGTATTGACTAAGGGGGAGTGATACATATCACCATAGTATTGTTGTCAAAGTTGTGATACAGTTGGACTTTGATCTTCAACAACATTGATGCTGAGTTGAACACATTCGGAATCACTGCAGTACTTGGAAATGACGAATATTTCGAGTAATGTTGAAGAACCAAGGAGATCAAGCATTTGGATGAGAAGCTACAAAGTTTATTTATTTTGTAATCCATATGTATTGATAGTTTTGTCACTAAAACTGACAAAGGGGGAGATTGTTAGAGCACCGCTCGGTGAACTCGCAAGCGTTGCTATCTCAAGCTTGTTTGTCAAGTTTAGTTGCCAAAACTACAAGTCTTGATTTCTAGTCTACTTATAGCTAAGTCTCGGATTAGGATAGAAAGTGTAGTTGAGCTTTAGACTTCACAGCGTTCATCGAATGAAGACGAAGAACTACTCAAGGGAACTTGTGGAACTTCATCAACAAAAGGTATGTGGAGACTTGAACTCATCTATCACTCAAAATTCTATCTACTTTATCTCCTATTTGAGACAAAAGTCGTATTGCTATATAAACTTCAATTATACACATTTGATATTTCGAGCCGAGTTTATCTCGCTTATCTATTTCTCGAAATATGTGTTGGTAAGCTTTCGCTTTAACCAAGTTCATCTTTTATTCTTGATGAAAGCCAAAAGATGATCATGTGAAAATCGCCTTGTAACATCTTACATGATTTGTGTGATGCAATCATTTGGTGTAAACTCGGAATGTTTCGTATTGATCAATCGATCACTTGAAAATTGCTTTGGAGCTAATAGTTGTGTGAGACATTTATTGCCGTCTTCTAAGAATGTTTCAATGATTGAAATGAGAGTTTAGAACATGTAACCATGATTGGATATAAACATAGTGTGTGTATTCACATTTGTGTAAGGTCTAAGTCCGGGAACCATGGTATGCGTACACGTACGCGTACTGGCGTAAATCTAAGTTCCGGAATTCAACTGAGGTTGAAAGTATGCGTACTCGTTCGCGTACTGGCGAAGCCAAACTCAGTCCGGCTACTTATGTATGCGGACCGTTTTGCGTACTTGAGTATGTTATGTTCTAAAATCGGTTTGTTCATGAACTAATACATTTATAAATTAAGGAATGCAATCTTTTGCAAACTTTGGCTATAATGTTCATGAAATGATTCGAGTGAATCAAAATCGATTTTGCTTAAATTGTATCTTGTTGTTTGTGGGTGAAAATGGTTTTTGCTGATTTCGGTAATTTCGGGTGTGTGGTTGAGAAACGAGTTTAATCCCTAAACAATGTACTGCAAGGGAGTACTTTAGATTCGAGAGATCAATCTGTACAAGTCCGGCCTAAACCAAGAAATGGCCGTTCCAGACTTGCTTCGGTCACAAAGTGGAGGATAATGGGTTGGTTTTGGGGAGGGAAACAAGGAAAGTGATGAGACCAGAATAGTTGATTCTGGAAGAGTAGTTGATGAGTGCCAAATATTGCATATTTCTACATCTATTTATTGGCATTTAACTCATCTTTTGTGCTCAGAAATCAGATATTATCCCATATTCTGTATTTTCCTTGTTTTCAAGAATAAATATTTGTACTAATTAATTTTGTGTTTTTAGGTAATAAATAAAGTTCGGAGAATCTGAGGAGCCAAAAGAAGCGAGAAAATTGGAGAAGAGCGTCTATGGAACAGAAAGCCAAAACCGCGCGCGCAGCGATTGCAACTTGACAAGGAGCAACCCATCTACAAGACATGGGCTTGAGCAATCCAAGATCCATCCCATAACCCGAATCCATGCTCCATTCTTCCTGAGCCGTTGAGATTTCTTCCCCTAGATCCGACGCTCGCTCCATCCTTCTCATCGAAGATTGCTTTGCCCGCTCAACAACAAAACCGCCTATACCCTAACCATCGACCAAACCTCCCACATCCCCATTTCTTTTCTCTTTATTTTCTCTCCTCCCCCGACAAACTCAGAGAAGCCATCCCCTTCTCTTCTTCTCCGACCAAACCCTGTTGCAGCGCCACCTTCATCCTCACCCGACACCACAGCCACCAACAGCACAGCCGCACCACCTTCACCCCCTACTTGCTCTCTATCTCACTCATAGCTTCTTCCCTAGAAGCTAAGTCTGAGATAGGAAGAACTAGGGTTAGGGTTTCAGCATCGGTGAGGGGAACATCAATTGATAGAGTTGCAGAGCCAATTTTAGAGAGGGAACCACTGATTCAGCGGTTATGGTGAGTGGGTTTACATTTATTGTCGAATTGGAGAGTTAGAGAGAATTAGGGTTTGGAGGTATAAATAGAGGTGAACTGTGTATGTGAATGGGTATGCCTGGGCTAGCCAGAGCACCAACTTTAGTATAATTTGTATTTTTAATTATCTTAATTATGTTCTAAATTACATTGCTGGGGTGTTGATGAAATCCCTAGTGTATATGCTAAGATATTCAGTATTCATGTTGTTCTTGATGTGCTTGAACTGTGTTAGGATAAATAATTAGCTAATGAACCAAATAATCCTGTGATAGGGTGTACTGTAAGAAGACATCCTATACTAGGGGAGAATTAGTGATTTAGTTAACCAAAATCCATCTGAGGCCTTCAAGGGAAGGTTCAAGACATAATAAGAAACTGCCTTACCTTAGCTTAGAACTAGAGGGTTGATTCAATCACCATAGTACTCTCTTCAATCTTGTTACAACATGTTGCTACTTTAGTTTACAACTTCAATTCAGTCGCATCGACACAATACCAAAACATCTCTGTCACTTCTTAGAAATCAGTAGAGTAAAGCTTTAGATCAATATTACACACACCTTTTCTCTGTGGGATCGACCCGTATTTGCCCTGTTTTACATTGTAGACACCGTGCACTTGCGGTTTAACACGTAGGAAAACACTCTTTTCAAGACCTACCAAGTTTTTGGCGCCGCTGCCGGGGAATTGGTAGTGTGCCCTGTCGATTATTGCTTGCTTCACTGAATTTCATTTCACCCTGTATATATGCTATGCATCATTGCCCTGTCTTAGAGTAACTTAGTTGTGTACTTTTTAACTTACCTTAATTACTTGCATTTCAGCATCTTCTATGGCATCCTGTTCATCGCATCTTAGTAGTTTATCTTAACTCCATCTGTATTCTCATAATATCCGCCTGCATCTCATAACCCATACTTTTGTAGCTTTCACAAATTATAGCATCTTGCATCTTAGTGTCACCTGTAACTCTTGTTCCCTGTCAGTCCAAATAAGCATAACATCTTTTCATTCTTCCCTGTCAAATATCAAATTTCTGCACTTTATAACCTATCAATTTTCTGCTTGTATTTGACTGCCCTGAAAAACCAAACAACATAACTCATTGATTACTTATAGTTGTTTACGCCAGCATCAATATTGATCCCTTGCTTTAACCTGCACATTTTTGGGAACTGAGATTGTTTGCTGAGTAAACAGGTGCCTGTAACCTCTGCTGTGCAAACCAAAGGAAAGAGAGAAAAGGAGCATAATCCAGTTGTTATTGTGGCCAAGCCCGGGTAGTGTCATTCTCGAACCTTATTTATACTTTAGATTTGTATGAATGATGAGCCATGATAGCCTGATAACCCACCAGCTTGACTGAGTGTATCTTTGTGCAAGCTCATATGCTAGTGGAGTACCTACTTGCTAGCTATATGGTTATACCACTGATTGTTCCTTTGATCTCAGCATAACATGTGCATTCATCCCTGAAATTGATTGTCATAAGCATTATTCTGTGGCACATCATGACTATCTGTTGAACTAGTCGCCTTGGTACCGTTATGCATAAATTTGTGATGCTTGAATAACATGTTTACTTGCTGATTCTGTTGAGTCATGTGTGCTATCTAATTTCTGAAACACACTAATTCTGCGTGCACAGCCCCAATCAAATTGATATCTTCTGATGGGTGCATTGGATGCTAGATTGATCAGTACAATATGTTGAATCTGTAACCCCTTTTGTTCATCATTGAATATCTGCACCCTTCATGCTCTGTCTGAATGATACTCTGTCAACCCTGAGCTTACCACAAACCCTGTTGAGCCAAGCTGTTGCCAGACCCCTTGCATGCTCAACCCTGAACTAGCACTAAATTATCCAATCCCTGGAAGCCCTGCAAATTTTGTGCATACATCTGTGAACATTGGGGTTGACTGACCTTGTTGACCCTTGCATCTTAGTAGTTTGCTGACTTGCTGCTGTGCCTTAGCAAATTGCCATGAGAGCTTGGCTCTGAAGTAGTGCTGTGATCACAAACCCCTGCATATTGGCCAAACTGTGCATAAATCTCTGAAAACTGAGTATGTTAACACTTTGTGGCATGTAAGTTTGCTGTAAAAAGAGCTAAAATAGTTCATCTTCTTTTGCTCATCTGTTCATCTGTTGCATGCCCTGCACCTTTGCACATGATCTGTGAACTTGAGTAACATGCTGTCTTGTTGATTCAATGAACCTTTAATGTTTTGAATGATATAAGCATGTTTTTCAGCTGAACTGGTTGCTCGCTGTAGCATTTATGCTTTTAACATCACCCAACCCCTGGAATATCAGAAACCCATGCATGAGCCTGTGACTCTTGAGTGAAATCATTGTTTTGCTGAACCTTTTGGCCCTGAATCTGTCAGCCATTCATCTGAGCATTGCACCCTGAGTTGTGCATTCTCATGTGCACAGTTTGTTGTTAACCCTGCTAAGTATTGCTCATCTGCATTACATGTGTGCATCTGTTGACATCAACTCAGCCTACCTGCATATCTGCATATCCGCATATCTGTGTGCATAATCTCTGGCCTTGGAATTTCACTTGTGTTGCATACCCTGATCATAGCCAGTGAAAACCCAAGGGGTCAACTGAGCCAGTTGACACCCTGTGCATGAGCTGTGTTTTGCTTAATCTGTGCATGAACTGTGCTGTGCATTGACAACAACTACCAGCACTGCTGTGTGCTTAGAATCAGGTGTCAGTTCTGTGAGTTTTTGCTCCTCTGTGTTGATATCCTAGTCTGTGCTTGGCCTGACCAGTGCATAAGCTGAACTGCACTCAGACCTGTGCTGTGTAAGCCACTTAAACTGGGCAGTTAACCTGCCAAACTGGGATGGAACCCATAATCTGAGCTGAAGCCCACTGTGCAACAAACCAAAGCCCACATAAACCAAATTGAAGCCCACATAACTGGGCCGTACAACAACTGGGCTTTGCATCACTTGGGCTTACCTTCCCTGTTTTTAAAACATCATTGGTTATACATGCTTGATGTGTGCTAAGCTATGCTTCTTTTTGAGTTCACATTGAGTTGCTAGATCATGTCAGGATTTTGGTCTGCAACTGGGGATGAAAACAAATACATCAGAGAGCTTGCTTACGGGCATGCTCCACAATATGAATCCCCCAGAGACCATAGTGATTTTAGGGAATACTATGAACCTTCTCAGGGCCCTGACCTTGAATACTCATACCCTAATCATTATGACCACATGTATCATCAACCACCATGGGAGGATGAGCAATTCTATCCTCCAATGAACCCGTATATGCACTCAGTGGAAGAAAACCTCATGCTCATAGAGCAAAACAATGCTAGGTTTGAATTGAATGCAATGCATGATCATCCATATAGCAACATGTCTGAATTTCCCTTCTCTAGTGAACCTTGTGCACAACCATATGATGAATATCCATATGAGGCATGTATACCCACTAGTGAAGGCTCCCCTTCAATTGAACAACTCATTATGAACATTCAAATAAATCTGACTCGATTACAAAATGAAGAATGGAAGGAAGTTCATGATAGGATGTTTGTTATCTCTGATAATTTTTAAAATAGTGTTTCTATTCCTACTCATGCAACTAACACTGAATATGAACCTAATTTATAGGTAGATGAGTACACTGGAAATACTACAATTTTGAATAGGGAAATGCAGTGTTATGATGATGATGATGAATATGAAGAGCATGTGTACTTTGAAAATGTAGTGGAATCTTTAGGTTCAGAGACATTAAGCTTCTCTTCTGTGAACCTTATGAATGATGCTTCTTCTAATATTCATACTTGTCTTTATTTGAATTGGAGCCTGTGCAATTGTCCTGTGAAAATGAGCATGCTACACAACTTGTTTGTGACTTAAGAAAGGATGAATCTTCTGTTGACACTAATATTCTTATGGATCATGATATTATTTTTGTGTCTGATTCCCTGCCCATGTCACAATATGTTGCCTCCTCTGATGATTATGACATGGAGATTGATGAATTGTTTTATGCAGGTGAGCATGATTTACCTTTGTCTGACTTTAGGAAAGTGTGTAATGGTGCAAATGATCTTATTCATGAAAACAACTTAGATGTACCTAATCTCTCTCCTAAGACACAGATTGAAACTCCTCCACCAAACCTGGATGTGGTTTGTCACAAAATATCTAAACCAACTATTCTGAGAGTTCCTAATCTAGGCCTAGAGCTTTGTGCTTCCCAAGTCCTCTTGGACTATTTTGCATCAAAGTATAACACCTTTAAGGAGCCACAGTTGGAATATGTATGTCTGCCTGTTCTTAGCAAAACTCATTTTGAGTTAGACCTTGTGCATGATGTACCTTTAAAATTGCAAGATTTTGTGCTCAAGAACACATCTGTTGACAAGTTTAGGTTTGGGGGTAACTTGTTCACGTATGCAATCTTTCCTGCACTCTCATGTTATATCTGTGTGTAAGGTTTGTTGATGTTTGTACATATTGTCTTTTGGGTTGATCCTCAACTCTTTAGATTGTTGGTGTATGGTGAATTTTCATTGTATATAACCCAGTAGGACTTGTTAAATTTTCTTTCTTGAATCGGTTGAGTCTTCTTACACATATATTGTGCTAATCCGATATGATCTCCGCTGAGAATGTTGGATTCTAGCCTTGACAAATGAAGCTCTAACCTTGCTCCCGCCGACATCCGGTAATCTTTTCCCTTTTCTCTTATCAGCATAGTTCTCATGGTATGTGATTGTTTATTATCTGTTGAAACATTGAGGACAATGTTAGATTTAGGTTTGGGGGTGCATTTGCATGTAGAGTTTTTAGTCTTTGTTAAAAAATAAAAAATAAAAAATAAAAAATAAAAAAAAAACTCTTGCATAAAAACCTCCAACTTTTAGAGATTTTAGAGTCACTAGCATGCTTCTAGCTATGTTTACATAGAGAGTCTGACCGAAATAACAGAACTTAGAAGTACTGGAGAACACAATCGGGTTTCTTAGTTGATTAGAGCGTTAAAGTTGGATTTAACCATACCGGAGGGCGAATTAGGTGGAGACTACCCATTTTACATCAAGCGAGGCACCAACCTTCAGTTTTTGTGACTTTCTAGAAAAGATGTTAGAGTGTGTGTCACCGTACGTCAATTACGGGTAGGAATGGTGAGCTACCCAACTTCGCACCACTTTCAGCACTACTTTTGATCTCTTGAGTGCTAATTTCGTCAATCATGAGGGTGACGTTTAAAGATGAAAACTCCTTCTAAATATCGATTTGCAGTTAGCATCACTCTCTCCCTCTCAACAACATCAACACTTTCATAGAAACACATCGTCGTCAATAAGCGGAGCATCATCAGAATATTTGAAGAAAAGTTGAAATAGTCAAAGGTTCACGTGCAACAAAGAAAAGAAAAATAGGATGAGAATTAATGAAGTTTGTGAAAAATTGAGTTTTATTGTTATTTTCATTTTACACATAAAAAAAAAAAAAAATTGAGTTAGTAGTTTCATTGTTGTTATTTTCATGTAATTATTGTTTAAAAAAAAAAAATGTTTGTCAAGTTTTTTGTTTTAATTACCGAAGTTTGGTCCTCTACAGAAGTTCATCAAAGATGGTGGCCTTGGCATCTACACTTGAAGACCGAAGATTGAAGGCTCGCTTACGTTTCTATTTATTCGAATTACCTCCTTCTTATTGTGTCTTTGATTCCCTGAGAGTGATATTAATCAAACATGCTCAAGATTATCGGGTGAGAAGGTAATCGTCTTGGTATTCCTCTCGTAGAATGGCTCCCGTCCATTTTTGGTGACGCTAATGGTTGATTTCCTTTCTTAGAGATCATCGGAAATTGTTTCGATTCTTTTTGTCCACAAAACTGTTTGCATGGATGTTACGGTTGTCTCGCCCTTTACCTATGTCTCTTTTGTCCCGGAAAAGCCATTTCATTTCGGAAGGTTATCCTTCTCATCTTCAACGTTTTTTTAAGTGCTTGTTAATAATGATGCTATTTCTCTCTTTATTCCCCACTTGCAGGTTACCAACCAATAGCACATTGTCAAAATGAGTTTCATTGATTTTCTAAATTGTTTAAAAAAAAAAAAAATGTTTGTCAAGTTTTTGTGAAGTCTTTTCATGAGTGCAATTATCATAAAACCCTATTAGTGAGATTCTTTTTGTCCACAACTCGCTCCAGAATTATTTCGGAAGGTTATCCTTCTCATCTTCAACGTGTGCGGGATTTCTCTCTTTATTCCTGCTCGCTTATGAGTCAATTATCATAAAACCCTATTAGTGAGGCGAAGGCTTATGATCACAATCGAATCCGAATCAATTCTTTCATATGGTATGGTTATTTCTCGCTCAGCACTTAAGGATGAGAATGCGTTCTTTGATAGTTCTAACTTCGTGTTACTAGCATGCAGAAACTCTATGTCCTCATAGCTCCTTGGATGCTTGAGACTCTTTTACACTCGAAGTTGGAGAAGGTTTTGTGGGTACACCTCTGGTAAACCCTCACGAGACTACAACTCGTCCACTAGGGACACCTAGGGGTTTAAAGGCTTAGTGCATACGCTAAATGCATTCGAGAGACCCGCGACAGTGGTATAGTTAGGATTTCTTAATTTCTGTTTCACTTGAGGACAAGTAAAATTCAGGTTTAGGGGTATTTGATGAGTGCCAAATATTTCATATTTCTACATCTATTTATTGGCATTTAACTCATCTTTTGTGCTCAGAAATCAGATATTATCCCATATTCTGTATTTTCCTTGTTTTCAAGAATAAATATTTGTACTAATTAATTTTGTGTTTTTAGGTAATAAATAAAGTTCGGAGAATCTGAGGAGCCAAAAGAGCAGAAAATTGGAGAAGAGCGTCTATGGAACAGAAAGCCAAAACCCGCGCGCGCAGCAGTTGCAACCCAACAAGGAGCAACCCATCTACAAGACATGGGCTTGAGCAATCCAAGATCCAGCCCATAACCCGAATCCATGCTCCATTCTTCCTGAGCCGTTGAGATTTCTTCCCCTAGATCCGACGCTCGCTCCATCCTTCTCATCGAAGATTGCTGCACCCGCTCAACAACAAAACCGCCTATACCCTAACCATCGACCAAACCTCCCACATCCCCATTTCTTTTCTCTTTCTTTTCTCTCCTCCCCCGACAAACTCAGAGAAGCCATCCCCTTCTCTTCTTCTCCGACCAAACCCTGTTGCAGCGCCACCTTCATCCTCACCTGACACCACAGCCACCAACAGCACAGCCGCACCACCTTCACCCCCCTACTTGCTCTCTATCTCACTCATAGCTTCTTCCCTAGAAGCTAAGTCTGAGATAGGAAGAACTAGGGTTAGGGTTTCAGCATCGGTGAGGGGAACATCAATTGATAGAGTTGCAGAGCCAATTTTATAGAGGGAACCACTGATTCAGCGGTTATGGTGAGTGGGTTTACATTTATTGTCGAATTGGAGAGTTAGAGAGAATTAGGGTTTGGAGGTATAAATAGAGGTGAACTGTGTATGTGAATGGGTATGCCTGGGCTAGCCAGAGCACCAACTTTAGTATAATTTGTATTTTTAATTATCTTAATTATGTTCTAAATTACATTGCTGGGGTGTTGATGAAATCCCTAGTGTATATGCTAAGATATTCAGTATTCATGTTGTTCTTGATGTGCTTGAACTGTGTTAGGATAAATAATTAGCTAATGAACCAAATAATCCTGTGATAGGGTGTACTGTAAGAAGATATCCTATACTAGGGGAGAATTAGTGATTTAGTTAACCAAAATCCATCTGAGGCCTTCAACGGAAGGTTCAAGACATAATAAGAAACTGCCTTACCTTAGCTTAGAACTAGAGGGTTGATTCAATCACCCTAGTACTCTCTTCAATCTTGTTACAACCTGTTGCTACTTTAGTTTACAACTTCAATTCAGTCGCATCGACACTATACCAAAACATCTCTGTCACTTCTTAGAAATCAGTAGAGTAAAGCTTTAGATCAATATTACACACACCATTTCTCTGTGGGATCGACCCGTATTTGCCCTGTTTTACATTGTAGACACCGTGCACTTGCGGTTTAACACGTAGGAAAACACTCTTTTCAAGACCTACCAGTAGTTGTGTTACGACTTGTATCAGAAAGTGGGAAGCTAACGTATTAAAAGCTAGCAAACGTTTTATGAGTGTTTATGCTCCTGACCGAACTTGTTGTTCGGTGGAAATAGGTAAGACCTATTTATACAAGTCGAAGTGAAACGTACTCTGGTCTCATTAAGGAATGGAAAAATGGGAGAGTAAATGGGAGGAGGTGGTAACGTTAACGCATGGAATTGATGTTCCATAAAACCGTTAACGCATGGAATTGATGTTCCATAAAACCGTTAACGCATGGAATTGATGTTCCATAAAAATAACGTTTCACCATTAACTCCATGTATTTACTAACCGCCTCATCCTTATGACGGGCGTAGTGTACGCCGCACGCTGTAAACCGCCAAACCAATACCCAAAGAGGATCCCCCAGTTTGTGATATGTGTTGATGTCTCGAATGTTTTTGTGGAAAACATGTAGCATGTTGTTGTCGCCTGGCAAGTCGAGCTTGGGAGACTCGCTAGCTTGGTGATCTCCAACGGTCGAGATTTTGCATCTTAAGACGAGAGGTAGCCGTTGATCATTGTATGCTTTTGTTTTGGTGGCCGTATAGGGAAGGCCAGCATGTGGCGCAGAAAGGTTGGCATGCCGTTGGCATGCCGTTGGCGCGGTTTGGTGTGGCCAAGCTAGGATTTTGGGTCAAAGGTTACCATGTGTTGTCTGGTAACCTCGGACGGCTAGGATTTGCTCCTGGGATTGAAGGAGACCGTTGATTGTCGCTCGCCTTCGTTTTGGTAGCCGCGTAGGGAAGGCCATCATGGGGGCGCGACTAGGTTAGCATGCCGTCGGCATGGCATGGTTTGGCGTGGCCAAACTTAGGTTTTCGGGCCAAAGGTTACCATGGGTTTGTCTGGTAACCTTGGATGGCTACGATTTGCTCTTGGGATTGAAGGGATACTGTTGATGGTCGCACGCCTTCGTTTTGGTAGCCGCGTAGGGAAGGCCAGCATGGTGGCGTGGCTAGGTGCGTTTGGCATGATTGGGCCAAGGGTTTGGCATGCCGTTGGCACATGGTGCGGCTAGGGTGGCTAGGGCCAAGACAAGGTGCGGTTTGGCTTGGCATGTGGGGCCAAGGGTTTGGCGTGAATGGTTTGGCTTGGCATGGCGGGGCCAAGGGCTTGGCATGCCATGGGCGCATGGTGCGGCTAGCATGGCTAGGGCCAAGGCAAGGTGCGGTTTGGCTTGGCATGTGGGGCCAAGGGTTTGGCGTGAATGGTTTGGCTTGGCATGCCATGGGCGCATGGTGCGGCTAGCATGGCTAGGGCCAAGCCAAGGTGCGGTTTGGCTTGGCATGTGGGAGCCAAAGGTTTGGCGTGCCATGGGCGCATGGTGCGGCTAGCATGGCTAGGGCCAAGGCAAGGCATGCCATGGGCGCATGGTGCGGCTATCATGGCTAGGGCCAAGGCAAGGTGCGATTTGGCTTGGCATGGTGGAGCCAAGGGTTTGGCGTGAATGGTTTGGCTTGGCATGGCGGGGCCAAGGGCTTGGCATGCCATGGGCGCATGGTGCGGCTAGCATAGCTAGGGCCAAGGCAAGGTGCGGTTTGGCTTGGCATGTGGGGCCAAGGGTTTGACGTGACCAAGATAGGGTTTTTGGTTAAAGGTTACCACGTGTTGTCTGGTAACCTTGGACGGCTAAGATTTTGCATCTTAGATGGAAGGATGGCCGTAGATTATCGCCGGCCTTTGTTTTGGCAACCAGCGTTGCGCATGGCGTGTTGGAACGACAAGCATGGTTGGCATGCTTTAGCGAGAAGATGTGGATGGCATGGTTTGACATTGGCACAGGGGTGCGACTAGCATGGTTAGCATGCCTTGGCGCGGTAGGTGTGGCTGGCACGGTTTGCCATCGGCACGGTGGTGCAGCTAGCATGCCTTGGCGCGGTAGGTGTGGCTGGCATGGTTTGCCATCGGCACGGTGGTGCGGCTAGCATGGTTGGCATGCCTTGGCATGGTAGGTGTGGCTGGCATGGCTTGCCATTGGCACAGGGTGCGGCTAGCATGGTTGGCATGCCTTGGCGCGGTAGACGTGGCTGGCATGGTTTGCCATTGGCACAGGGGTGCGGCTAGCATGGTTGACATGCCTTGGCGTGGTAGGTGTGGCTGGTATGGTTTGCCATTGGCACAGGGGTGCGGCTAGCATGGTTGGCATGCCTTGGCGCGGTAGGATGTGGCTGGCATGATGAGCCATTGGCACGTGCGGTGTGAGAATTAGGGTTTTGGATTGTTGAAACCTTAATTAGCATTAAAAAAAGGTACGCTGGTGTTTTTCTCGCAGACAAATTAAAGGGTTCAATAAATGTGCTTGGTTTGGACATTATTAATCAAGTTCTATGACATCACTGTCTGACTAGGGTTTTACGACTTTACCCCTAAGTTAAAAACCACCATCAACATTAAGTCCCCTGCTTTGCTCGGAACAGATGCCTTGTTGCGAGGTAAGCATATGATGGTGACAGACGAGGACAGAATCGAAATGTAGGACATGCAAGATGGTCAGGAAAGTCCGACTAACCTTATTCGAGAGGTAAGGAGAGTTCATGATCCCGTGTTTGGCGGCCTTGCATAGCTTTTACTTGCTGTGTAGACCGTGAAATGGTGAGGTGAGAAGCGTCGGCTTAGTTCGGCTACTCATCGTCTTGGCTGGGTTAGGGAATATCATGACGCTGGATTGGCGAGAGTTGGTGTCGACGCGGCAAGTCATGGCATGGATGGCTTGGCCTGATGGGGGCCGTGGCAATGGGGCCGTGTCGTTGCAATCAAATTAATTAATACTTTACTACCTAATTAACAAGTAATATAGGGTAGTCAAAGTCGATCCCACGAACACGAGATTCTAGTTGTAAAAATTGTCACGAAAGGGGGGTGTAAAAAGCAAAAAAAAAATAAACAAAACAATTAAAAGGTAAAGTTGAAAGCAATAAGAGAGACAAGACCAAGAATCCTTCTTCGTCATGGCATGGATGGCCGTGAGTTTTTGTGTTATCGGGATTTCTAGACGATTTCGGGCCTCTCTTACGCTTGTAACACACCTAACATATCTACTTCACGACTTCATCAAACTTGTGTTCTTCAACATTAGGCCTTCAAGTCTCTTATAATAGTGTTAAACCTCTCTTTGTCATTGAATTTTGATGCTTCAAATCATCCATTTAAAATATCAACGGCAATTTACATTCAATTTCCTTCTCGGTCTACTACCAACAACAGGTTTATCTTTCTCCTCTCTGGGCTATTTCAATGGTTGAGAACCCATCTCAATGATCTCTTCAGGGGCCGTGGCAATGGGGCGGACGGCTTGGCATGGTATGGCTATGGCAAGGTGCGGTTTGGCGAGGCGAGGCGTGCATGGACGGTTCGGCATGGTGGGGCCACGACAAGGCGAGGTGTGCACGGATGGTTTGGTGATTTGTCTTCACGGGCCCAGTTGCCTCTTTTCCTTACTTGGCTCAAATAGGAATTTTCTTTTCTCTTCAAAACCCGAGAGCGTTATACCCACAAAGTGGCGTTACTCCTTCTTGTCAGGTTACATTACCGGCTTTGCTTCCTAATCTCAGCGCTGGCGGCGGAAAAGCAAAACACGAGCGAGTGTGTCTTAAACACGTTCTTCCATGTTCTTTCACCAAACCCTAATTATTTCGCATAGCCAGACATGAGGCTTTCCCTTATATTGGCTGGTAGAAAGAGGTTTAATTAGGATCGGATGTCACACCTTAATTCACGGCTAGTAGGAAAGCTTTCCTTTTTTTTTTTTTTTTTTTTTTTTTTTTTTTTTTTTGGAATGCATCGTCCTGCTGAACGTAAGAGATGATCTTGAATTCTCCATTCGTAAAGTTCGTCCTGAAAATCGTGCTCGTTCTCTTCACAGGTATCCTCTCGTGTTTTTCTCCCGGTTTCCATTTTATCTTCTTCTTTACGTATGTTGTTGGTATAGATAGGGTGAAAACTTGCTCATTTTCTCTGTTTTTTGTAGTGTATAATGGGATCTTCCAGAGGTAGCCGTACCTCTAATTCTTCGGAGAAAAACCTTGGACTCCCCGAAAAACAGTTTCCTTCGCATGAGGAGGCATTAGGTAGAATCGAATCTATGTTCCATGAGGCTGGCAGAATTATCCAGGACCTTCCTTCTATCTATCTTGGTGAAGTGCGGGCGCGTGTTCGGGATTTCTTGGGATCGATGAACATGGAGGAGGAACGGGAAGGTGATGAAGAGCCATGGTGCGTTGAAAGGCTTCAGTGCAGCAAAACTTCTTCTCGGTCCAGTGCTAGGGCGGATCGGACCGCTTCCAGGTTGAAACGACGGAAAACTGAGTCTGTGGAACCTTTAGAGGAAAGCCAGCGTAACTTCTTCGTTCAGGACGGCGTCATAATTCTCGATTCTGATGCGGATGAATCAGGAAATCCTCCTCGAAAGGTCGCTGAGAAAACCTTTGAGTAAAACGCTGCGTTTGATGGGACCAAAGCGGCCTTCGGAGTTGACGCCGGAAATGTTGTCGGCGACATTAGGGGGTCGTGGTGGCATATGCTGGACCAGTTATTGCACTGGGTGCTGGGAAAGAGATGGGCGTTGTTGCCGCTGAGGTTTCTTCAAGATGGGATGTTGAGGTTGCTACTGCTGATGCCGTCGAATGGAATCTTTGCTGCTCGAGAGATTGTTGTGGAAAGTGCTTGAAAATAGCCCCGACCGAGGCGACTCGTGTTCCATCTTTCGATGACTAGCTTCTCCCTTTTATCATTTATGTTTGTTGCGTAGTCGTCCTGATGGTTTTTGTAGACTCATCTTTACCTTCTTTGTATTCGTGGCGAAGTTAGGGTTTCGCCAATTAACGTTCCCCTTGTGTTTTTTGAATAATTGAATAAGGTATTTCTGACATGGTTTTGGCTTTCTGGTTGTGATATGATGGTTAATAGCTTCTCAATGATTTTGGGTTAGTTTGATGTATTTCTCTGAGATTTGGAAAACCCATTCGGAAAGAAATGTATTTTTTTTTTGAATGAAAATGAAACTTACAAACGGTGTATTCATCTCGGGGAATACAAATATCAAGAGAAACTGTTTGAAGGAAATACTAAAGGGAGAGTGGTTGAGAAAGTATAGTATTTTAGGGATTGGAAAGCTTGAGCCATTGCGAGTGAACTATTACGCCTTCCGGATCGTCTGCGTTGATGAGCTTGCAGTATCCTCCTAAAAGAATGTCTGCCACCAGATACGGTTCATCTTCTTTTTCGTTAGACGAACCAATCCGAACAGCTATTTTTACCGTCATCTTCCCAACTTGAAACGAGTTTACTTTGACCACTATATCTCCAATTGAAAACGGGTTCAGGTGTTGTGCATCCGTTTGAATCTTGGTCTCGTTGGTCTCGATGGCAGTTTCTAAATTCTTTACAAAGCGTTTGAATGGTCCGGTACCCCATTCACATCTCTTAACAGCGTCCGTGCCAGTAATCGCGCTGAGTCCCGAAATAGGGGAAGAAATGACTGGTTGTAGAGAAGATCGTTCGGCCAGACTTACTTGCGTTTGGAATCCACGAGTTAGCGCCAACATGTCTTCTTCAGGCGTCTGGATTCCATCGACAACTCGTCGATGTGGCAGCAAGTGGGATGGTTCGTTGGAGATTCTTTCGGGCGTTGACATTGGTAGAGGGGATGCATCCAATTTCTCCTTGTTGTCGAGTACCCACAAGTGCCCCAATATCATGTCATAATCCAGTTATTTGACAATGAGGAATTTGCCACGCGTTATAGTGTCTCCCATCTTGACCTCGAGGTTGATGTAGCCGTGCGCGTTTAAGGCTTCCCCTTCCGGGTTCTCAATCACGGATGGGGATCGGGTAGCCTCTTGCCTCGTAAACCCCGCTGCTTTCAGAGTCTTGAAAGTAATAATGTTGAAGTCAGAGGACGCGTCGATGAGAGTATTGTCGAATTCGATACCTCTTAAATAGGACGTGGTCAGCAGTCCCCAGTTGTCCTTTTCAATTCCGCTTGCTGGGAGAGCTTGGGCTCCTGACTTGACTTCCATGGAGGGAAAAAGCCGTTTGCCTGACACGACGCGATTGAGAGCCGCGAAAATATCTTGGCGCTGCACCTTGGAAAGGTAGAGAATTTCGCATACGTGTTGCATCATGGATTGAACAGTCTCATACACGGAGTCCCTAGAGACCCCACAATTTCTTACTGGAAGTGGGTCTCGATGTACTCCCTCGTTTCCTAGTTGGAGTTCCCCTGCTTCTATCTTTTCTTTGAAGATATGTTTTAGCCTGTTGCAATCACTGGTTGGGTGGTGAACAAATCTGTGGTAGTGGAAGTATTTGGGGTTTGCCATCTCGGCCTCAGTCGGTGGGCGTCTGGGAGGTGGTAGTCTGATAACTTCGTCTTGAATCCATGCTTCTAAAAGATCGATCACCTCCTCAATGGGAAACGGGAAATCTAGGGTATTTCCTTCAGTTTCGTGATGACGCATGGGAGCTTTAGCGGCGGCCTTCCATGGCGGAGTTCCCCGTCGTGCTGGTGCTTCACGTTTAGGCTGCTGGTCCGCAGCTGGGGCCTTCCTTTTCCCTCCCTCGTTTACTACGCTTACATAGGAGGGTCCAGTGTTAAATTGTTTGCTGAGGAGACGTCTATTCCCGCGAGTTTCGCGCATGTCTTCGGTTCTGGTCGGTCTAGCCCTTTCCAATAACGCTGGTGCTGTCGTTGCGGACCGTTTGGAAGCTTCATGGAGTTCGGAGAATGTCTGGAACCGCAGGTTCTCTAGCAAGGCGCGGTAAATGGGAGCCATACCGTTGATGCATGTATTCACCAGCTGTTGCTCGGTAGCGTTTGGGTCATGACAATCTAGTGCTTGAACCCTGAATCTCTTAACGAAATCGTTCGGATGTTCGTTGTCCCGCTGGTACATTCTTCCTAGGTCCGAGAAGGTAACTTGTTCAGACACGAAGAAGTACTTCTTGTAAAATGCGGTAACCATGCTACCCCAGTTGGGAATGTTGTTTGGCGTGATGCTGTTGTACCACGTGTATGCTCTTCCGGTAAGAGATTTCGAAAACTCCCTCTGACGGAGAACGTGATTGTATTCGTGTTCGCCCAGGGATTCGAGGAAGCGAGAGACGTGTTCACGTGCATTTCCAGTGCCATCATACAAGGTGAATTGAGGAGAGGAGTATCCTCTTGGGAGAGGAATTCTTTGTATTTCAGATGGGTAAGGAGGTTGATGCTGATGCATGTCTATTTCATCATTCTTGACTCGATTCCGGAGAAGTTGCTCCAGATCCTCTCGTGTGACAAAATTGGATGGCTGACTTCTTTCCAATGGGGGTCTGGCACGAGTCCCATCGTTCGCGGAGACGCGTTCCGCCGAGGTGCTAGCGTCGGGGGTGTTGGAGGCGTTTCTAAATGGCCCTGGATGACATGGCTCACGCGGCATCCGCTCTGTCAGGGCTTTGAGAAAGACAAGTACTTCTTTCTGCGTCGAAACCATATCCGTCTGGGCTCTAGCGAGAACCTCCTGCCGTTTCACCAAATCAGCGATGGTGATATAGGGTCGGCTTCCTCTGGTTCCTCCGGTTTCTTGTCCCGTTGTTGGGGTAGTTGGAGTCTTAGTGGCGGTTGGAGGCGTCATGCTTGATGAAGCGTTAGGAACGGTAGCGACAGCTATGGCCCTGGTGACTGGCGGCATTACACCTGAAGGAGCGTTTTCAGTACTGCCAGGATTAGCGAGTCGCGCAGGGACGTTAGAGGCGGCAGCGGCTCTGGCCCGGGTGATCGGCGGCGTTACACCCGAAAGAGTGCTTTCGGCGCTACTAGGGTCAGTAGCTGGCGTAATGATTTTGTTGGAAGTAGCGTCAACACCAGGGACGGATTCTACGTTGGTGTTCTCGGCAGTTGATCCGGATCTGAGTTCCACCATGTTGGAGTTGTAAGTGAAAGGTGATGTCGGAAATTTGGAAATCGATATTGCAACCGATAGATTGATCTCCCACTGTGGTCGCCAATTGTTTGTGGGTGAAAATGGTTTCTGCTGATTTCGGTAATTTCGGGTGTGTGGTTGAGAAACTAGTTTAAACCCTAAACAATGTACTGCAAGGGAGTACTTTAGATTCGAGAGATCAATCTGTACAAGTACGGCCTAAACCAAGAAATGGCCGTTCCAGACTTGCTTCGGTCACAAAGTGGAGGAGAATGGGTTGGTTTTGGGGAGGGAAGCAAGGAAAGTGATGAGACCAGAATAGTTGATTCTGGAAGAGTAGTTGTGTTACGACTTGTATCAGAAAGTGGGAAGCTAACGTATGAAAAGCTAGCAAACGTTTTCTGACTGGTGTATGCTCCTGACCGAACTTGTTGTTCGGTGGAAATAGGTAAGACCTATTTATACATGTCGAAGTGAAACGTACTCTGGTCTCATTAAGGAATGGAAAAATGGGTGAGTAAATGGGAGGAGGTGGTAACATTAACGCATGGAATTGATGTTCCATAAAACCGTTAACGCATGGAATTGATGTTCCATAAAAAGAATGTTTCACCATTAACTCCATGTATTTATTAATCGCCTCATCCTTATGACACTTTCTTATGACGGGCGTAGTGTACGCCGCACGTTGTAAACCGCCAAACCAATACCCAAAGAGGATCCCCCAGTTTATGATATGTGTTGATGTCTCTAATGTTTTTGTGGAAAACATGTAGCATGTTGTTGTTGCCTGGCAAGTCGTGCTTGGGAGACTCGCTAGCTTGGTGACCTCCGACGGTCGAGATTTTGCATCTTAAGACGAGAGGTAGGCATTGATCGTTGTATGCTTTTGTTTTGGTGGCCGTATAGGGAAGGCCAGCATGTGGCGCGGCAAGGTTGGCATCCCTTGGAGCGGTTTGGTGTTGCCAAGCTAGGGTTTTGGGTCAAAGGTTACCATGTGTTGTCTAGTAACCTCGGACGACTAGGATTTGCTCATGGGATTGAAGGGCGATCGTTGATTGTCGCTCGCCTTCGTTTTGGTAGCCGCGTAGGGAAGGACACCATGGTGGCGCGGCTAGGTTGGCATGCCGTCGACATGGCATGGTTTGGCGTGGCCAAACTTAGGTTTCGGGCCAAAGGTTACTATGGGTTTGTCTGGTAACCTTGGATGGATACGATTTGCTCCTGGGATTGAAGGGAGACCGTTGATGGTCGCACGCCTTCGTTTTGGCAGACGCGTAGGGAAGGCCAGCATGGTGGCGTTGCTAGGTGCGTTTGGCATGGTGGGGCCAAGGGTTTGGCATGTCGTTGGCACATGGTGCGGCTAGCGTGGCTAGGGCCAAGACAAGGTGCGGTTTGGCTTGGCATGTGGGGCCAAGGGTTTGGCGTGAATGGTTTGGCTTGGCATGCCATGGGCGCATGGTGCGGCTAGCATGGCTAGGGCCAAGGCAAGGTGCGGTTTGGCTTGGCATGTGGGAGCCAAGGGTTTGGCGTGCCATGGGCGCATGGTGCGGCTAGCATGGCTAGGTCCAAGGCAATGCATGCCATGGGCGCATGGTGCGGCTAGCATGGCTAGGGCCAAGGCAAGGTGCGGTTTGGCTTGGCATGGTGGAGCCAAGGGTTTGGCGTGAATGGTTTGGCTTGGCATGCCATGGGCGCATGGTACGGCTAGCATGACTAGGGCCAAGGTAAGGTGCGGTTTGGATTGGCATGTGGGGCCAAGGGTTTGACGTGACCAAGCTAGGGTTTTTGGGTTAAAGGTTACCACGCGTTGTCTGGTAACCTTGGACGGCTAAGATTTTGCGTCTTAGATGGAAGGATGGTCGTAGATTGTTGCCGGCCTTTGTTTTGGCAACTAGCGTTACGCATGGCGTGTTGGAACGGCAAGCATGGTTGGCATGCTTTCGCGAGAAGATGTGGCTGGCATGGTTTGCCATTAGCACAGGGGTGCGACTAGCATGGTTGGCATGCCTTGGCGCGGTAGGTGTGGCTGGCACGGTTTGCCATCGGCACGGTGGTGCAACTAGCATGGTTGGCATGCCTTGGCGCGGTAGGTGTGGCTGGCATGGTTTGCCATCGGCACGGTGGTGCGGCTAGCATGGTTGGCATGCCTTGGCGCGGTAGGTGTGGCTGGCATGGCTTGCCATTGGCACAGCGGTGCGGCTAGCATGGTTGGCATGCCTTGGCGCGGTAGACGTGGCTGGCATGGTTTGCCATTGGCACAGGGGTGCGGCTAGCATGGTTGACATGCCTTGGCGTGGTAGGTGTGGCTGGCATGGTTTGCCATTGGCACAGGGGTGCGGCTAGCATGGTTGGCATGCCTTGGCGCGGTAGGATGTGGCTGGCATGATGAGCCATTGGCACGTGCGGTGTGAGAATTAGGGTTTTGGCTTGTCGAAACCCTAATTAGCATTAAAAAAAGGTACCCTGGTGTTTTTCTCGCAGACAAATTAAAGGGTTCAATAAATGTGCTTGGTGTGGACATTATTACTCAAGTTCTATGACGTCACTGTCTGACTAGGGTTTTACGACTTTACTCCTAAGTTAAAAACCACCATCAACACTTGTATACTTCTATGAGAATATAAACAATTGAACAATTATCTAACTAGTTTCATTTGAGTCATTTGAACTAATTTTGATAAAGATGAATAAGGTTGATATAAAAGTGTTCATATGGCTAACCTCGGTTAACTATTGTTGAACCAACTAAGTGTACACGTTTAGGTACTGTTACCTTTATCTAAATTTTGTTACATTTCATTTGTGTATGACAAGCTAAGTTCGATCTAACGGTTGATAGATATTAGCTTGAATCTAATCAGGTTTTCATCTAACGGTGAATTGCAAACCTTGATTTGGAGACTATATAAAGGAGAACTCTAGCAACTGGGAAACCTAATCCCTACACCTCCTGTGTGATACTAGTTGCGACTAGATTCGGTTCTCCTTTAACCTTAGGTTTTTCTAAAACCCAGTAGTTTAACGACTTAAAGACTTCATTGGGATTGTGAAGCCAGACCCAACTAATTTCTTTGTAGTTGTGTGTTCTGATCTTGTTGTTTTCTATTGTGATTAAGCACTATTTAAGATTTGCTCGAGATTTATTCTCTGATAGGCAAGATTCAAAAGTAGTCACAAACACCTTTGTCTCATCGTTTGTGATTCCACAATATCTTGTTTCGTTAATCGATTAAGATTATTGTGAGGTGATTGATATTACTAGGTTGTTCTTCGGGAATATAAGTCTGGTATATCAATTGGATCCTGTTCACCTTGATTTATCAAAAGACAGAACAAAACTGTGGGAGACAGATTTATCTATTCAATAGAATTTTCTGTGTCATACAGTGTAGGATCAGAATATCGCAACATCAATACTTCGCGAAATCCATAAATGACAGCATTGCGAAGGTGTCGCAGACAGGACAATTGAAGACTTTCATGATAATGTTATCAGTATAGTATTCGCAAGAGATACTGATAACAGAGAAGTAATGAACATCGCGAAGATATCGCCACTAAAGGAATGGCAAAAGCATATCATTTCTTTCACCGCAGAAGAGATATCTGATAATGAAAAGATGCATGACAATCCATTAGTGGTAAGGCTGGAGATTAACCCAAAACCCAATGATGATGAAGATGATGAGGCACAAAATTCCTGGGCGATCAATAGAATCTTAATCGATACTGGAAGCTCAGTAAACATCCTTTTTTACTATACTTACAAGACCATGGGAGGGAAGGATGAAGATCTGATACCTTCAACATACAAAATCTATGGTTTCAACGGTACAGCTAACAAACCTAAAGGAGAAGTTCATATGAGAATACCATTGAAAGGGTTATCAACTGAAATTTTGTTCTGTATAGTCAATGTGGAATCCCCTTATAATGCATTGATCGGGCGGCCTTGGTTACACGAGATTCTGGGTGTAGCATCGACTTATCACCAGTGTATCAAATTTCCTCATCCCAGTGGTGTTGGATTCATAAAGGGAGACTGAAATGAGGGACAGAAATGCTATGAAGTTGATGTGGAGACTTGCGAGGAAAGAGCTGCACAGAAGAGGAACTGGAAGCAAAACATCAAAGAAGAACAAAGAAGGGAAAGACTGATGGTGGACGCCATAGAAGTGAGAGAAGAAAATATGTTGCGAAACCAATGCAAGAAGAAAGTTGGAAATGGCGATGATTTCGCAAAAGGAAAGGAAGTATTAGTGAGTTTGAATAATGAAGAAGCAGAGAGCAACAGAAGTAAGAGATATAAGAAGTGAATAATTGATATTAGGCTTGCGAAGGTGTAAAAAAAAAAACTTGAACTTGAACTTTTGAGTAATAAAGACAGGATGAAGATGCAAAGATTTCAAAAATCGAAGAAAGAATACGCGAAACTTTCGCAAAGATGACAAGAAATGATCTAAAATCAATGACATATCAGAATGGGACGAGCCTGCTATGGCGTACACCCTAGTTCGCAAATCAAAATTTCGTAAGAGGCAAATGTAAGACCTAAAGTACGTCATAAAAGGGGGTATCTATTAACATGGCTCAGGTAAAAGGTTACACCGCCCCTGGAACCTGAGTCATGGAGATTTGGGGTCAATAAAGCCCATCCAGGAGAGATACCTTGGATTTCCAACTATATATATAAGGTTATACCCTGGTTGGACGACCGAGGGTCTCTCCTAAGGAGTCAGCGTATGACCAAGGGGCCGAGGTACACGGTTGAGCCAAGAGTGCCTGGGGCATTTGAAGTGTCTCGGCCATTCTTGGCACACGCTCGACTCGGCCCGAAGAAAACTCCACTTAGGGTGCAGTCTCGTAACCATAAGCCCTATAGGTATAAGGGATAAGAGGCTGCGAAAACAACTGGTTGTTTTTAAGACCGGATGGGAGGAGCTAGTCTTGTATGGCCGATGTACGCCTCCTTGAAGGGGCAACCAGGGAGAAGATAAGGGCGGCACCCTCCATTAGGGAGATGATAAGTGTCTTAAGACGCAAATGTCATGAGTCTTTATTTTCGCAAGAAAATTTAGGCTTGTCATATTTGTGCGATGATCCTGAAGAGGCAATAATACAAAACGCGAGGATAAGACGAGATCAATGGGTCTTTACATGAAAGTGTAAAGACGTCCTGCGATTTCGTCGCAAGATGGCAATATCATGGGGCTTTAAGTTCGCAAGAATTTCTAGGCCTGTCATATTGACGCAACAAAAACATCCTGCAGAGGCAACAATACTAAAGAAATGATAAGGCAAGATCAATGGGTCTTTGCATGAAAGTGTAAAGACGTCCTGCGATTTTGTCGCAATGACAAGGGGTGGCAAAATAAAACCTTTAACTAGGAAGGCAAAATAAGACCACACAAAAATGAGTAAGCAAATAAGCTTGCGAAAATGATTATATGCAAATAAATAAGTTTGCAAATATACATATGGAAACAACCAGGTAACATTTTCTTGCGAGAATTTAGTAAGAACGGTTGCGAAACTGAGGCATATTATTACTTAAAGGTTATCGACTTCATCTTTCATTTGAAAACAAATAACAGAGGCAAGTAGGGGAATGAATAGAGTAAGAACTTGTTATTTATTTTCACATGATAGATTTACGCAAAAGAGTAAAAACTTCACTCATAATATTGATTAACCGTATTGCAAGAAAGAATTGTTCTTTTAACATGTGCAGAAAGGAACAAAATTAGAAGAACTTGTATTTGAAGATCCGAGAAACTTACAGTAAGAGATTACAAAAACGGAAGATTAAAAGGATAAATGTACAAATATTACAAAGAGAGAAAGAAGAAAATGGAGCTATTTCTTTGTTGATTCTTCTTCTTCGCTAGATCCCTCAACTTCGTCATCTTCACTAGACTCCTCTTCTTCGCTAGCATCGCTATCGGAAACGTCCAAAGAAGGCATATTCTCAGGGATCTCTTCAAGAAGACAAGGATATGAAGAAAGAGGGATACTGTTGTCATCACAGACTGTCTTGATAGTTTGATTGCGAAAACGAACAACATCATTTTTGAAATTCGCTACAGTATATTGTAGCTGCTTCTTCAACTTGGAATACTTGTCATTACGAATAGAGAAATCCTTTGCGAGTTGTTCTTTCTCATATTCAAGTTCTTCAATCCTTTTCTGAAATCTCTTCTCAGCCTCTGCGAACATAGGAAAATAAATCAGCAACTTAATGGCAGCTTCATAAAAAATAAACAATTGAATAAAGAAGAATGGCTAACAACCTTCTCTATCAGAAATCATATCCCTAATCAAGGTTGTATGATCAACTTGAAGACTAACATTGACACCTAAATTATTTCTGGCATCATCTAGAACTTTCGCAGCCCAGGCGAATTCGTCGTCACTGTTTATAAGAAGAAGGGAACGGATTTGATTCTCTCTTTCGCTAAGTAAAGTATTCTGACGAATGGATTCATCCCGTTCAACTTGAACTTCAAGAAGAGTTTTTTGAAATTTCGCTAATGCGATCTTTGTCATCTATAAGATCACTAACTTTCTTCCTTAAAATATTAATTTTCTCTTGGGAATCAAGGTATAGACGTTTAAGTTGGTTGGCTAGACCCAAACTAGATCTATGATCAAGTTCTAAAAGGCGAAATTTGGATTGAAGTTTGTCTAGAGGAAGAGATCTAATTTTGTTGTTTGAAAAACTATCTAAAGAATTGTTGAGGTGAGCGAGAAGAGCGTCATTATCCATAGGTTCAGGAAATGAATGGAGAAGAATGGCTTCATCAGAAAGATTATAAACATCTGCGAAAATGATAAGTCAGATAAGGAAAAAACAACTAGAGAACAAGGTAATAAAGAAAGGAAAAGTCTCATACCATAAAGTTGTTGATTAGCACTTTGAAGGCTAGATATTTTATTCTTCTTAGTGGAAGATTCAACTTCCAGTTGTTTGGTCTTCTCGCGAAGAGTAGCAGTTTCATCTTCGAATTCTTTATCTCTCTTGCGAAGAGCAACGGCTTCAGCTTCCAATTCTTCATTCTTCTTGCGAAGTTGAAGATTTTTCATCTCGAGAACGTTACGCCTTCTCTCAAGGTCTGAGGCAACAACAAAGGAATCTCTCCCAGTCTACAAAGGAAAGTAAACAAATCATCAAGATATGGTTCAAAATCGAAGTTATGAAGAAATAAAGAAGTACATACGTACCAAAGCACCCAGTGCATTTAAGAAGATGGGAGTCACTGATCTGGAAGCCCCCTGAAGAGAATCATTGCCCTCTAATAAGGAAGCGTCACAAATACTTGCGAGAATTTCGCATGTATTAGAGAGACGATCATCTCCAATCCCCTGCAAAGAATCAGAGAAGATACTAGACAGTTGCTCCATAGGAGATTCAGTTGGATGATTCTCTTTAGCGAGAGAGGTGTTAATGTCATCATCATCTTCATCAGAATTCTCACTGGATGGAGAAATTGAGTGAGAAAAAGAATGGATCTTCCGTTTTTTAGAAGGAGGAGCAGTAGATTTTCCCTTGCGAAGAGAATCTTTATCTTTACCCTTGGTCTTCTTAGGATTTTCTTCTGCTTCAGCGATCTCAACGCCAACCTTTACACATGAATGAAGATAAGAAATAGAGGCAACAATATTGTTAAACATAAAGAAGAAAAGTATTTCTTACTTCATCCGTGATCGAATGAAGAATTTCCAGAGTACTAGCCTTAGGATGTCTCTTATAACTTTTTCTCAATTTAACAATCTGGAAATTTTGCAAGATTAGCAAGTATAAAAAGAAGTAAATATTACAAACTGAGTGAAATTTAGGAAGCATACCTCTTTTGCTTTCTCGGGCCAATTAAATACCCAAGGATGATAATTGGCGAGATTCGCAGGGAGCACATTTGAGCCAGAGATATAAGGTCCATTCAAAAATAATGGAAAGACGCACCATTTGTCGTCTTTGGAATGGAGAGGGATATTGTTCTTGCCAGAATGCCAATCAATATCTTGCATAAGAATTTTATCACTGGGAATATTCTCTTTTCTTTTCAAACGAGCACCCCAGCGGGACCTATCGTTCTTCATATTTATCACTTCATAATTCTCGAAGAAATTCTCTACTAAATACTTTTCAGCGATGATCTCTAGTCTGCGAATTTAGGATCTCTGACTGTATTGGGATAAAGGGATCCCTTACCAGCGCCACGGTTGGCGAACTCAAGCATTAAGCGGATACAATCTCCGCTGAGTTGGTAGATAGCTCGCGAGAACTTCTCATGAGCAAGAATTTCATAAAACAAGGGAAATTCGGGATTGTAGAGAGGAATGGGAAGGCCTGCGAGAATTTGACCTAGCGAGACTATGATTTTATGATCATCACATTGATGATCAGTGAATAATTTGGCAGAAAGAATGGATTTAGATTCTTGATCAGGAATAGGGGATAATGTGAAACACTTTTCTTGTAAATCCTTTTTAGTCTCTTCCATAAGAACTTCGTATCTACGACCAGATGGAGCCATCTTCAGAGTAGGGGAATGAATAATGAGTTGAAGATTAAAAGAAAGAAGAAAAAGCAGATTTACAGTAGCAGAAAGCAGAAATTACGGAGGGGAATTGAAGAAAAATTGCAGAGAGAAAGTAAAAAAGAAGAAGAAGAGGGTGAGAAAACTATATATAGAGAAGAATTCTCGAGAAGATAAACGCATTTAATGCGAGAAGAGACGTGAACGGTTGAGAAGTAACGGTTGAAAGAGACGTGTCAAGAAGTGGGTGTAAGAAGGGACACGTATAATAGATTCTGTGTAAAAGTACGGAATCATATCAAAATAGATAAGGATAAACGGTTGCGGCATTTCATAAATATTAGTTCTCATGACATTCTCTTCTTCGCAGAGAAGACATGAGAAGAGGCAAGATGTAGGATCAGAATATCGCAACATCAATACTTCGCGAAATCCATAAATGACAGCATTGCGAAGGTGTCGCTGACAGGTAATATAAATGACGTAATGAATGGCGACATCCAGAACACGAGAAAGATGTGAAGATCTAGCGAGATCAAGAAGTGTCGCGAAATTATATATTTGTACACTTGCGATATTTCGCAAGTTGTTCCCGAAAATAAAGGACAACTTAGCTGTCATCCATCATGTAAAACCCTATATAAGGAGCCGAGTAGGCCTATTGAGAGAGAGATCTTTTTCGAGTGTCGGGCAAGTCATTAGGAGAGAGAAAGTTTAGATTGATTGTAATTCTTTAGCTCATTTCCATTTCATATTGTAAACATTCAAGAATTTAATCAATAAGAATTATAATTGTTCATCTTAAAATGGAGTGATTGTGTATATTCTTGTGAGGGGTGTAGTGTAGGATTTCCTGCAACTACATACAGATTCGTTTATTAAGTCTTCGACTTTGGGTCGTAGCAAGTCTTAGTTGTGGGTGAGATCAACTAAGGGAATCAAGTGCTCATAATCCGTCATGGTTCTAGAGGCGTAAGGAACACAACTGTACCTTAATCAGTGTGAGATTGGTTAGGGCTCAACTACATTCCAGTCCGAAGTTTACTTGGAGTAAGCTAGTGTCTGTAGCGGCTTAATACAGTGTGGTGTTCAATCTGGACTAGGTCCCGAGGTTTTTCTTCATTTGCGGTTTCCTCGTTAATAAAACTTCTGGTGTCTGTGTTATTTCTTTTCCGCATTATATTTTTTTATATAATTGAAGTATCACAGGTTGTGCGTAGTTCAATCAATTAGATAATCCAACCTTTGGTTGTTGATATAAATTGATTGACACTTGAACATTGGTCTTTGGTACCGTTCAAGTTGTTTCACATAATAATCAGGCTCGCGGATTTCTATCTGTTTGATTTGCTGATTACGTTGTGAAACAGAGATACAACTCTTGGATATATTTCTTGATTGAGCTCGCTTTATTAGTTGGTGCTCTAAGAATTATATTGGAGTTTGTTCATACAGATTGCCTAAATTAACAAAATATTGGGTGAGGTTGTTAGACCCCCGCTTTTACAACTACCATACAGTTAAGATTATTGTGAGGTGATTGATATTACTTGGCTGTTCTTCGGAAATATAAGTCCGATGTATCAATTGCTTACTATTCACCTTGATTTATCAAAAGAATAAACAAAACTTGTAGGTATTTCTATGGGAGACAGATTTATCTATTCAATAGACTTTTATGTGTGAGACAGATTAGTTTATAAGTCTTCGACTTTGGGTCGTAGCAACTCTTAGTTGTTGGTGAGATCAGCTAAGGGAATCAAGTGCGTAGAATCCGACGTGGTTCTAGAGGCATAAGGAACGCGACTGTACCTTGATCAATGTGAGATTGGTTAGGGCTCAACTACATTCCAGTCCGAAGTTAACTTGCAATAGGCTAGTGTCTCTAGCGGCTTAATACAGTGTGGTGCTCAAATCTGGACTAGGTCCCGGGGTTTTTATGCATTTGCGGTTTCCTCGTTAACAAAATTTCTAGTGTCTGTGTTATTTCTTTTCCGCATTATATTTTCTATATAATTGAAATATCACAGGTTGTGCATAAGTTCAATCAATTAGAGAATCCGACCTTTGGTTGTTGATTGAATTGATTGACACTTGGATATTGGTGTTTGATACTGTCCAAGTTATTTCTTATAATAATCAGGCTCACAGATTTGTATCTGTTTGATTTGTTGATTACATTAATAAACAGAGATACAACTCTTGGATATATTCCATTGATTGAGTCTGAAGGTTTAGTTGATTCTCTTGGAATTATATTGGAGTTTGTCCATACAGATTGCCTAAACGAAATATTGTGTATGGTTGTTGTACCCCGGTTTTTCAAAGATAGCTTGGCACGTTAATAGTTGGTTATGATGCTATAAATTAGCATGGCATGCTAATGGCGTAAAAGTAGCATAGCATGTTTGCACTTTATCACTACAGCTAAGATGGGGAAAGATATGGCAGGCCATAATCTTTACGTGATATATTGGAATGCTAAATAATCGCATGGCATATGGCATGATATGCTCATGGCCTATTTGTGGCGTTAAAATAGCAAATGGCATTGTGGCCAATAATAGCGCTAGAATTTGGCTTGCCATAGTCTATGGTGGTGTTAAGACTAGCCAAGTAGGCCGAGATCCTAAAGATAACCTAATATATTTGGCCTTAGCTGTCATAATTGAAATTATATCTCATTGTGGATATTGGCGTTGGATGGCATGGCATAGCCTAATATGGCATTAGGTTTTGGAATGCCATGGCCTAAAATAGCGCTAGAGTTAGCCGGCAAGTTGCGGTTTTATAGTGTCTTAGCACGTTTCGTCTTAGCTACAACGGCTGAGAAGAAAATGGTGGGGCCATAGAAAGTTGCGGCCTTAAAAGTGGCATAACATGCCCAAAGCTACCCACGTTGATTGAGACCGAAATAGTCATATATCATTTTAGCCATAGACGTTTATGCCACATGTACAACGTTGTAGCATGTCTGTAGCCATCCATAGTAGTTGGTCCAATGTATATTTGGCGATGGCTCTGTGTTGGCGATTATGGCATAAGAATGATGCGACTAGGCCATAGCCGAGAATTCGGGTTTGGCCTCAATTTGGCTGCGGTTATTGGGATGGGATTTATATTTCAACTAGGATAGCTAAGTTGAAATTGGATGGAGATAATCTAAAATTGGTGTAGCTAAGCTGAGATCAAATCCCTTTTAAGTCGTTGATTGGTTGTGGCCCCTAATATCATATTAGGGTTTTGGTAAACTTGGCCATAACGTGTTTATGGCATGTGGAGTAATATTAATATGATATGGAATTGGACATAGCTATCAAGGTACCACAAGAGTCGTGATATATAGGGCATGAACTTGGCCGCGGCTGGCCAAGGTCCCACGAGCCAATAGCCACACCATGAACTTGGCCGTGGCTGGCCAAGGTCCCACAACTATGATATGGACTTGATCGTGACTGTCCAAGGGCCCATGGAGGGATGACATGGTTGGCCAAGATCCAATATGCCATAGGGAGTCTTCCAGGGGAGCTGGCTTCAGCTGGCCAAGACGATTTTGGCGTAGGCTTGGCCGTAGCTGGCCAAGGTGGGATTAACGTAGAAAGTTGTGCTACGGACTTGGCCAAGCTCTAGCCAAGTTATCTTGAGCATGGAAAGCTGTGATATGGACTCGTCTAATGGTCCACTTTAAGGTTTGCAACTTGGCCGCAATTTTCAGCTTGTAGGCGCGATAGTGGCTATGCCACAATTTCGGTCGTAGCTTGCCAAGTTGTGATTGGCTATGCCATGGACTTGGTCGATTGCTTTTGGATGATTCTAACTATGCCATTAGACCATGGTTATCTTAGATAGTGCGTTATGAGCTGCAGCGGTTGTATTCTGGCCTTAACTATCGCTAGCCAAAGTGTTATGGGATATGAAGTATATGCTACGGGCTTGGCTGTGCTTAGCCAATGTGCCGCAATCCTTATGCCATCAATTATGACCTGATCATTGTATGGATATAATCCAGGGTTTGAGTTGGTGGAAACGTGCCATGCCACGATTAAGGAGTATAATGCTATTTTAGTACAAATTTGAATACGATAGCGTCGATACATCATGTTCAAGGAACTCGCCTGTAACACCCCGTGTTTTTAGCATGGTGCATGCTCAAAGATGCGTCATGGCCTGAGGTGAAGCTTCATCTCAAGCTCCGCCACGTAGAAAAAGGAAGATTGGCCTAGGCCAATACGCTGCCAAAAATGGCATATTGTGTGGGCATATTGGTCAAGGCCAATACGGCACCAAGAGGATGTAAGCTGTAAGATATATTGGCCAAAGGCCAATCTCGTATCAAAGAATGCATTAGGCCAGTTGGGAGGATGGCCTAGAACAAATTAACGCCAAAATTGCGCAATACGCAGGTCATTGGCCTATGGCCAATATCACACCACAGTGGTGCAACAGGCCAGAGCAGGCTGGCCTTAGAAATGTACAACCATCACGGCTGGACATTGGAGTGGCCTATGGGCCAAAGCCGGAAATACAACCATCATGACCCTTCATTGGTCTTGGTTTAGGAAATGTTCAGTCATCATGGCCGGACATTGGAACTGGCCTGTGAGCCAGAACTGAATGTATAGCCATCACGGTCGTACATTGCATTTGGCCAGGATAGTCATGTGCGGCCATCACGGCCTTGGAAGTTGATGAATGATTTTTGGTCCCCTAACTTAAGTTGTAAAAATGTCAAGTTAACATATATAGGGATGGGTAGTTGGTTGAAGGTGCATATGCGGACCATGTACCAAGTAAGCTTCATAGCTTAGCCAAAAGAGTATAAATGATGCTTATGCCCCATTTATAGTTGTGTAGCCTTACCAATGGGGCATAGGATTCTTAGGCATCGCTATGCCATGTCGCAAACTAAATATGCATTCCTTAGATGCATTCTGACGGAACGACCTTCACGGACTAGGCCATTACCATTATTGCTTGGCCACGGCCATGCAAACGAATTGGCTTAAGCTTATGTCCCTTCTAGGATGAACTAATGTCTATGCTTGATCCCTTTAGAGTAGGTAAGGGTATGTAGGCAGCAACAATGAGTTGTATCATTACCGGTCCAACATTTTGTCGCTCATATCATCTAATTGAGAGATGATTGCGGCATTTTGGCCTCTCATATCATTTGGCTCGGTATTGCGATGCAAGATATGATTGTGGCCAGACTTTATGAGGCGAGTTGCATTCCATTCCTTGGATGCTCATACTTCCTATCAAGACATTCAACGTAGGAATGTACGAATAGTGCATTGGGCATGGCCAGGAAAGTAAGTCATATCGGTATGCAAGTAGCGGAGCTTGCATGAGCCTACGGGAGATGGAATTAGGACGCTAATGGCCTATGTGCAAGTCCAAGCATGCCTTATGCCTGTAAAAGAATCGGAAGCCAGTGATACAAGTAAGGTGCATCGGCCATAGCCTTCAAGAATTTAAACCCTTCGCAGAACAAGGGTAAGTTGAAACGGTGTGGAAGCTAAGTTAGTTGCATCATGCTCCACGAGCATGCTTGCAAGGGCTAATGGACGTGCATTTGCCTAGATTTAAGGCCTGGATCGTAGCATCATCATGGCGCGTCGGGGAGTTATGGCATGCGCGCCTTGGCGTGTTATGCGTAATTTTTCTGGTCCGTCACATTTGGTATCAGAGCAAGTTCCGAGATAACTCTAGGGATTGTGCGGAGTGGACTCGTCAGCGAGTATTTTTCCTTCAAAGGAAATAAAGTTGGAGAGTATGCCAACTTTTGCGCGGGAAGAGTTTGTAACCGTTATGACAGTTACTATGCAAATCGAGTTGATCTTGTCTAAGTACTGTGAGGTTGCCTGGCCTAAGTGTCACCCCACTTACGAGTGGATATCCGGAATCCCGTCTGGGATGGTGGGTATACAATAGGACTGATCATCCCCGCACGTTGGAAACTGGCCAACGGTGTGCGTTGTCAGGCCCGGCTAGCATCACACTTACGAGTGGCAACCTGGATGACTGTCGGGGACGGTGGGAAACTGGATCTTGTTCCACACAGTACTGCGCTAAGATCTTGTCATTTCAAGGATATTTTTCAACTTGTGAACTTTAGGGATTCCTGAGTGGTGGTATGGGACGCCCCTTAGGATACCTTGTTGAGATATCTTTTTGGCACTAACCAACTGAGATTCTTGGTAACGTTATGGACTCTTTTTGGATTCCTGAGTATGCAGTATGGGACGCTTGCTCAAAAGTTCTAAATTGATGTTTACGACAACTTAAAGAAACCCGTGATTTATGAGCATCTGGTATGGGACTTTTGCTCAGGAATCCAAACCAAAGAGATTGTCCACAATAGTTATTGTTTTGAATTTGGGGACGAAGTGAAAAAGCGGGGGTTTAACAACCACACCCAATATTTCGCTTAGCAATTTGTATGGACAAACTCCAATATACTTTCTATAGAATCAACTAGACAGTCAGACTCAATCTAGATAAAAAGTATATCAACAAGTTTATATCTCAATCTCTCAATTTGATCTTTACTCAAGCAAATAGAAATCTGCGAGTCTTTATCAAAGAGAGATAAGTTGGATGGTACCAAAGACCAATATCCAAGTTTCAATCAATTTAAATCAACAACCAAAAGGTCGGATATTCTAATTGATTGAACAACGCACAACCTGTGATATTTCAATTATATAAACAAATATAATGCGGAATAGAAATAACGCAGACACCAGAATTTTGTTAACGAGAAAACCGCAAATGCACAAAAACCCCGGGACCTAGTCCAGATTGAACACACACTGTATTAAGCCGCTATAGACTCTAGCCTACTCCAAATTAACTTCAGTCTGGACTGTAGTTGAACCCCAATCAATCTCACACTGATTCAAGGTAGAGTTATGCTCCTACGCCTCTGATCCCAGCAAGATGCCACGTACTTGATTCCCTTAGCTAATCTCACCCACAACTAAGAGTTGCTACGACCCAAAGTCGAAGACTTTAATAAACAAATCTGTATCACACGGAAAAGTCTATATTAATAGATAAATCCGTCTCCCACGAATAAACCTATGAGTTTTGTTCCGTCTTTTGATAAATCTAGGTGGACAGGAACCAATCAATAACCCAGACTTATATTCCCGAAGAACCGCCTAGTATTATTGATCACCTCACAATAATCTTAATCGACATAGCGAAAAAAGATATTGTGGAATCACAAACGATGAGACGAAGTGTTTGTGATTTCTTTTCTATCTTTCCTATCGGAGATATAAATCTCAAGCCAATTATTTCAATTGTACTCGTACGATAGAAACTGCAAGATCAGATCACATAACTACAAGAAAATTAGTATCGGTCTGGCTTCACAATCCCAATGAAGTCTTTAAGTCGTTAACCTGGTTTTAGAAGAAGAAAACCAAAGGTTAAAGGAGAATCGACTCTAGCTTAGCAAACTAGTATCACACGTAAAGTGTGGGGATTAGGTTTCCCAGTTGCTAGAGTTCTCCCTTATATAGTCTTTCAAATCAGGGTTTGCAATCAATGTTAGCTTAGTAACAAAGCATTCAACATTCACCGTTAGATGAAAACCTGATTAGATTCAATCTAATATTTCTCAACCGTTGGATCGAAAAATATTCAATTTTAGGTTTATGAACCGTACCCAAACATTAACATTTGTTGGTTCAATAATAGTCAACCAAATGGTTAGCCATATGAACACTCTCATATCAACCATATTCTTCTTCACCATAACTAGTTCAAATGACTCAAATGAACTAGTTAGAGAGTTTTTCAATTGCTTAAATCTTATGTAACTACACAAGACACAAACGAAGCAAAAACAGTTTGATTCACTCGATCGGTTCATGAACTTTATAGCCACGGTTTGCAAAAGCATTCCTTAGTTTATATAAACATTAGTTCAAGAACAACTGGTTTTAGATATAACCTAATCAAGTTCGCGGACTGGGTTCGCGGACTTAAGCTCATGGAAGGAGTACACAAACTCCAGCAGAAATTCTCGGGTGAGAAATTCCGCCAGTTCGCGGACTGAGTTCGCGGACTTGGCTTGTGCCACTTCTATATCTATTGATCAACAAAGTTCGCAAACTTTGGTTCAAGGAATAAGGACTTATACATATATGTGTTTCCACAACAATGCTTATATCCTACCAATTGTTATGTAATCTAAACTCTCATTTCAATCATTGAAACATTCTCAGAGAACGTTATATAGCCGTTATTCATAGACCATTTTTCATCAGAGCAATTTCCAAAGTGATTGAAACATATCATGACTTTCGTCACTAGGTAAAGATGAATTCGGTTAAATCGAAATCTTACCAACACATATTTCGAGAAATAGATAGGCGAGTTAAACTCGACTCGAAATAGAAAATGTTTATAATGAAAGTCTATACGTCTAAACGACTTTTGTCTCAAGAGTAGGAGATAGAGTAAATAGACTTTTGAGTGACAGATAAGTTAAAGTCTCCACATACCTTTTAGTCGATGAAGTTCCACCGGTTCCTCGAGTAGTCCTTCGTCTTGTATGATGATTGCCATGGAGTTCTTGAGCTCAACTACACTTTCTATACTAGTCCGAGACCTTTAGCTACATAGGCTAGAAATCAAGACTTATAGTTTTGATCACTAACATTGACAAACATGCTTGAGATAGCAACGCATGCGAGTTCGACCGAGCAATGTTCTAACACGAAGTTCTTTAAAGGGTTGAATATTATAACACCCCGTGTTTTTAGTATGGCGTATGCTCAAATATGTGCCATGGCCTGAGGTGAAGCTTCATCTCAAGCTCAGCTGCGTAGAAAAAGGAATATTGTTCTAGGCCAATACGCTGCCAAAAATGGCATATTGCGTGGGCATATTGGTCAAGGCCAATATGGCACCAAGAGGATGTAAGTTGTAAGATATATTGGCCAAAGGCCAATCTCGCATCAAAGGATGCATTTGGCCAGTTGGGAGGACGGCCTAGAACAAAGTAACGCCAAAATGGTGCAATACGCAGGTCATTGGCCTATGGCTGATATCGCACCACAGTGGTGCAACAGGCCAGAGCAGGCTGGCCTTAGAAATGTACAGCCATCACGGCTGGACATTGGAGTGGCCTATGGGCCAAAGCCGGAAATACAGCTATCGCGACCCTTCATTGGGCTTGGCTTAGGAAATGTTCAGCCAACATGGCCGGACATTGGAACAGGCCTGTGAGCCAGAATTGAATGTATAGCCATCACGACCGTACATTACATTTGGCTAGGATAGTCATGTGCGGCCATCGCGGCCTTGAGAGTTGATGAATGATTTTTGGTCCCCCAATTTAAGTTGTAAGAATGTCAAGTTAACATGTACAGGGAGGGGTAGTTGGTTGAAGGTGCATATGCGGACCATGTACCAAGTAAGCTTCATAGCTTAGCCAAAATAGTATAAATGATGCTTAGGCCGCATTTATAGTTGTGTAGCCTTACCAATGGGCCATAGGATGCTTAAGCATCGCTATGCCATGTCACAAACTAAATATGCATTCCTTAGATGCATTCTGACGGAACGACCTACACGGACTAGGCCATTACTGAAAAAGCGGGGGTACAACAACCACACCCAATATTTCGCTTAGCAATCTGTATGGACTAACTCCAATATACTTTCAAGAGAATAAACTAGACTCAATCTTAATAAAGTATATCAAGGAGTTATAATATCTCGATCTCTCGATTTAATTCTTACTCAAGCAAATAAAAATCTACGAGTCTAATTAAATACAAGAGAAATAACTTGGATGGTACCAAAGATCAATATCCAAGTGTCAATCAATGTAAATCAACAACCAAAGGTTGGATATTCTAATTGATTGAACTTAACGCACAACCTGTGATATTTCAATTATATAACAAAATATAATGCGGAATAGAAATAACACAGACACCATAATTTTGTTAACGAGGAAACCGCAAATGCAGAAAAAACCCGGGACCTAGTCCAGATTGAACACACACTGTATTAAGCCGCTACAGACACTAGCCTACTACAAACTAACTTCGGTATGGACTGTAGTTGAACCCCAATCAATATCACACTGATCCAAGGTACATTTACGCTCCTTACGTCTCTGATCCTAGCAGGATACTACGCACTTGATTCCCTTAGCTGATCTCACCCACAACTAAGAATTGCTACGACCCAAAGTCGAAGACTTTAATAAATAAATCTGTATCACACAGAAAAGTCTACGGTAATAGATAAATTTTTCTCCCACAGAAATACCTACAATTTTTGTTCCGTCTTTTGATAAATCAAGGTGAACAAGAACCAATTGATAACCCGGACTTATATTCCCGAAGAACAGCCTAGTATTATCAATCATCTCACAATAATCTTAATCGATGCGGCAAAAGAAGATATTGTGGAATCACAAACGATGAGACGAAGATGTTTGTGACTAATTTTATATCTTGCCTATCAGAGATATCAATCTCAAGCCAATCGTTACGATTGTACTCAATACGATAGAAACAGCAAGATCAGATCACACAACTACAAGAAAGTAGTATCAGTCTGGCTTCACAATCCCAATGAGGTCTTCAAGTCATTAACCTACAGGGTCTCGGTAGAAACCTAAGGTTAAAGGAGAATCGACTCTAGCTATACAACTAGTATCACACAAGAGGTGTGGGGATTAGGTTTCCCAGTTGCTAGAGTTCTCCCTTATATAGTCTTTCAAATCAGGGTTTGCAATCAATGTTAGCTTAGTAACAAAGCATTCAATATTCACCGTTAGATGAAAACCTGATTAGATTCAAGCTAATATCTTTCAACCATTGGATCGAAAACTTAGCTTGTCACACACAAATTAAATGCACGTTTCTAGGTTTGTGTAACCGTACCCAAACATGTACATTTGTTGGTTCAACAATAATTAACCAAATGGTTAGCCATATGAGCACTTTCATATCAACCATATTATTCTTCACCATAACTAGTTCAAATGACTCAAATGAACTAGTTAGAGAGTTGTTCAATTGCTTAGATCTTATAGAAGTAGACAAGACACAATCGAAGCAAAAACGATTTGATTCACTCGAATCGATTCATGAACTTTATAGCCACGGTTTTCAAATTGCATTCCTTAGTTTATATAAGTATAAGTTCACAAATAATCGTTTTTAGATATAACCAACTCAAGTACACGGACTAGGTTCGCGGACTTAAGTTCCCGGAAGAAGTTTACAAACTCCAAAGATTTTCTCGGGATGAGAACCTACGACAGTTCGCAGACTGGGTTCGCGGACTGTTGTTCCGGTTTTCCTGATCAACAAAGTAAGCATACTTCGGTTCAAGGAATAAGGACTTATACATGTATGCGTTTACACACAATGCTTATATCCACACAATGCTTATAATTTAAACTCTCATTTCAATCATTGAAGCATTCTTAGAGGACGTTATATAGTTGTTATTCACAAACTATTTTTCGTCAAAGCCATTTTCAAAGTTATTGAAACATAACATGACTTTCGTCACTAGGTAAAGATAAACTTGGCCAACGCGAAAGATTTCCAACACATATTTCGAGAAATAGATAGGCGAGATAAACTCGGCTCGAAATAGCAAATGTGTATAATCAAAGTCTATATAGCAAAATGACTTTTATCTCAAGATAGGAGATAGAGTAGATAGAGTAGATAGACTTTTGAGTGATTGATAAGTTCAAGTCTCCACATACCTTTTAGTCGATGAAGTTCCACCAGTACCTTGAGTAGTTCTTCGTCTTGTATGATGATCGCCATGGAGTTCTTGAGCTCAAATACACTTTCTATCCTAGTCCGAGACTTAGCTATAGTAGACTAGAAATCAAGACTTATAGTTTTGATCACTAACATTGACAAACATGCTTGAGATAGTAACGCATGTGAGTTCGACCGAGCAGTGCTCTAACAATTACCATTATTACTTGGCCACGACCATGCAAACGAATTTGCTTAAGCTTCTGTCCCTTCGAGGATGAACTACGGTCTGTGCTTGATCCCTTTAGAGTAGGGAATGGTACGTAGGCAGCCGCAATGAGTTGTAGCATTGCCGGTCCAAAACTTTGTCGCTCATATCATCTAATGGAGAGATGATTGCAGCATTTTGGCCTCTCATATCATCTGGCTCGGTATTGCGATGCAAGAGATGATTGTGGCCAGACTTGATGAGGCGAATTGCATTACATTCCTTGTATGCTCATACTTCCTATCAAGATATTCGACGTAGGCAAGTACCAATAGTACATTGGGCATGGCCAGGAAAGTAAGTCATATCGGTATGCAAGTAGCGGAGCTTGCATGAGCCTACGGGAGATGGAATTAGGACGCTAATGGCCTATGTGCAAGTCCAAGAATGCCTTATGCCTAGAAAAGACTCGGAAGCCGGTGATACAAGTAAGGTGCATCATCCATAGCCTTCAAGGCTGTAAACCCTTCGCAGAACAAGGGTAAGTTGGAACGGTGTGGAAGCTAAGTTAGTTGCATCATGCTCCACGAGCATGCTTGCAAGGGCAAATGGACGTGCATTTTCCTAGATTTAACGCCCGAATCGTAGCATCATCATGGCGCATCGGGAAGTTATGGCATGCGCGCCCTGGCACGCTAGGCGTAATTTTTCCGGTCCGTCACATCGGCCGTGAGAGTTTGCGACTTGAGACGATCTTGATATGGGAATATATTAAATACAATACTTTCAGTAGCATGTTAATTAAAGAATGGATTCAAATCCTATTTCGAGTATAAATTATGAAATCTATGTAGCATAAAAGACGTATATATAATGAGGTTCCTTGTAACACCCCGTGTTTTTAGCATGGCGCGTGCTCAAAGATGCGCCATGGCTTGAGATAAAGCTTCATCCAAAGCTTCCGTTGCGTATTAAAAGGAACATTGGCCTAAGCCAATACGCTGCCAAAAATGGCATATTGCATGGGCATATTGGTCAAGGCCAATATGGTACCAAGAGAGTGTAAGCTGTACTATATTGGCCAAAGGCCAATCTCGCACCAAATGATGCATTAGGCCAGTTGGGTAGATGGCCTTGAAAAAAGTTAGTGCTAACATAGCACACTCCCATGTCATTGGCCTAGGGCCAATATCGCATCACTATGTTGCATCAGGACAAAGCAGGCTGGCCTTGTGATGTGATTTTCAATTTAGTTGTAGTAAATAAGTTCGTTGAGACTTGTGAAAGCAATAGATTTTAGACTTATAAAACTTAAAAACAAACAAAACTTAGCTCAAAATTTGATTGCAAGATATTAAATAACCAAGACACTGATTCCACTATTACACATGAATGAATGATGGTAAATAATCCAAAACTCTAATTATCTTTTAAGTCCCTTGTTTCTTAATTCACAAATAATCAGGCAAATTCTCAAAAATTAATTGTATCCCCTAAGCATAGATTATCTAAACAAAGCATAACCTATCTAATTGAATCACAACTAATGAAGAAAATTTTGCAAACAATTAAAAACTCTGCAACAGCAGTGATTGAGTGAATTATAAATTATAAATTATAGAAAATAAATAATTACCAATTATTCATGCGTAAATAGCTTCCTCATTGCCTTGGTTGTGAGAGAATTAGCCGCTCATCATGTTAGAAACACGCTCAAAAATCATTTTTATTGCTCAAAGGAGGTGTACAAATGATGAAATGGAGAAAAACTATTAAAAACCGGGTTTGTAACAATTATTTTTGTTACAAACCGAACTCTACAGAGAACAATAAATAGTAACTGTCGTTGACACTATAGAAACAACGACTGTCGTATGTGCGTCTTATGTTCTTCAACAATGAACGACTGCCTCTGGTAGTCTTTTGTTCTTCGTGTTCTTCAGCAGCAGCAGAAACGGAAGTTCTCTGCAACTTGATTTTTCTCGCTCTGTAATGTTCTTAAAATGCTCCCAAACTCTCCGTCCTTCTACTCGACCCCAGCAACTTATATATACTCGACAGGACCAAAGATTACTCCTCATAACTCCAAAATATCTTCCCATTACTCGGCAGTCAATGATATTATTCTTGGGATATATTCTTTCTCTTTTTGTAGCAGCACACGTCTGTATCAATCCAACCTTCCTTATTCATCTATTTCACGCTCCTTCAGCGACCAGGCTCTATCCAAACACGAGCAGCAAACGTGTAATCCCGTGAATATCTCTTCCGGCGTATGTGTGCCCTGTTTTCTCCTCGAGAGTTATCTAGACAATTTTAACCGAAACAATCAACCATACCACGCCTGTTACGCTCAGTCAAGTCATCCCATGAAATTTTAGCCATTGAATCGCACTATAACCCCTCCAAATGACGAACTGAAAATCTGCCAGTAGTGTGAATATTTTCCCGCCAAAACCAAAATTCAAAATGGTGAAGATGGTGTGCCCTGATCCAAAACACGGGCACCTTTAACATCTGGGGTGCCCTGAGGTTCCCCTTAACCAAATGAGGGTGCCTTTATCACTTTTCTCCGGAGGTCCAAAAACACTTTTCGAGCAACTTTTTCCACACAAGTGTATTTCTCCAAAAACACTTACACAAACATAAAAACACCAAAAATAGTACAAAAATCGAGACTAACAATAGAGACACTGAGGACAATTCAGACACAAAAATGTGTCTAACACCTTGCCAATGTGCAGCCATCATTGCTGGACATTGGAGTGGCCTATTGTCAAAAGCCGGAAATACAGCCATCACGGCCCTTCACTGGACCTGGCTCGGGAAATGTTCAGCCATCATGGCCGGACATTCAAACTGGACTGTGAGACAGAACTGAATGTACAGCCATCACGGTTGTACATTGCAGTTGGCCATGGTAGTAATATGCAGCCATCATGGAATTGGGAGTTGATGAATGATTTTTTCTCCCCCAATCTAAGTTGTAAAAATGTCTTTAAAACATATATAGGGAGGGGTAGTTGGTTGAAGGTGCATATACGAACCATGTACCAAGTAAGCTTCATAGCTTAGCCAAAAGAGTATAAATGATACTTAGGCCTCATTTATAGCTGCGTAGCCGTGCCAATGGAGCATATTAAGCATGGGCATCACTATGCCATGTCGCGGACCAATATGCATTCCTTGGATGCATTTTTATGGAATGGCCTATACGGACTAGGCTATTACCATTATTGCTTGGCCACGACCTTGCAAACGAGTTTTGCTTAAGTTATTGTCCCTTCGAGGATGAACTACGGTATGTGCTTGATACCTTTAGAGTAGGGAAGGGTACGTAGGCAGCCACAATGAGTTGCAGCATTGTCGGTCCAGCAATTTGTCGCTCATATCATCTAATTGAGAGATGATTGCGGCATATTGGCCTCTCATATCATCTGGCTCGGTATTGCGAAGTAAGATATGATTGTGGCCACACTTGATGAGGCTAGTTGCATGCCATGCACTTGATGCTCATACTACCTATCAAGTTACACGTAATTGGCATATGCACCAATTGCGAGTTGGGAATGGCCAAGAAAGTAAGCTACAACAATATGAAAGGAAGTTGCGGAGCTTTCATAAACCTAAGGAAGGTGCGGCATGAGCCTGATTGATGCACCCTTGGCAGGAGAAAGACAAGTGCATGATCTCAGCAATGCCTAAGCTAAATAAAGAGGTGTAATTAGGCCTCTAATGGCCTACGTTCAAGTCCAAGGCATGTCTTATGCCTGTACAAGACTTGATAGGCCAGTGATGAATGTAAGGTGCATCGGCCATATCCTTCAAGACTTTAAACCCTTTGCAAAACAAGGGTAAGTTGGAACGGTGTGGAAGCTAAGTAAGATGCATCATGCTCCAAGAGCATGCTTGCAAGGGCAAGTGGACGTGCATTTGCCTAGCTTTAAGGCCCGATAAGTAGCTTAATCATGGCGCATAGGGGAAGTTATGGCCTGCGCTCTTAGGCGCACCAGGCGTAATTTTCCGGTCTGCCACAGTTGATATTAGAGCAAGTTCCGAGATAACTCTAGGGACTGTGTGGAGTGTACTCATTGTTGAGTATTTTTCTTAAATGGAAGACATAAGTTGGAGAGTATGCCAACTTTTGCGCGGAAACGGTTTGTAACTGTTGTGCCAGTTACTTTGCGAATCGAGTTGAGCTTGTTTAAGTAATGTGAGTTTTTCTGGCCTAAGTGGCTCCCCACTTACGAGTAGATATCTATAAGATCGTTCGGAACGGTAGGCAGACAATGGGACTGATCACCCCCACACGTTGGAACTTGGCCAACGGTGTGCGTTGTCGGGCCGGCTAGCATCCCACTTACGAGTGGCAACCTGGATGACCGTCAGGGACGGTGGGAAACTGGATCCTGTTCCACACAATACTACAAATTGTGGGCACTAACTTTGTGAACTTTAGGGACATCTGAGTGTGTAGTATGGGATGCGCATTCAGGATACCTTGTTGAGATATCCTTTTGGCAACTGTCCAAATGAGATTCTTGTTAATGTTGTGGACTCTTTTTGGATTTCTAAGTATGTGGTATGGGACGTTTTCTCATAAGGTCATGATTGATGTTCCATGAAAAACTGAGGAAACCTTGTGATTTCTGAGCATCTAGTATGGGACTTTTGCTCAGGAATCCAAACCGAAAGGCTTGTCCACAATAGTTTTTGTTATGAATTTCGGGGGCGAAATTCTTTAAAGGGGTGAATATTGTAACACCCTGTGTTTTTAGCATGGCGCATCTTTGAACATTGGCCTAAGCCAATACGCTGCCAAAAATGGCATATTGCATGGGAATATTGGTCAAGGCCAATATGGCACCAAGAAAGTGTAAGTTGTAAGCTATATTTGCCAAAGGCCAATCTCGCATCAAAGGATGCATTAGGCCAGTTGGGTAGATGGCATTGAGAAAAGTTAGTGCTAACAAAGCCACTGATGTGATTTTTAATTGTTGTAGTAATTAATATTCGAACTGTAAGACTTGTGAAGATTAAATTTAAATATTTAATGAAAATAATAAATAAAAGCGAGAGTTACTGGGACTAGGATTTCACCGAATTTATATCATAAGGTTCAATTATTTATTCTTCAGCAATTATGTCATGTCCCTTGATCATGACTGTTTTGGGCTGACCTTCTTTAGCTGGTGCCCTTAGTAATTTCAGTGTTGCCATTAACTGTTAGCGTGTGAGTCATACGCTAGCCTGGCGAGTGTCCTCCATATACTTGTTTTGTGGCTATTGTTTGTTTTTCAACCAGTTAATGAATTAGTGATTTTCTTCGTCTCTGCTCTCTCCTCAACCCTAACTTCTTCTCATCTCATTTTCTTCTAATTCTCATCTTAATTCTCTTTCAAGAGCTGTTTCTGTATATCAATTGTAGTGGATTCACTACAAGTGGTATCAGAGCACTCGATTCTGAGTGACCTTTCACCATGGTTAGTAAAGCTGAGTTTGAAGCTCTCACAAAGCAATTAACATCAGTTCTGCAATCTAATGAGAAATTGACAAAGGAGGTATTAGAAATTAAAGCTAAACAAGATTCGCCGTCTCCGCTGATGCTCACAACTATGATGGACATGTTTAAAATGGAATCCAGGAAGTTGTTGAAAGAATTTAAGGAACAAACAGCTAGACCTAGCAGCGGAATACTCAACAATCCCATTATTCATAATACACATGATCGATCTGGTGGTCAATTAATTTCTGGTGAGAATTCTAATTTTTCTCATACACATAAACTTAAAGTTGATTTTCCTAGATTTGATGGAGTGAATCCTAGGTCATGGGTAAGAAAATGTACCAAGTATTTTCAGTTGCATCAAATGAATGAAGAGCAAAGGGTACATGTAGCTTCCATGTATTTAGAAGGGAAGGCAGATGTATGGTTTCAGGATTATCAGGTTGGGAAGGAAGTTATTCAATGGGAAATGTTTATGAGAGATATTTGTTCTCGTTTCCAGGAGTTGGGTCATGATGACATAGTGGGAAAGTTTAACAAATTAAGTCAAGTGGGTACTGTCTTAGAGTACCAAGAAATATTTGAAGAACTCAAGGCACTGATGTTAGCCAAGAACAAGCACCTTACTGAAGATTACTTCATATCAAGCTTTATCAGTGGGCTGAAGGAAGAATTAAGAATTATTGTGCAAATGTTTTCCCTAGCTACCTTAGAGAAGGCAATATAGTTAGCAAGGATACATGAAGTACTAATTGACAACACAAACAAGAAGGCTAAGATTAATAGGCCACCACCAGTATTCATTCCTCAGAGCCACAGAAGTATACTAACAAGTCCAAAATCTGCAACTCCATCACCTAGGGGATCAATTCCTACCAGTCCAAAATTGCCTCCAATAAGAAGACTCACTTATGCTGAAATGAAGGCTAGGAAGGATAAGGGGTTATGTTACAATTGTGATGAAGAATTCAAGGCTGGTCATAAGTTCCTCAGACAGCAGTTATTTTTGCTAGTTGCTGATGAAGAAGAGTCATCTATGTCTGAAGAAGATTCACCTTCTAATTCTCCTTTAATACAAGAAGTGGTAGATGAGGAAGTGGAAATATCAGTTCATGCCATGTCAGGTAACACATCCCCAAGCACCATTATGATTCATGGCATGACTCTAAATAAGCACCCTATTACTATTCTAGTAAACAGTGGAAGCACACACAACTTCTTGGACCCTGAGATTGCAAGATTAAGTGGCTGTTATGTAGAGCCAACTGCTAAATTCCAAGTAGTTGTGGCAGATGGAAACAAATTAGTAAGCTCCTCCAAATGCCCAAGTTTCAGTGGGCAATGCAAAGCAATAATTTCCAGCTTGACATGAGAATCCTACCTTTAGGAGGATGTGACATGGTGTTGGGTGTTGATTGGATGAAGGGAATCAGTCCTGTGAAGTTTGACTTCAAGGAGTTAACTATCTCCTTTAGTACAAAAGGGAAGAATGTAGTATTGCATGGTATTACTGAGTCAGCCAGCATTTCACTCATGACAGGGAAAGAGTATGATAGATACAAGAGGATACACAAGCATGGATTAATGGGACATTTATTCTATGTCACTGGTGAAGTTGGACAAACCTTATCTCCTCACTCCCTCCAACCTCTATTGGATTCTTTTAAATCCATTTTTCAAGAGCCAGCTTATGGGCTGTCGTAGGCACAACAAATTAATAAATATATTTCCCACTAATTAACTAGTAATATAGCGGTAGTAAGAGATCGTTCCCACAGAGATCTGTGTAATTGATAAGTTATTTGAAATAGCAAAATAAAGTAAATAGCACAAGGGGGGTTTTGGTTGTAAGATAAATAGAAATACAATAAATGAAAGAGATGATCAAGGAATCCTTCGGCGTTACCAAGCGTTAACAGGATTAGAATACTTATCTATCGTTCGTAAGAACCATTCATCACCAACCGTAGAATAACAGCTAGCTCAGTGCTATTCCCAAAACTCCTTATACCACGGATACGGAAGCTCTCCAATATCAGATTCTATTCAACGAACCACCAAGTAGTAGCTCACTCAAGGTGTAATCCAATCGAACGCTTTAGGCTTTGTGAATTAGGTTGATTCCAGTTGTTAAACTCTTAGCTCAAGGTTTACTTGCTGGTGTTGTTTCTACACATGATTCCTCCACAGAATCCCTCTGTAAGGTCTCGTGATTTCTACTTGTGTAGAGAGTTATTCGATGATTACTTATCTCCTAACTTCCACTAGCAATTGAACAATCAATAGACTAATATAGTATGCATCCCAAAAATTAATCTAAGAATCACTCATAAACCCTAGATATGGTAAAGAAAAACAATGATGATAAAAACGCTCAATAGATTTGTATTATTAATAAAGCTTCATGCTTAGAACATTGAATTCATCCTTAATCAACAAAGGATTTAGCTACTCATATTACAAAGAAGATGAATAATGGTGGTTTCCCCCTAAAGGGGTAAACCCTAGGTTTTTGATGTAGAACTTGTGATATGAGATTGATTGGTCTATGTGAAAGACCTAATACCTATTTTTATAGGTTTACATTGCTTGGCCTTCACGTATTTAGTTCGGTTCAAGAACCCTACCCAAAAATATGAAATAACGAACCCAAACGTACCCTTAGGCCTTCCAAGGTATTTATACACGTTTTCCTACTTGTTAAGTACGCATACCAGTACGCGTACCTCAAATTCCAGCAGAAATTTTCGGAACTAAGGTATGCGTACCCGTACGCGTACCTTATTGTCTTCGGTATTCGATAAAAACTCGTTTTGGCCACAACTTCTTCGTCCGAACTCGGAATGACCTCATTCTTTTTATCTTTCAATTATCTTTAAGATGGTGATGATAAATCCTTAATTTGAATGAGTTAAGATTCTTTGTCCCTTCTCTTGATTTTGAGCGTTTTGCTCCTTTTATCGCTTTTCTTCCACTACTCTTGGACTTGGGCACTTGGAATACTTCTCTTCCTGTCTATTTTCAGCACTTTGTAGCTACTTTTTGGATGATTCACCTATTAGAGGAAAATAAGAGAAAACAATAGTAATAATACGAATACATGCAAGAATAATAGCTAAAACAAGTATGGAATGGACACCAAAATCATATGAATTATGCACTTATCAAATTCCTCCACACTTAGCTTTTTCTAGTCCTCGAGCAAACTAAATAAAACTAATCCTAAACACAACAACTCCATGTTGTTGAGAAAACGGTTAAACTTAGCATGTATAACAAGCCTTTAAACCCCTAGGTGTCCCTAGTGGACGATTTATAGTCTCGTGAGGGTTTACAAGAGGTATACCCACAAAACTACTCTAATCTCTCGCCTTAGAAGAACCACTAAGGATAGACACAAAGTAGAAAGCCAAATAATTAGTTTGCATAAGTTCTTTAGCTGCAAACATCCCACATACATTCCAATCACCACACACAAGCAATTACTTGCATATGACATTCAACCTGATTGCGAAAATCTACTAAGATAGTCATCGTACTTGTTGCAACGTTTGTCACAACACTTGCGTATTGAAATCCTATCGATAGATAAGAGAATGGAAATAGAAAAGTGAAGTGTGCAAATGTTGACTAAAGTGAAAGATGTTACCCACAATACTTGTATGAATTGATGTGGTTTTGAAGTTGTTTGTAAAGTGGTAGTAAAGTTCGTTCAACTCGGGCTTGTAAAGGTTTGATTTCAGACTTAATTATAAGAAAAATATACAAGAGGTTGTCACAATATCGAGAGATACTAGGACTTCGGATTCCACCATTAATCACATTCAATTGGTTCATATAATGACTCATAATCATTCTAGCTCTTTTGTTGACTCTTTTCTTTGCCAAAAGTAGATTTTATAAAGAATTAGATGTAAATCATAAGCATAGCGCATCAAGAGTTCTTAGACTAAGCATACGCTATCAGACAAAATCACAACTAATCAAGAAAAATCATAAATCAATTAAAACAAGTGCAAAAGTCATAAAGAATCAATTATAGTTACCAATCAATTGTGAAAGTGGCTTCATCCGTCATCCCAGTGTTGGGGTTTAGCTCCTCATGTCGAAAACACGCTCAAAATAATAATCCATTGCTCAACAAGGTGTTTTATTAAAGAAAAGGTATTAAGCAGTGTGTGTTTGTAACAGCTTATAATTGTTCTGAGAACCCACATCACACAAAGAACCCTAACAATCGTTGCGAACTCAAAATAATGGTTGGAAAAATTATTACAAAGTTATTGAGTTTGAAAGTATTGGTCACGGTTTCTGCGACTGTCCAACTGGGTCTTATGTTCTTCAGCTTGTCTTCTTCTTCACCCGCAGAGAAGAAACTCTGCAACTTCTCTTTTCTCCGACCTCAGCTCCGGTACTTTTCTACTATCCTCTGGTTCGACCCCAAAGTCTCGACACCCCCCTCTGGAACTCCAACCACGATATATATACATAACAGGATCGAAATATCTTACCAAAATCTTCCTTTCTTTCACCACAATTCTCGGAATTTTAATCTTCCTTTTTCTTTTCCTACGCGGCTTTTCCTTTGCTCCAAACTCTCTATTCGAATCCTAAAAGATGTTTCCTTCTGAAAATATCAACTTAAGTTCCATATATAACACCAGAATCCAAATCAAGAGACCGGGATAATATTGTCCCCTGTTTACCGAGAATTGATGAAAACCTTCCCCTTTTTACGTTTTTAGACCCTGTTTAGACTCCTTGTATGCGTCTTCTCAGTCGACAAAGCTTCCAAAGATAGAGTCCAATCACCAGTAAATATTCTCTCGTAACTTCCCAATATAATCACACAGAAAATCTCGTAATTTGCAACACCCTGTATTGATTAGAGTCGATGCAAACTTCCGTTTTTATCGAGTTTCAAACACATACGAACCTTGTTTTACGTTAACAGGGCTAAACCAAATCGAACCAGTGAGAAAGTCCGAGCAAATCCAGCCCAAAACAGCTTCAGCGAACTGCGCAGGTGTGAAGCTATTCTTCCCGCCAAAAATCTATTTCAAATGGTGAAGATGACCTCCCCTTAACAGGTTCAGGTGTGCCGATAGCAATATGGGTGCCCCTTATCCCAAAATGGGAGTCTGAATAGCAGGTGTCCTCCGGAGATGCCTTTAGCAAATTTTCGAGCAGAATTTTCCAAAAATACCTACAAAAACACAAAACACCATAATAAGTACAAAAATGGGTACTAATAATATACAAAATTGAGATGAAAATAGACACATAGATGCGTCTATCAAATTACCCCAAACTTATTATTTGCTAGTCCCGAGCAAATTTAAAAAATAAAATAAAAATCCTAACTCACTGTCGCAGGCATCGTCGATTGCATTTAGCGTATGCAACAAGCCTTTAAACCCCTAGGTGGCCCTAGTGGCCGAGTTATAGTCTCGGGAGGGCTTACTAGAGATATACCCAAAAAACCTTTATACTCCAAACCCTAACTATCTACGTAGAACCTTGGAAGGCACTAAAGAATCTCCTTGGTTGGCATACTTATTGACTACAGGAGGAAGTACCCTGATGCGAAATTCCAATTGTTGTACACGAGTTTGCACTCAAGCATACTAAAATTCATATATAGTCACAGAGCTCTACTCAGATAGTCGCACTATGGACATCAATATCCGGAGTCAAAACTAATTACATGGATAGATCAAGAAGATGGATATAGAGGAAAAGCATAGATGGTTTTGATGTTTACTGAGTGAACGGTGTTTCCCATATCTGTCTGAAGGCCTCCGCCAAAATGAACCTATCCTAATGGACTGAGATACTAGTCTGACTAATATCAACACAATGGCATATACAAGGGAACCAGTGGTCGATAATCCTAACTCTAGGTCAACACAACTGGCATATACAAGGGTTCCACTGGTCGACTTTATTGAATTTATTCCAGTTGGTCTGATGGTCTGGTCTCACTTTTTTTTTTTTTTTTTTAAAAATTTCTAAATCACTCTATTTCACCCTAGCATTGGTAACAACTTGATTCGTGAGTCCCACCTAATCACTTAGAGAAACATAGTTTAAAAACAAAACAAAATAAAAACAGAAGTGAAAAGGACTCAACGAGATATGGTGAAACTATCATGTTATTTCTAACACCTGAGCTCTGTGCTTTTATGAATAGACTCTTTAGATGTTTCCATCTAATCAGATTGGTTCCTCAACTCCTACAACCAAAATGCTTCCATCCACTTAGATTGGTTAGTGCCATCCTTAATAAGCATAAATTTCTAGGCTCTGGAGTTTATTTATTGTAACAAAAAGGTAACAAAAGTTTCTACCCCACCCCCAAACTTAAATCTAACATTGTCCTCAATGTTCTAAAGATAAAATTAAAAGCATGAACAAGGAGAAACTGTTACCATTTGAAGTAAAAGAGTTAAGGAAAGATATTACCGTGTCACATGAATATTGGGTTACCTCCAAAGAAGTGCTAAGTTTAAAGTCTTCAGCCAGACTAAGAAATGATTAGTCACCTTATAAAATCATAAAGTAATAGCCGAAATATCTTTGGGTCATCAAAACCAAATAGAGCTATCACAAGTAAAAGGAATTTGCAACATGCCAAGAAAATTAACAAATAAAGCACACCCTTGTATAGTTTCCTGTTTAAGACAACTACATCTAGTTGTGGTTCAGGTTCAGCTCTATAACTGGGTCGAATTAAAATATTTTCTTGGGATGGAATTCCTCAAAGCTAAGATCCGGTTCAGGTTGTAAAGTCTGTAAAAACTCAAATAAGAACTTAGAAGCACATAATAATAACCTGAATAATTGAGGATCCTCTAAGTCAATCAGTTTTGACTCACACAATTGACCACAATGAGAGTAGTGGTCATTCTTAAGCAAATGTGTCGTTTCTATTCTCCTAAAATAATTAGGTTTAGTCTCAGAACTTAATAACTGACACATTTTGAACTCATACATTCCCACAATTGGTTGAAATTTTTTTGGTGGGAATACAAAATCAATCTTGGTATCATAGCCTGGGTAAACCACATCAACCAGAGGATGAGTTTCTAACAACTGAACTTCCTTATGGACATCACTAGGCTCAGGAAAACGTGTATGAAGATAATCTTTTAAAATGGTTGAGGCACATATGTCAAGTCCCAAGTGAGGGACCTTTCTAAGAGTTAAAGCACACGGAGAATGATAATCACCCCCAAACTTAGAGTTTTCAGTATCTCTAGAAAGACTAGTCACAACTTCCCTAATTTTAAGGTCATCAGATTCCTGAAAATGGTCAATTGATTCTTCTAAGTCAGGTTCATCCTCACTCATCTCTACGAGTTCATTTTCTTTGTCTAAGACTAATGTTTCTAAATCGCTAGACTCTAATACAGTATTCTCATAATAAACTCGTTCCTCTAAACCATTATCGGCTTCGTAATCAAAAGGAAATACTACATCGTCTAAAACGATGGTATCTCTAGTCAAATCCTCGTCCTTTTGAATAGGTGAATAATTATTAATATTATTTGGATTTGAACTAGAAACATTATCATTATTAAGCTCAATTGGAGTAACAAATTCCTGATCACTATGCCTACTTATTTCAAATTGTTCATCAGCACTATCCTCATCATAATCATCATTATAATAATAACATGAAAATGGTTGAACCTCATCTAAAGTAGTGTTACCAATTCTATCCTTGTCATCTTGATTATGCAAATAACTATTCTCATTTTCAAGGGTACTATTGGAAACACTGTATTGGAAATTAAGATTATTTCGAGCAAGTCTTTCGTTTGTCTCAGCCATCAACTTGAGGGATTCTTCTATAGAATGTTTATTCATTGGTGCAGTTTGTCCGTTAATTTCCAACACAAACCTATTTGTCTGTTCAGTTAACTGCTTGAGAGACTCTTCTAGAGAAATGGAAGGATCATAAGTAGCACTAGGGTATAATTGTTTGATTAAATCATTCAACGGGGAACTAGTACTATTATATTCCTTATTTTCTTGCTCGTATGACCGGTGCGTGTGTGGATAGTAATTGGGATCATGGTATGAGCCATAACCTTGAAAAGGCTGATTTTCCCAACCATTATTCACACTATGGTCAAAGTAGTAACGTCCATTTTGAAACTCAGTCGGATATTCGTTGTATTGGCTATTGTCATACCAGTTCGACATTCTATTGCAGGGGTGTGAGTTGTCACACAAAATAAAACCCACTGACAGGGGATTCATGGGTGGATAGAGTCTTACCTCCCGTACCAGACGGGCGATGAACCGTTGAAGTCGACTCAGGCCACCGACTCCGATGTCGGTGTACGAACTCGAGGGGCCGAGACAGTATCGTAACTGTCGTCCTTCCCTGCAAACAGTTTATATTTAATCTCAACCCTTCCTTAGGGTTTTTAAAATTAATGTCTAGGTCCAAAAAGTCCAAAAAGTGTCCAAAAAGAAAAAGAAAAATTACAAAAATACAACCCTATTTACAGTTTCTAAAAATAAAACAAAATAGCTATATACAAAATCTTCTTCTTCACTCCTTTTGAATTCCTCTTTTCTTTCCTTCTTTGGAAGATGCTTTCCTTTTATAGCACTTTTTCTTTCCTTGTAGCTTCGCTCCAAATCTGAAAAGAATCGAAAAATACCAAAGGCGTAAAAGAGAACAAAAAATATAAAAAATAGAAATAACTCTAAAACCTAAAACCTAAATACAAGTCCGCGTCGGCGGCGCCAAAAATTGATGTGGTTTTGAAGTTGTTTGTAAAGTGGTAGTAAAGTTCGTTCAACTCGGGCTTGTAAAGGTTTGATTTCAGACTTAATTATAAGAAAAATATACAAGAGGTTGTCACAATATCGAGAGATACTAGGACTTCGGATTCCACCATTAATCACATTCAATTGGTTCATATAATGACTCATAACAATTCTAGCTCTTTTGTTGACTCTTTTCTTTGCCAAAAGTAGATTTTATAAAGAATTAGATGTAAATCATAAGCATAGCGCATCAAGAGTTCTTAGACTAAGCATACGCTATCAGACAAAATCACAACTAATCAAGAAAAATCATAAATCAATTAAAACAAGTGCAAAAGTCATAAAGAATCAATTATAGTTACCAATCAATTGTGAAAGTGGCTTCCTCCGTCATCCCAGTGTTGGGGTTTAGCTCCTCATGTCGAAAACACGCTCAAAATAATAATCCATTGCTCAACAAGGTGTTTTATTGAAGAAAAGGTATTAAGCAGTGTGTTTGTAACAGTTATAATTGTTACATAACCCACCACAAAAGAACCCTAACGTAATCATGCGAACTCAAAATAATGGTTGGAAAAATTGTTACAAAGTTATTTAGTTTGAAAGTATTGGTCACGGTTTCTGCGACTGTCCAACTGGGTCTTATGTTCTTCATCTCGTCTTCTTCTTCACCCGCAGAGAAGAAACTCTGCAACTTCTCTTTTCTCCGACCTCAGCTCCGGTACTTTTCTGCTATCCTCTGGTTCGACCCCAAAGTCTCGACACCCCCTCTGGAACTCCAACCACGATATATATACATAACAGGATCGAAATATCTTACCAAAATCTTCCTTTCTTTCACCACAATTCTCGGAATTTTAATCTTCTTTTTTCTTTTCCTACGCGGCTTTTCCTTTGCTCCAAACTCTCTATTCGAATCCTAAAAGATGTTTCCTTCTGAAAATATCAACTTAAGTTCCATATATAACACCAGAAGCCAAATCAAGAGCCCGAGATAATATTGTCCCCTGTTTACCGAGAATTGATGAAAACCTGCCGCTTTTTACGTTTTTAGACCCTGTTTAGACTCCCTGTATGCGTCTTCTCAGTCGACAAAGCTTCCAAAGATAGAGTCCAATCACCTGTAAATATTCTCTCGTAACTTCCCAATATAATCACACAGAAAATCTCGTAACTTGCAACACCCTGTATTGATTAGAGTCGATGCAAACTTCCCTTTTTATCGAGTTTCAAACACATACGAACCCTGTTTTACGTTAACAGGGCTAAACCAAATCGAACCAGTGAGAAAGTCCGAGCAAATCCAAATTAAAACAAACTTTTAGCGAATCACGCAGTGTGAAGCTATTCTTCCCGCCAAAAATCTATTTCAAATGGTGAAGATGACCTCCCCTTAACAGGTTCAGGTGTGCCGATAGCAATCTGGGTGCCCCTTAGTAATTTGGTCACCCCTTATCCCAAAAGGGAGTCCGAATAGCAGGTGTCCTCCGGAGATGCCTTTAGCAAATTTTCGAGCCGAATTTTCCAAAAATGTTTATTTCCCAAAAATACCTACAAAAACACAAAACACCATAATAAGTACAAAAATGGGTACTAATAATATACAAAATTGAGATGAAAATAGACACATAAATGCGTCTATCATGAATGTCGTCAAATGTTTCTTATTTATAGCGCATTAGTTGAGAGAAGCACCCATTTAACTCGACCACATGATTAGATACTCTAAGTGCATGTTCCTTTTCAGCAAGTATGTGATAGTTGCCTTGGATCCTGCATTCCACGCTTGTTTAGGCGACGGAGACAGGGACAACGTTTCACACATACTGCTATCCAAGTGTCGAGAACCTCATCAATAGTCTTTTTTACTTGCTATATAATGATGATAGGTTTTTGTTTTCATCGACTATGATTAGTCTGTAATTCCGGACCTATCATTTATTAATGTCGATAAATGAAGAGGAGCCTTATTTATATATTTCTTTCTTTCTTTCTTTTTTTTTTTCGGCTCACTCTTTATGAGTGTAAGACAATTGTCTATGGGGCTTTTATATGCTCAACCAATGATTACCTTGTTACAACATCCACAGCAGTATCAGGATCCCACCAAATCACTTTAGAGAAACATAAAACTGCAAAAATAAAAAGAAGTGATTTAGTATTGATTAATTGTGAGGATGAATATTTCAAACGACTACCATAGCTGAGTTTCGCATTCAATTATGAACGTATATATTTAAGGCTTTTAGAATGATAAAGTGGAACTCAATCTACAACTGTAAGAACTGTTTCAACCTTAAAAAGGTTTAGAGTGTCGTCCTAAGTAGCTCATAATCAACTCCAAAACATGAAATCAAGAATGCAAGAAATCAAAGAGTATTACATTTTTTTTATATGAAGCAAAACATGCTTAACTACTCCCCCACACTTAAACTCAACATTGTCCTCAATGTTCAAAACCGAAAATTCTTATTTCTGATATAACAGCCCTGAAAAACTCGAAAACTGTACCAATGGGTAGGGAACTAGGAAAAAAATCCTAAACAAAAGTTGTTCTCCTACGTCTTTTATATAAGATGTCAAAATTTCACAGTGTTTCGATAAACTTTCTGACTTTTATGGCCTCCGGACTGACTGACATGCAATCTGAAAAAGTTCTGGAAAAATACCGAAACTCAAATGTCCAGGCCTATCGCTCCAACTTAGCAGACTCCAAATTCCGATTTTTTTTTTGGAAAATAAAGGTATGTCTGTCCTCTTTAAAAGTTGGGGTCAACCACTCAAATAGGACTTAGTTTGAAGTCTCGAGAGCTGTTTTCGTGACAAGTCAACCACTCAAATAGGACTTAATAAAATCTAAGATGGAAATGATAGTCTTAAGAAAACTAAAAACAAAGGGGATAGAGATACTGGGTTTCCTCCCATGAAGCGCTTGGTTTAACGTGCGCAGTTATTGTTATCGTCCATACACCAAATTTCTTTGAATCATTCCAAATAACATCTGCAATTCAAATAATAGCTTCAGCAAAAATATAAATATTGAAGTTATCTTTCATTATAGATATAAAGAACATGGAATTCAACACAACTCCAATCCTAGGTGATACTTAGGTAATTTTCTTAAAAGTTTTTCTTAAAAGTTGGGTTAACAACTCTTTGAGGAGCTACTTCGATTAGAGGAAGAAGATCAATAGATATAGAATTATGCAAAGGATTAGAAAAACCTTGTACGTGATCCTCATTCGTAATTGATAATGAATTATTTACCTCAAGTATATCGTGGTCCTCTATCGAACTATTATTATCTAGTTCAATTGGGTCTTCCACAACTTCAATCAATTTGGTTTTATTCTCAATTTTCATCTCTTCAACAACCTCGTCATCGGAATCAGAATCCTCTCCTAAAACGTCTAGTTCATTGATGCAACTCCTAATTTCTTCGTTTGAGTACGTTACACCATTTATAACAATAGATATGTCATACCCAATCTCCTCCTTTTGAATAGGCGAAGGATCTTTATTATGATCCGGAGTTGGAATAATTGTATCATTGTTACAAGAAGTTTCCAAAGGTTGCTCATCTTCATCAGAATCTTCGTCAACCTCATCATCTTCCATATCCCAATGACGTTGAAGTTCGGTTCGTATGGCTCTATCAATTTCTTGAAGAGTCTTTTCCGATGCTCCAGTTTTTTCTAGCTGCTCGTATTGCTTAAAAAGTTTTCTGACATTAACACGCCTGGTTCGTACCTCTTCTTTTGGAAAGATTGAAGGAAAAGCACGATAAAGAGGAGTATGTCTTGTTTTTAGTTCCAAACTCTCTGTCATCTGCACATTACTAGAAAACAATTGATCAGAAGCATAACTATCCTTCCATCCTCTTGATTGTTCACTTACATGCCCGTCATAAGGTTGTTGACATGTATGAGAATATCCATAACTAAGGTTACGTGGGATATTGAACATAGCCAAAAGATTGGTTTTGATTATACCCGTAGGATGGTTGGTATTTGTCATATGAAGGAGATTGAAAAACATATTGATTACCACTATTATATGATTGATCTTGTGCTCCGTACATGTTATTTCCGTACGGAAACATGACGACTCACAAGAAATAGAAAATCAAACAAAAATATAAATAAAAACATGTTATACAAATAACATATCAATTAGTGACTGCTCCCCGGCAGCGGTGCCAAAATTTGATGGGCTGTCATAGGCACAATAAATTAATAAATATATTTCCCACTAATTAACTGGTAATATAGCGTTAGTAAGAGATCGTTCCCACAGAGATCTGTGTAATTGATAGGTTATTTGAAATAGAAAAATAAAGTAAATAGCAAAAGGGGGTTTTGGTTGTAAGATAAATAGAAATACAATAAATGAAAGAGATGATCAAGGAATCCTTCGGCGTTACCAAGCGTTAACAGGAGTAGAATACTTATCTATCGTTCGTAAGAACCATTCATCACCAACCGTAGCATAACAGCTAGCTCAGTGCTATTCCCAAAACTCCTTATACCACGGGTACGGAAGCTCTCCAATATCAGATTTTATTCAAAGAACCACCAAGTAGTAGCTCACTCAAGGTGTAATCCAATCGAACGCTTTAGGCTTTGTGAATTAGGTTGATTCTAGTAGTTAAACTCTTAGCTCAAGGTTTACTTGCTGGTGTTGTTTCTACACACGATTCCTCCACAGAATCCCTCTGTAAGGTCTCGTGATTTCTACTTATGTAAAGAGTTATCGACGATTACTTATCTCCTAACTTCCACTAGCAATTGAACAATCAATAGACTAATATAGTATGCATCCCAAATCAATCTAAGAATCACTCATAAACCCTAGATATGGTAAAGACAAACAATGATGATAAAAATGCTCAATAGATTTGTATTATTAATAAAGCTTCATGCTTAGAACATTGAATTCATCCTTAATCAACAAAGGATTTAGCTCCTCATATTACAAAGAAGATGAATAATGGTGGTTTCCCCCTAAAGGGGTAAACCCTAGGTTTTTGATGTAGAACTTGTGATATGAGATTGATTGATCTATGTGAAAGGCCTAATACCTATTTTTATAGGTTTACATTGCTTGGCCTTCACGTATATAGTTCGGTTCAAGAACCCTACCCAAAAATATGAAATAACGACCCCAAACGTGCCCTTAGGCCTTCCAAGGTATTTATACACGTTTTCCTACTTGTTGAGTACGCATACCAGTACGCGTACCTCAAATTCCAGCAGAAATTTTCGGAACTAAGGTATGCGTACCCGTACGCGTACCTTATTGTCTTCGGTATTCGATAAAAACTCGTTTTGGCCACAACTTCTTCATCCGAACTCGGAATGACCTCATTCTTTTTGCATTCTTTTTATTTTTCAATTATATTCAAGATGGTGATGATAAATCCTTAATTTGAATGAGTTAAGATTCTTTGTCCCTTCTCTTGATTTTGAGCGTTTTGCTCCTTTTATCGCTTTTCTTCCACTACTCTTGGACTTGGGCACTTGGAATACTTTTCTTCCTAGATCTTTTCAGAACTTTGTAGCTACTTTTTGGATGATTCACCTATTAGAGGAAAATAAGAGAAAACAATAGTAATAATACGAATACATGCAAGAATAATAGCTAAAACAAGTATGGAATGGACACTAAAATCATATGAATTATGCACTTATCAAATTCCTCCATACTTAGCTTTTGCTAGTCCTCGAGCAAACTAAATAAAACTAATCCTAAATACAACAACTCCATGTTATTGAGAAAACGGTTACACTTAGCATGTATAACAAGCCTTTAAACCCCCTAGGTGTCCCTAGTGGACGAGTTATAGTCTCGTGAGAGTTTACAAGAGGTATACCCACAAAACCTACTCCAATCTCTCGCCTTGGAAGAACCACTAAGGATACACACAAAGTAGAAAGCCAAATAATTAGCTTGCATAAGTTCTTTAGCTGCAAACATCCCACATGCATTCCAATCATCACACACAAGCAATTACTTGTATATGACATTCAACCTGATTGCGAAAATCTACTAAGATAGTCATCGTACTTGTTGCAACGTTTGTCACAACACTTGCGTACTGAAATCACATGGATAGATAAGAGAATGGAAATAGAAAAGTGAAGTGTGCAAATGTTGACTAAAGTGAAAGATATTACCCACAATACTTGTATGAATGTCGTCAAAGGTTTCTTATTTATAGCGTAATAGTTGAGAGAAGCACCCATTTAACTCGACCACATGATTAGATACTCTAAGTGCATGTTCCTTTTCAGCAAGTATGTGATAGTTGCCTTGGATCCTGCATTCCATGCTTGTTTAGGCGACGGAGACAGGGACAACGTTTCACACATACTGCTATTCAAGTGTCGAGAACCTCATCAATAGTCTTTTTGACTTGCTATATAATGATGATAGGTTTTTGTTTTCATCGACTATGATTAGTCCGCAATTTCGGACCTATCATTTATTAATGTCGATAAATGAAGAGGAGCCTTATTTATATATATATATATATATTTTTTTTTCGGCTCACTCTTTATGAGTGTAAGACAATTTTCTATGGGGCTTTTATATGCTCAACCAATGATTACCTTGTTACAGCATCCACGGCAGTATCAGGATCCCACCAAATCACTTTAGAGAAACATAAAACCGCAAAAATAAAAAGAAAGTGATTTAGTATTGATTAATTGTGATGATGAATCTTTCAAACGACTACCATAGCTGAGTTTCGCATTCAATTATGAACGTATATATTGAAGGCTTTTAGAATGATAAAGTGGAACTCAATCTACAACTGTAAGAACTGTTTCAACCTTAAAAAGGTTTAGAGTGTCGTCCTAAGTAGCTCATAATTAACTCCAAAACATGAAGTCTCAAGAATGCTAGAAATCAAAGAGTATTACATTTTTTTTATATGAAGCCAAACATGCTTAACTACTCCCCCACACTTAAATTCAATATTGTCCTCAATGTTCAAAACCGAAAATTATGATTTCTGATATAACAGCCCTGAAAAACTCGAAAACTGTACCAATGGGTAGGGAACTAGGAAAAACATCCTAAACAAAAGTTGTTCTCCTACGTCTTTTATATAAGGTGTCAAAAGTTGCATTCTTTTTATCTTTCAATTATTTTCAAGATGGTGATGAGAAATCCTTAATTTGAATTAGTTAAGATCGGTCTTTGGCCCTTCTCTTGATTTTGAGCGTTTTGCTCCTTTTCGTCGCTTTTCTTCCACTACTCTTGGACTTGGGCACTTGGAATACTTCTCTTCCTAGATCTTTTCTTCACTTTGTAGATCCTTTTTGGATGATTCACCTATTAGAGGCAAATAAGAGAAAAAAATAGTAATAATACGAATACATGCAAGAATAATAGCTAAAACAAGTATGGAATGGACCCTAAAATCATATGAATTATGCACTTATCACCAACTCACCTTCCTCCCACCAGAAGTCATGACCACCATATACCAGTACAACCACTTTCAGTCCCACCAAACCAAAGGCCTTACAGAATTCCATACATTCAAAAAGATGTAGTGGAGAAATTAGCTCAAGAAATGTTAGCTTCTGGTGTTATTAGGCCAAGTCATAGTCCTTTTTCATCCCCGATATTATTAGTCAAGAAGAAGGATGGAAGCTGGAGGTTTTGTGTAGATTATAGGAGGCTAAATGAACTCACAATCAAGAGTAAGTATCCAATACCTTTCATTGATGAGCTTCTTGATGAACTGAAGGGTGCTAAGGTGTTCTCTAAGATAGATTTAAGAGCTGGGTATTATCAAATAAGAATTTATCCAGCTTACATACACAAAACAGCCTTCAAGACACACAGGCACTATGAATTTTCGGTAATGCCATTTGGGCTTACAAATGCTCCAACAAGTTTTCAGACTTTAATGAATGATATATTCCAGCCTTATTTGAGGAAATTCATTTTAGTGTTCTTTGATGATATACTCATCTATAGTCCTAACATGGAAATTCACATTAAGCACTTAACCATCACCCTGGAGTTACTTAAGAAGCATTCCCTATTTGCCAAGCTCGGCAAATGCTCTTTTGGACAACCACAGATTGATTATCTGGGACACATCATATCTGGATAAGGTGTAGCAGTTGATCCTAAGAAGATTGCCTGCATGGTTAAATGGCCAGTTCCTACTACTCTTAGAGATCTCAGAGGGTTTTTAGGTCTTACATGGTACTACATGAAGTTTGTTAAGGATTATGGTCTCATTTGTAAGCCTTTAACTGAGTTACTCAAGAAGAACAAATTTCAGTGGAGTGAGTCAGCAGAGTCAGCCTTTCAACAATTAAAAGAAGCAGTCACCACCACCCCTGTACTGGCCTTGCCAAAATTCTCTAAACCATTTGAGGTGGCAACAGATACTTGTGATGTTAGAGTTGGAGCTGCATTAATGCAGGAGAAGAGACCAATAGCTTTCTCCAGCAAAGGTATGGGAAATAGATTCTTGGTTATATCTACTTATGAAAAGGAAATGATGGCCATTGTGATAGCTGTCTCAAAATGGAGAACTTATTTACTAGGAAACAAGTTCACCATATACACAGATCACCAAAGTATTAAGTACTTTATGGACCAGAGAATCCATTCAGTGTTGTTGCGTATGGCCCTCAAAGCTCTTGGATTACACTTATGAACTTAAATACAGAAAGTGTGTTGATAACTTAGTAGCTGATGCATTATCTAGAGTCAAGTTTGGAGGGGAAAGTCCGTGTCCAGCACTGACTCAAGTATAGCCATCATGGCTACAAGGAATCCAAGACAGTTACATTAATGATGCCATAGCTCAAAAATGGATACCTGAACTAACAACCAAGGACCAAGAAAAAGGTGATTTTACTTATCAGCAAGGAATCTTGAGGTACAAGAAGAGGATATATATTGTCCAAACTGGTGACTTGAGGAAGACAGTTCTAGATGTCCTACACTCTTCACCTGTTGGAGGACATTCAGGGGGACAAGCAACTTATCAGAAGGCTAAACTCTATTTTTATTGGACAGGAATGAAACAACATATCCTTACATATGTCAAAGAGTGTGATGTCTGCCAGCAACATAAGGGTTTCAACACTTCACCAGTTGGTCTGCTTCAACCCCTACCCATTCCAAATCAAGCTTGGGAGCACATTTGTATGGACTTCATCACAGGACTACCAAAATCTAAGGGAAGAGAAGTCATATTGGTGGTGGTAGACAGATTTACCAAATATAGTCATTTTATTGCACTCAGCCACCCATACACAGCTTCCTCAGTGGCTACAAGGTTCATAGATACTATCTTCAAATTACATGGCATGTCAAAGTCCATAGCGTCTGACAGAGACAACATCTTCATCAGCAATTTTTGGCAGGTGATGTTTGCTAAGGTAGGAACTTCATTACATCTTAATACTGCTTATCATCCCCATACAGATGGGTAGACAGAAAGAATCAATGCTTGTTTGGAGTCTTATCTGAGGTGTATGACTAGCTCTAGACCTACTAAATGGGTCTCATGGCTACCTTTAGCTGAATGGTGGTTTAACACTACTTATCACACAAGCTTGAAGTTAACTCCATTTGAAGATCTATATGGCTATGCTCCTCCTCAGTTTGGTATCCTATATTCTCAAGCAGGGATTCATGCTGCAGTTGATGATTATTTGCACCAGAGACAAGAAATGGCTCAAGTTCTCAATGAGGCTTTGGAATCTGTTAAACACAGAATTAAGAAGCAAGCAGATAAGAAGAGAACTGGGAGGTCCTTCAATGTAGGTGATTGGGTATACTTGAGGCTTTTCTACTTGCAACCTTATAGGCATATCACCTGGACAACTCGAAATCACCAAGCCACCTAGAATTAGCTCAACCTAGATGTAACTGGCTCATGCATTAAGTTTTATGAATTTCTTAGAAGAAATTTGAAACTAGATGCTAAATTTTTTGGCCCTTATCAAATGTCTTACTCCTATTAGTAAAAACTAAGGTGGGTGATGTGGCTTATTAGCTAAAGCTACCAGTTGGTTCTAAAATCCATCCAACCTTCCATGTATCACAACTGAAGCCAAAATTGGGTGCAGGAATAGTGGCTGAGTCACCGGGACTCTGTTTTCTACCTACAATCTAAGCAATACATTCAAGAATGGAAAGGACAATCTCTTCATCTACAAATGACCACCATCTTCTTCCTTCCTCGAATTGAATCGACAAGGTCATGGCTACGATGAATCGAAATGTTGTTAAAAATCAACAAGTAATAGCTCAAGTGTTGGTGAAATGGAAAGGCTTAGTGTTCGAAAATGACCTTTTTGCCCTTTTGACTTAAATTGGGTGATTTCTTCTTCTTTTCCTCCGTGCGATCAAGCGTAAAATACATAATTTACACGAATCAACTTGGGAGGATACACAATTGATGAAAAAACACTCACAACTTCAAAGCTTTCTAGTTTCATAAGCCGATCCTTGAGGACAAGGATCTTTTGGAGTAGAGGGTATTTGTCATGTCCCTTGATCATGACTGTTTTGGGATGACCTTCTTTAGCTGGTGCCCTTAGTAATTTCAGTGTTGCCATTAACTGTTAGCGTGTGAATCACACGCTAGCCTGGCGAGTGTCGTCCATATACTTGTTTTGTGGCTATTGTTTGTTTTTCAACCAGTTAATGAATTAGTGATTTTCTTCGTCTCTGCTCTATCCTCAACCCTAACTTCTTCTCATCTCATTTTCTTCTAATTCTCATCTTAATTCTCTTTCAAGAGCTGTTTCTGTATATCAATTGTAGTGGATTCACTACAAATTATAGCTCAATAAATAAAAACATGGACTCTTATTTTGCCAAGGTAGATTCTCAAAATATTAGTTGTAAATCCTAAGTATGGGACATCAAAACATCTAAGCAAGCATGACCCATCAAATGAAATGACAACTAATAAATCAAAATCATAATTATATTTTAATTAGTACAAAAGTCATATAAAGAATAAAATAATTTTACCCATGTATGAAATTCAGATTCCTCCGTCGACCTAGTGTAGGGGTTTAACTCCTCATATTGTAGACACGCTCAAAATATTTTTTTATAGCTCAAATGATGCTTACAATGAAGAAAAAAAAAAGAAAATAACATAAACCGGGAATTTGCAACGCTTGATTGACGTTACAAACTCACTGTTACAATTCAAAGCGGCTGTTACAGAAAAATATATTTAGGAACTATCGTAGAAAAACTGTCACTAAGCAAAGAAAAGGTGACAGTTTTTAAACGACAGACCTGTAGCGTGGTCTGTGTTCTTCGTCTTCTACCTCTCCACAGCAGCAGAGAAGTTTCTGTAACTTCTCCTCTTCAGCTCTGTAGCATCCCCAATCACTCGATGACCTCGCTAAGACTCCCACGATATCTTTTTATACTCACAGCTCCCCCAATCTTCTCTGTTAGAGCATAGCTCGGTTGAACCCACCAAGCGTTGGTATGTCAAGTTTGGTTGTCATATTTTAGTGAATCAAAACTCAATTAAAGAGTCGCTTGATTATGTACTAGAAACAACTTCGTATAGGTTAGACTAGAAAGATTAGGATAATGAGATATAAAAGTATTACTCGAAGACTTGAAGAATGTGAAGAAATAACAAGCTACATCGACGACATCATCCTTCCTCTTGAGGTTAGTAATATTTTAACTTGAACTGTTTCATTCCCAAGTCGTGCTATATTGAAAACATAACTACGAAGCTGTGAATGATTATACTCTAGTAGACATAGTATTAAGTAATTACAATACGAAGTATAACGCTTATCTTTTGAACTTCGTATATAAGACATCGACATAATCGTATGAATGCTATTGTGATTATGTGTATGGGTATGAGTGAAGATTTCGTCCTAGGAAACAATGTTTACATTCTTTTAAAGGAAGTACATTCATGAACTTGTTTTATGAATCGAAAGGGAAATCGCTAGGCTTATTGGTATTGTTATTCATTGTATATCTTTGGATTACCAATATGTGTGAGTTAGTAGAACCGATCATAACTTGTTATGCATCTTGGTAAAACTAGTCACAATGCCTGACTTATGTATTGGTATGACTTTTAGTAGTGTAACCGATCCTAAGTAATCACCTAAGATGGTATGATCGATATTTATAATTGGTGTGACCGATCTTAGTAATTGGTGTAACCGATCCTAGTAATTGGTGTGACCGATCACAAAAGAATGTGTAATCGATCCTTGTAATTGGTGTAACCGGTCCTAGTAATTGGTGTAACCGATCCTGGTAATTGGTGTAACCGATCCTGGTAACTGGTTATACCATGAGAATATGGTAACCGGTCCTGGTAATTGACGTGACCAATTTGGTAACTAATGTAACCAGTCCCAGTAACCATATTAAGGTAGAACCGTAAACCCATGATTAGTGTATTGATTTGATCAATCACATAGTTCTTGGAAATCAGATGAACCAGTTCTAAACTTGTTTGGAAGTGTGGTATAATCGGTTCCAAGATTGTAAATATGAAAGAGGACTTAAAAAGAAATAAGATGTCGACATAATTTGAACATGTTCAGTAACTCTTATCTTTTATTGTTCAAATATATTCCTTAATAACTCAAGGACATCCCGGACCGAAATAAGTTGAGAATCTTTTAATTAAGGTTGTTAATTTTATATGCTTTTAATTACCAGCAATTAAAATGCATATCTCTGGAAAATAAAAATTGGTAATGTGCATTTACTAATTGGAGATTTTCTAGTAGGATTTCGGTTAATTTTGGAGAGAGCATTTCTAGGAATTATGAAAACCGATTTGGAAATATATTGCATATCTTAAGAATATTTTGGTTTTGGAAATTCCTTGGTGTCCAAACTTCCTTGGTCTATAAATACCCAAGTTTGCATTTCAAGCAAACTATCCTAAGAGACATCAAAACTACCTTGTTGTGTTGTTACTGGTGGAACCGTCTATTCGGAGAGGAAAGTACCCTAATTAGGCGAAATCTCTTACGACCGCTCGTTTAAAGACTTCTTTGGGATCAAGAAGCTCTACGAGTACCGTTGGTGGGAAACTAGATAATTGCAGTATTATTAGTTTTTGATTTGATTTGATTGACTAACGGTTGTTGAACTTTGATTGCACCTAGTTTGTTTATTCTTGAGAATCTTCTCTTCTGATATAAGATTCACTCAAACTAGATCGAAGTGTCGACGGGATCTTTAGAACTGTTTGTAGATCTAAAGACATCTTGTGATAATCCATTGTTAACAGACTCCGTTCTGTGCGTGATTGATCACAAGAGATTCAAGTTGTTGTGTGCATGTGTTTATTGAAGATTTAAGAAGATTTGAAGATGAAGAATATTTCTGATTTGGGTTCATAATCTTTGGTGTGCACAAAACTTGATCGACTGGGATCTAACTATAATCGGTTTATCTTTGATAGATTTGATTGATTAGTTGCGTAGATCGGCATCAATATTTAGTATCTTGATCAAATCCTATTATTGATTGCATAATCTAAACTCTGCTACTTTGGTAGTTGTTGGATAGATTGATCTAAACCCGACAAAGGAATTTATTGGATTAAGTAGAAGAGCCTTTGTCTAACTCATATCACTGAGATTGAATAGAGTTGTTACCGAACAGATTTGTTGTTCCTTTACTGTTTGGAATATGAACCAAAGGAATTGTTTCAGTGCGTGCACTTATTGAATGTCGGAAGCGCAGGGATACTAAAGAAACTAGGTGAACTATAGGTTTAGTTGCTTGGTGTCAACTATACGAAGTTGGTTTGATTTTGTATAGTGGCTTAATTCTGAGAGTATTCAACTCTGGACTAGGTCCCAGAGTTTTTCTGCATTTACCGTTTCCTCGTTAACAAAATCTTGTTGTGTCATTTACTTTTGTTTTCCGCAATTATAATTGTTGATATTATAATTTAAAGTAAACTAAACAAACGTTAACTCCGTGTTACTTGATAGTGATCCTATAGAGTTTGGTTAAGTCCGAACCTATTATCAAGTAATCACACTTTGATTGTTGTATTGTATCGATCTCGTATCCATAGACGATCACACAAAGTGTGAATACCAATTCGTTGTATTGTCTCGACTAAGTCCATAGACAATCACTTTCGGTAAGAGGACTTATAGGAGGAAAAGTTTAAGATTGTGGTATATTTGGGTACCCTCGTCTTTTCATTCTCCGTTTAATGCAAATATCTTCTCTTTATTCCATTATTATTATCCACAGCCGTTGTACGGGAATACTTTCCTGTTTTATCTCTTGCATGCGTCTGCGTGAGACTTACACACTCCTACACCTTTTTACGTGTCTCAGATGGTGTTGTACACACTAATTCTTCCCAAAGTAGTTCAACAGAATCCTGAAATATCTTCAAGACACGTACCTCTTCCTGCTTTCCTTGAACTCGATGGAAATCTTCATTATTTTTCAAATCCAATGCGTTTACCTTTCCTATTTTATTCTAACATGATATTCCCAAACCCAAAAATCCACGAGAAAATCTCAACAGAATCTTACCAAATTTATTACAGAGAAATTTCGTATTTTCAAAATTGCACTTTCCCTGATTTCTTCCATGCGTGTATATACCCCCTCTCTCTTTGAAACAAAGGGAACTGCTAACCATAGTTTATGAAAACAGGCTCATACATATCCAAACCAACAAGAGAATCACGATAAAATCTCATCAAGTTCGATTGAAAGAATAATTAAATCCGGGATATCTAATATCTTCATGCCTTGACTGTGTGCAACAAACTCCCTTTTTTTTTCGATTCCAAGTCACGTATCAACCCTGTTTGGTTAAAACAAGTTGGTATCTATCCAAAACAACAACCACATCCGACCACAACTCCTTAAAATTCGATCATGCACTTCCCGAGAAAATAAGCAGCCGCGAACATCAGTTTCCCGCCAAAAATATGTTCGAGCCGTGAAGAAGAGAGGTGCCCCCTAACCGAAACGTGGGAGCCTTTAGCAGATGGGATGCTCTGGGTGTGAATAACAGGTGGGTGACCCTTAGCAATTGAGGTGCCCCTTATCCAAAGTAGGGGTCCGTTTAGTAAAAATCTTGGGTGCCTTTGGTTGTTTCGAGCCAATTCTTCCAAAAATGTTTATTTCCCAAAAATACCTACAAACAAGTTTATTAGTGATAAAATGAGTCTCATATAATGTAGTTATAGGTGAAAATGCGTCGCACTTTCGTTCTTATCAAGCACACTCCCATGTCATTGGCCTAGGGCCAATATAGCATCATTGTCTATGTTGCATCAGGCCAGAGCAGGCTTTCCTTGCCAATGTGCAGCCATCACAGCTGGACATTGGAGTGGCCTATGGGCCAAAGCCGAAAATACATCTATTACGGCCCTTCACTGGACCTGGCTTAGGAAATGTTCAGCCATCATGGCCGGACATTGGAACTGGCCTGTGAGCCAGAACTGTATGTACAACCATCACGGCCGTACATTGCAGTTGGCCAGGGTAGTAATGTGCAGCCATCATGGCCTTGGGAGTTGATGAATGCTTTTTGCTCCCCCAATCTAAGTTGTAAAAATGTCTTTAAAACATATATAGGGAGGGGTAGTTGGTTGAAGGTGCATATGCGGACCATGTACCAAGTAAGCTTCATAGCTTAGCCAAAAGAGTATAAATGATGTTTAGGCCTCATTTACAGCTGTGTAGCCTTTCCAATGGAGCATATTAATCATGGGCATCACTATGCCATGCCATGGACCAAATATGCATTCCTTGGATGCATTGTGACGGAACATCCTATACGGACTAGGTCATTACCATTATTGCTTGGTCACGGCCTTGCAAACGAGTTTGGCTTAAGTTGTTGTCCCTTCGAGGATGAACTACGGTCAATGCTTGATCCCTTTAGAGTAGGGAAGGGTACATACGAAGCGGCAATGAGTTGCAGCATTGCCGGTCCAGCACTTTTGTCGCTCATATCATCTAATTGAGAGATGATTGTGGCACATTGGCCTCTCATATCATCTGGCTCGGTATTGCGAAGTAAGATATGATTGTGGCCACACTTGATGAGGCTAGTTGCATGCCATTCAGTGGATGCTCATACTGCCTATCAAGCTACACGTAGTTGGCATATGCACCAATTGCGAGTTGGGCATGGCCAAGAAAGTAAGCTACAACAATATGCAAGTTAGCGGAGCTTGCATAAACCTAAGGAAGGTGCGGCATGAGCCTGATTGATGCACCCTTGGCACGAGCAAGACAAGTGCATGATCTCAAAAATTCCTAAGCTAAGTAAATAGGTGGAATTAGGCATCCAATGGCCTACGTTCAAGTCCAAGGCATGCCTTATGCCAGGACAAGACTCGGAAGGCCAGTGATGAATGTAAGGTGCATCGGCCATAGCCTTCAAGGCTTTAAACCCTTCGCAGAACAAGGGTAAGTTGGAATGGTGTGGAAGCTAAGTTAGTTGCATCATGCTCCAAGAGCATGCTTGCAAAGGAAAGTGGAAGTGCATTTTGCCTAGCTTTAAGGACGGCCGGTAAGTAGCTTCATCATGGCACATCGGTGAAGTTATGGCCTGCGCGCCTAGGCGCGCCAGGCATAATTTTCCGGTCCGTCACATTCTTGCTGAGAAAAACCCCGAAATTTGGCATACATACACACATTTAGAAAAGCTATTGGACTACTGGATCCATTAATTGAATACGCATTATTGATTCTCTCACATAATACAAATTGTTTATTACAAATTCTCTAATCCTGATGTTGGGTCAAGGATTTTCATTATATTTCTGCAACTAGGGAAATGCCATTTTACCATGCATATCCTTGTCAAAAACTCACCATCAACAAGACCGATAAAGGATAGACGGAAATTAAAGATATAGGTGATCTAGCTAAGCAAGCCTTAATGAGTACTAACTTCCAAGTTTGGAGAGGGATTTTTTTTCCATGTTTGTTAGTTTTTGCTTCATCTTTGATTTTGACCTCATTCCATATTGACATATTCCGGACATGTATGTAACTGGAAGTGGTACATCATTGCAACCCAAGATATCAGCTAAGCTTTACACCGCTGAGTCAGCTCAACACTAGAAATGGAGTTCGTTCTTGTCTAGGGTTTAGCTTGAGACCAATATTAACTTCCAACAACGTAAGAATATTTTTCAAGTACTCGACCTGAATTGGGGAAAAGCTAAGAAATATGATTGTGTCTGCAAATATGGAACGACCATTTATTGGTTTAGGCCGGAGTATTACAGATTGGTCTCTTGAACTCAAAGCACTCATGTGCAGTGCATCGATATGTTTAAAGGTTCAGATGATTTGCTTTATATAGCGTAGGCTTACACCACCATTTTAATCTTTTCTGAGTAAACCGTTTTTACCCACAAACAACCCTCATCTTTTCAAGTTGCATGCATACATGACAATTTAATATTTGTATAAACCAGAACAAATATGTATATATTAGCCTTTCTTTATAAAATAAGGCCGCATATCGCCCCAACACAATCCGCAAATATAAATTACATGAATCCCCTGTCCAAGCCCCTTTTAGCCTGGTGGATAAGTCTGGTGACTCAGCAGCAGTGCGGATGTATATATATATATTAGGCTAGTAAAGTCTGAGCATCATTTCGTCAAAAAACAAAGGTAAATTTCGAGCATTTTGATATATTTCTCAAAAATAAATACAGACATAAACATATATGTCAATTTCTTTACTAGAGTCGTAAATAGTTGGGTGTTGTTGATATTTATAAATATATAATAATACAGATTTCAGTTCTTACTTAAAAGAATTGCGATGCTGAATTCTCTTTCGCATAAGAAATGATGGGAATCTCATCACTTATGTTTTAACGCTACGACAAAATGTGAATTTTTAAATGGGCACTTTTCCATACTTGCCTCTCATATGCACTACGTTATTCCCACATTGATTGCATTTTTTTTTTCTTGAAAAGGTCATGCTCGAGTTAAAATTTGGAAAGCCAGATTTCTTTCTTATACTAGAAGACTCCTTCCAATCAAAGATTTTTTATCTCGTATATGTTGATTATTTATTTATTTTATCTTGGGTCCCTGCTTTTATGTTTCCTAAAAAGTCTATATGGAGATGAGTCAAATTTTTGAAGGATTTTTGTAGGAAGATATTGAGATGAACCACAAGTAGCTTCTTATTAGTTGGAAGAAAATCTGTCATCCTTTGTAAGAAATGGGGCTAGTCTTCATGATGTTGAAACCATTAACCACATGAGATCTTAATTACTATAAATAAATCTATGGGTGGACTGGACTCACAACAAATTGATTAAGGCATGGATTTTTAAACTTTCCATGTTTCTAATGACGTTTCATTGTATAGGAGGTGCATCCTGAGCCATAAAGGGGTAAGGGCAAGTCTTATGATGGAATCCAAGCTATTCCAAGCTTGGGAAAAGTGTGGAATATTAATTCTAATGCCTTCCAAGCTGGGGTTATCCATATTTTTCCCAAGGTATGTTTCAAGGTTTCATGGAAGATACCTTGAAATACAATTTAAAGTGGCAATCTGAATCGCGTTAAACCTGATTCCGAATTTCGCTCAATCTTGTGGTTCGTATTATTTCTAAATCTAATAGTTTCTTTTTGACCGTCGATTTTGTGGGCCAAAATTGAACGTTATTTGGGTTCGCTTTGAATGTGATTCGAAGTCGCGTTTTGAAAGTTATTTTACCTTGCACTATTAAACTTGAACTTCCATGATGTATTCCAAGTGCTTAGGTGTCATGGAATTTGGAAGATGGAATTCTTCCACCATAAGACTTGCCCTAACAAGAAGTCAGTACACAAAATGGATTTGCAAGAACAAAGAAAAATATACATATGAAAACTTTTTCAGAATGCTGATTTTACTATTAAGGACACTTTAAGGCCCGATGGGGGCATCTTTCATTGATATTAGCTTGTCTGAATTATGGGTGCATCTCTAAGCTAGCATTGGTTACATTTCATGATGAATTTTGGAAAGAGTGTTGTAAACTGAATGTGTACTTCTTATTTAGGATATCCACCTTGACCCTCTAAGTCTCTCACAAGTTGATGATAACTAGTTAACTACCATACTTTACTTGGTTATTCTCCGAATTTATTTGGCAAAAACTTGATATACAAAATGGGATTATGTAGGCATGTGAATAGCATTTGGGAAAAGGAGTTTTACTGGTTCAGCACTAATCAAGGGTGACAAGGGCACGACTCTCTTCATGAGTCTTTCCTCCAATGCTCTATTTACTTCATCTAGAAGGAATGTCAGGCGTTTCTCCTAGCTAGATTATTGATTGTGTATGAATGAAAGTTTATACTCTTACAAGTGCATGGACAATGACTTTAGTAAACAACTTATGGATCAATGGAATATCCATATTATCTTCTATCTCCCCTCATTCATTTTCTGCATCTGGAAGAAGTCATAACTTCCGAGTTTAGCGCAATTATTCATGGCAACAATGGACACACTGTCAAAACTATTGCTAGGTCATCTATCTCTTAGAGCACCTGACTAATCCCTAGGAAAATTAAGACCATCAACCCTCAACCTCTAGCTTATGAGGTGGATGTCAAACCACTTAACCATCTTCTTGATGGTTAGGGCAACTCCTATGGTATGGATGTAAAAACATCCATAACTTAAGGAGTATCCACATATAGGTGGACTCTTGGCAATTTGTGGAGTCAAAACTCACTGTGGGAAAAAAATACTAAAAGTTAGACCATCCGGCTCTTCCCTGACCGGGTTAGAAGAAAATTGATATGATTAAAAGATTTGAAATTAGCAACACTTATAAATGTTGCTAATTTAGACAGACCGTTGCTAAAAAATTTAAATGGATATAAAAACATTATTCTTAAAAAGTAAAACTCTTATCCGGTTACTTAGGAGCCGGATGGAAGAAATGTTTTTTTTTTTTTTTTTTTTGCCTCCGGATATTAAGTGACTGGATTGGAGAAAAAAAATTAAAAAAAATATATATATATCCGGTCAACCTATGACCGGATGGATACTCCATAGTGACCCCTTCAAATCTGTGAGTAGCATCTGGACTTCATTAACATATGGATGATAAATTCACCCATAATGACGTTTTTTAGTCCATAAGATGCGGATCATTATAAAGATGTGAATGATTTTCTTTCCATAGGAGTTGCCCTTATACATGTAGAAGCTAATAAGTTATTTATTTTTTAACTAGTCACCTAACCTCATGATCTTCTTTGTAAAACACAGACTTATTTATTTTCTTTTTACTGTTTTTTTAATCAAAAAACGAGTCAGAGCTTGTTTGCTTAAGATTTGAGATCCATCATTTTGAATATAAATTTCATAATCGTAACGAGAAAAATGAGGCATACCTTTCTATTTTCGTTTATTTTATTTTATTTTGTATCTAGTCCCTTAGTCATGTCTATGTTCATGAAAAATAAATAAAAAGAAAGACTCTCTCTTTTCTCTCTCCCATCCCCTTTCGAAAAATAAATAAAAAGAAAGGCTCCCCACCCCCACGAGAAACTCATCACCTTCTTCTTTCTTTTCTCAGATTATATGGCATGGATTTGAGCAAAGATTACTTAATTTTAATAATATTTAATCTTTAGGAGTTATTTCGCTACTTTTAGTAATTTTTTACTATTAGGGCGATTCTTGTCTTCACTATTAACACGATTTTTTTTTTTTGCATTTTTATAGTATTTCTTTCTATAGATTTGTTTGTGAATCGGTATCTTGGGTGCAAGTATATCGGCGAACTGATGGGAAAAGATCAAGTTTATCTTCAACACATTAATAGATTTAGGGTTTTCGTGCTTCTCGTTACACGTGAGTTTTTGGGCAAATCACTCCTCTTTTATAAGGGTATCTCTTTTCCAAGAAGAAAATCAATCAAAATGGTCGAACTATGATTTCGAGTACCATTCATTCTCCAACCTCAACATAGCTCTTTCTCTTCACGATTTATTTGCGTTTTGCGTCTTTACGATGTTCTTTTTTTTCCTTGAAAATCATCTTGTAAACGTTTCTTAAATTGAATGAAATACTAATGGTTTGATTATCATAAAAAAATAGTACCCATTATACCAAAAATAGATAATATATAACCGGGGAAGTTTAAATAATCAACAACCTAAACACCCAATCACATCTCTCACACCACGTCGAGAGTTGCGCTAACCTCCATTCCCATTGGCCGGTCAACGGAACTCTTGCTCCTGATTGGCCGAAATCAAAGTTAGCCCCCTTAGATTTCGTGACCGTTAATTTTTAATAGGATTGATACGATCTAAGGCTCCATATTGGTCGGGAGGGTTGGAATTTTCTTACACCACGTTTACATGATTTTAATAAAATTCAGGCCATCGGATTAGATGCAAACAAAATGCCATATATAGCAAATACAAAAAAATCAACAAAAATCTTTGGGAAAAAAGGGAAAAAAGAAAATTAAAGTTAACCTCCATTCCCATTGGCCGGTCAACGGAACTCTTGCTCCTGATTGGCCGAAATCAAAGTTAGCCCCCTTACATTTCATGACCGTTAATTTTTAATAGGATTGATACGATCTAAGGCTCCATATTGGTCGGGAGGGTTGGAATTTTCTTACACCACGTTTACATGATTTTAATAAAATTCAGGCCATCGGATTAGCTGCAAACAAAATGCCATATATAGCAAATACAAAAAAATCAACAAAAATCTTTGGGAAAAAAATGAAAAAAGAAAAAAAATCTTCGTAAAAATCCAGGAATTTCCATATAAAAAAAAATCGACCGAAATAAATTTTTATGAGATTCTTTAATCGGCAGTAATGCTAAATTTAACAATAACAAAATGGAAAATAGCTAACAAGATCTTTGGAGATATTCTTATGCAGACTAAAAATAAATTCTATTTTTGGCCGGTTGAATATATTTTGCTAATAAATCTTGAAACTGCTAGAAAAAGTATTCATCCATATTTAGATTACGCCAAATATAGTTGTTGATTCGAGAAATTTAGTGAAAATTTGGTCTAAGAATCTAAAACCTGCCAAAAAAAAGAAAAAATGATTCTTTTCAATCTATGCTTATATTATGTCACATTTAGTGATTCTTTCATTTGCAGTAGAATTAAATTAAATTCGAGCTACTTTTAAATATTTTCGTTAATACATTACTATATTTTGTTAAAAAATCTTAGAACTTCCAAAAAAGAAAAAAAATCAATCTATATAGCTAAATATATCAATCTATATTTATATTATGCCATGTTTAGCGATTCTTTCATTGGCAGTTAACGTCAAATATAGCAAAATTGTTCAATGCAAAAAAGAAAAAATCGTGAAGGCTAGGTTTTTTATGATCGTGGAGGCTAGGTTACAGAGATATATATAAATTATTATTATGCAAGGCTATTGGATTTGCACGTCAGTTACGATCGCATATAGTCAATTAATCTCGCACATCCAGTGGGTGGGACGGAACATTAGAAGACAATGGATGTCCAAGAACAAGGTTGGTAGCACTTTGTATTGGAGTTTTTGTAGGCTCAATGTTTTAATATAAGGTTGGTAACACTTTGTGTTGTTTTGCTCTCCTTCAATTTTTCTTTCTTCAATATGGGATTTTGTTGCCTGATATGGCAACAAACCCATTCTCTTATACCCTTTCTTAATACTTCCTTCAACATCTTAAATTTAAAATTCTAATCAAAACAATCATGATTTCATTAAATGTTATTAATACTTCTTATACTCACATGAGTAGCATCTTACCCATTGTTTGTTTTGCAGGTATCCTCAACAAATTTTTTTTTAAAACTTTGAATTGTGATTTTTCAGTTTTTCTTTTAGTGTTTTCACTTATTAATTTGGCTTGGGCTTTGAATTTGGTGTTTGTGGTGCATTTATAGGATTTGATATGAAGGAAAAAAAAAAGATTTGGATGAAAAAAGATAACTCTGATTCAAACGAAGAAGAAGGGCAAGTATTAAGAAAGGATTCTTTGAATAAAAGTTTACAGGATTTTCTAATGATAGGTATTAAGAAAGGATTCTTTGAATAAAATTTTACAGGTTTTTCTAATGATAGGTATGGATCTAACTTCTATATTAATGACTAGGAATCTTCTATTTGGTGCAGTTACGGGATCAGTTGTACCAAAGTGGATCATTTGTATTATTTAGAATATGCATAAAGCTCATTCAACTTTCGGTGATAGAGGAGTATGCCAACGCTCTAACAAATGGAATTCCTAATATTTTAGTATGTCAACTTTTGGACTATAAGTTGATGTTATGAATGAATGATATTTGAGTTGGATTTTTATCATTTATTAATGCACATCGATTTCTTAATTTTTGTTGAACATGCATGCCTTACATTTTGGTTGGGTTCGATTTTTATCTTAATCGTCTTTTTATCTGTTAATTTTTTCTTACGTTGATCAATCTTATTTTTGTCTTTTTATCTGTTAATTTTTCTTACGTTGATCAATCTTATTTTTGTGCTATGATTGATCATAATCACTTCATTTTTGTTCACATGATTTTTAGCAAAGAGCCGGGAAGGTGGTAAGCAGGTATGTGCTATTGTTTCTTTGTTATTTCTAAATATAATGGGACATAGATAAACTACTAACTGTGACTTAACAGGATGAACTGGGCAGTTGATGAGTGGTCTAATGATTAGAAAATGAGCCGAGTAAAAAAAAATGATTAGAAAATGAGCTCCCTTACTCACTCAAAGGTATATAATCACTGATTCACCGTTACTACTTGATTGGCTTTCACTTGAGAATATTTGGTTGGGAACTAGGAGATGACAAGTTTTTAGTCAACAACCATTAATGTAGCTGAAGGAATGTCGTGTTTTTCCGTTGTCTATATCTAATGACAAGTTTGCTGCCAGTGTGCATATTAACAGATACTTACAAACTAAATTTATTTCTAGCAGATTCACCACATTATCCACTAGCAAAAGAGGCGCACCCATTGATGAGAAGGTTTGAAAAATCTCAAAGACTTGGTTGTGTTCTCTCTATGGTTAGTGCATAATTGTGTTTCGTGTTTGTTGTGCATAAATGTTTTAATGTACATGTCAAGGGAGCTCATGTTTGAATGTAGACAACCAGTACTTCCATCTGCTTTTTTTTTTGCGTACCAGTACTTCCGTATGCTTTTCTATGCAACGACTACCTTCTCTCACCTATGGTTCTATTGTATTTGGTCTTTTAATCATTCGTAACCGTTGGCTTTATTTTGAATTGTAGGAACTTTCTTATGTCAATATCAGATTTTGAGCCTTTTGGCCTTCAAATAGGTTCAACTTTCAAAGAGTTATTATCAATATTTGATTTTGAGCCTTCTCACCTTCAAATAGGTTCAAATTTGGAAGAGTTATTATCAATATCTGAATTTGTGCCTTCTGGATAGGTTAACCTTTGGAGGAGTGATTATCAATATCGGATTTTGAGCCTCTTAGCCTTCAAATAGGTTCAACTTTCGAAGAGTTATTTGCAAAAGAGCCTCCTTCGTGTTCATATGATGTGTTGCGATGTGATTCATATGCTTTTCAATCAAGCCATTTAAATTGTGCACGATATTAGTGTCAATGGGATCAACTGTTGTAACTTATATGATAACTTTATGGGTATCATGTGAGACATTATGGTAATTTTTCATTGTCATGTAGCTGTTCTTTTTTTTTTTTTTTGGAAAATGATTTTAGCTAACTTCAAATTCAGTTTACAGGGGTCAGGTGCTAAGCACCATGGCAGCAGTTTTGTCGCTTATTAAGAGGGGATAGTCATAGTAGAAAAATTAAAAATACACTCTATGAACAGTTTGATGGGGTTATTCGAGTAATAATAACACTCATGTAAAAGGTGCGCCTTGCTAAGAGCCGGAAGTCCATAAGAGACAACCTAAAACTGAATAGTAACCATATTAATGTAAGACATCAAATATCATTTTTAGTAGCTGGTACTTTAAAATTTCACTCATTCTTATTTTGTCAAATGCAAAAACAAATTAAAAAATAATTATAATGAAGTTTAAAAAAAAATAAAACTAATTTCATTCTTTTTTTCATTCTTAAAAAGAAATAAACTACACGTAGCAGTTTTTTATTTATTATTTTTATTGTACGCGTGAACTTTAAAATTCTGCGTATATCATAGTTTGATTATTAAAGGGTATCAAAATCAAGAGTTTGAGATGTTCTAATGCATCTGGATAACAGGGGAAGGCGAAGCCCCACCACCCCAGATCAACAATTTCTACAGGACCCTGATGGCCTTGATGTTGTTTTTGAACATAGTGATGATGTCCCATTAGATGCATTATTAGGTATGTTAATGAACATAGTGTTTCAGTTTGGTTTGCTTGCTATCTTTCATATGAATTTTAAATTTGGTTCTGATTATGGTTTTCACAATTTGATGTTTTAGTAATTATTTTCTTTACTAATCAGGGATGAACTTGAATTTCGATTTTTGAATGTAGTTTTAGTTTGTATCTTTAAATTTTGGCGATTTGTTTTGATTTGATTTTTTTTTTAGTAATTAAATATTAATGGAGAAAGTCAGAAATCTGCTTCACCACCAGCAACTTCTATTATTTCAAGGCTGGATAACCTTGATCAAGAAGTAAGTAGACATCCTCCACAATGGGTCGCTTACTTACTGATTCATAAGTTATTTTTGATCACTCTTGATTATTAACTTATTTGTCTTTCGTAGGATCTTTGCATTGTTATGTCTTTAGTTTGTATTGTTTGTCGATTATTTTGGATCATGGTTTTTCATAACACTATAACTAACTTAGTTAATCTACCATGTTTAAATCATGGGTCCTCCAACATTTTGAGTTTTTTTTTAAACAATTTTGAGTTTATGTTGGAATTTGTTGTGTTCAAATGATTACGAGAAACAAAGCTAGCCTGGCTCTCCGAGTGATGTGCATGATTATTTGTATTTAAGTGTACACCAATGTTTATGGTGTTGCTGGATATATTTTAGACGATCATTTGAGCTTAAGAAAAATGTCCCAACTTCGAAATGTTGAGGTTCTCAGCTATGCTTATTTTTTAAGATTTGTAATGCCGTTGTTAGTAAGAAATAAACATTAATTGGTAGTTAGCAAGATGTGATATTTTCTGTTGATGTTGTTCTTCCATTTTTACGCTAAATAAATCACATGTTCTTGACTGGTTGGATAATCTTCTATTAAATACCACAATTTCCTCCACAGTCCTCATAACTAATGTTTGAGCACATAATTGATATTAGAAGGCCAAACCTTAACCACCACATAAATTATTTAAACATGTTATTTGTTCTTCCAGGCAAACGTTTAAGGTGTTATTTGCTATCTTGGCTCCAATGGTAGAACACATGATTTTCACCCATGTGGTTGTGGGTTCGACTCCTAAAGATGACATAAAAATTATGTAGTTACTCTAATATATATAGGTGGTATATTCTTAATCATCCATCTATTAAATTAGTAATCCAATTAGTTAGTCCATTGCAACAATTATGTAGGTTATGCATATTATTTTTATGTTTTTGTGAATTAATTTATGGTGCGATCACATGGTTTTGTTACTTATTAAGTCTTAGATCCAACAAAAGCAAAAATGATGAGTCTGATTGGAAGAGTTTTCATGACGATTATGTATAGTAGGATATCATGTAATTCTTTGTTTTCGAGGTACGTGTCTACGTATCAAATAATGACATGGTTGGAAATATGGGTAACGTAGAGGCAACTGTTGTCGCTTGCAAGGATTTCTATCAAGATGTTGAGGTGATGTTTTTTATTTATTCACTTTCTTCATATACTATGTGGGATGTACCGGCCATTAGTTATGCATTCATCATATTTCTTTGACGTGTGTAATTAAGGTCTCACCATGTTTGATTTTGAATTGTCAATTGTGTTGTCAATCTTCCAGTGTTACTGTATTAACTTGATAAAGATTTTGAGTATATGGCTTTACCATACATATACTAATAGAATAACTCTCAATGCTACAGAGATTCAAATCCTACAAATATTAGGTATTACCCAAATATTGTGTTATGCACTAATAGGCTTCTATATAAAAGAATCCACTTTATACCCATCAATTATATTCGACAAAAAAATACATAGAATAATCCTAGGAAAGGGATTGGAACTGAAAAGCTTAGGCGAAACTAAGCATATCGAAGTTTGGTTTTGACTATGAATTTATAGGTAGTATATTCTTCTTATGAGAAGTGTTAAGTACTATTTATTTTCTTCAATCAGGTCAAGGTGTTACATAATTCCAGTTTTCTACTCGATGCATGGAAATGTGGATTCTGGTTGTGGTATCCAAAGGTTTGTAATAATAAAGCTCCATTTTCCGTATTAGCAATTCTTATAAGTCTAGGATAAAGAATTCTCTGTATGGATATATGAAATATGAATAAAATGTTGTTATCCTCATGTCATCTTTTTCCTCGAGTAATTGGAACTGGATGGTTCTCTTCTCATGATGAGCTTGGCACTGTCGAGTTACTCTCTCTCTCTACAAGACAGTGAGTTACAATTTGAACATACAAATGCAATGCATGACAAGATTCCTTCCAAAACTCTAGACAAGTTGCATCTATTTATATAAGACCATTACAATGTGAACTCATATACGACATTATATTTTTTGCTGAAGGACATAATTTATTGATGTTTGATTTTATTAGATGTCTACCGGGGAGATAAGCTCATTCATCAAAAACGATGGGAACAAATGCCTCTATGGTGAACCTCATGTGAAAATATTAATTCTAACTGAATTAGATTAGTCCTTATATATCTAATTTCACATCAGAACGATTATATGTATGGATACTAACCCAAGTTCAGTCAGACCACTAACGCCACCAACTATATTGCCATCGAGTATTGTAATGCAATAGGTATGCTCATTTCAGCAACCTCGACAGAGTGCAATAATATTTTTTGCTTCTAAGTCTATTGAAAACATCGATGGAGGAAAAATCATCTATGAATTTCAAAAGTACGGAATTTGAAGAGTTGTGCAAGGATTATCGATGAAGGAAAAGTAGAGAAACTTAAAGTTTCATTTGTTTTAAAAAATTGAATATGGGGCTACTGTCACAATCGGTAGAAAATGAACATCGCTATATTACCAATTGTGAAAGTTGAGAAATTTAAAATTTCATTAGTTTTGAAGAAATTGAATTGGGGGAAACTACCGATTGTGAAAATAGAGAAACTCGAAATTCCATTGGTTTTTGAAAATTTTGATTTGGGGCTACTATCATAATCGGTAGATAATGAACATCATGAAACTACCGATTAGAGAATCGGTACATAATAAATATCACGAAACTACCGATTGTGAAAATAGAGAAATTCAAAATTTCATTAGTTTGTTTGAAAATTTGAATTTGGGGATACTATTACAATCGGTAGATTATGAACATCATCAAACTACCGATTATGTTTGTGTAGAGATTTTGAAAATTTAAGGATTTTAGCAAAATTCAATTTTGGGGCTATATTGTAATCGGGAAGCTAAATGAACTTCATTTACCACCGATTATGTTAGTTCATTTACTACCGATTGTAATCGGAAGTTAAATAAACTTCATATGCTACCGATTATTTTTGTCTAGAGAATTCGAAAATTTAAGGATTTTGGCACAATCCAATTTTGGGGTTACATTGTAATCGGGATCCAATTAAATGTCATTTTCTACCGATTATAGATATATTTTGGCTCAGTAGTTTACAATCGATAGATATGGTACTCCATTATCTATTGATTCTGGATTGTTAATTGCATTCAAACTAAAAAAAATAAACTCCTCTGTGTAACAAATTTCTCCCCATTATAAATTTAGCTACCGATTATTAAGGGTAGAATCGCTATTATGAAAAATAAGGGATAAAGGGTGGTTGATTTTAGGTTTTGGTGACCGTATTTTGTTTTATTAGTTGCCCCTAATTCTTTCATGGTCGCCCCTAAAAATGCCAGGAATTTTATTCATACTTTTACCACGCATAAGCCTTTTTAGACCATATATACATATAACATATATAGTTTGATAGCTAAATAAAATAGTAAGAAAAAATTTTGCTAGGAAAAGTACTTCAATTAAAAACCAAGGAATTACAGATGTTCGGTGAGGAAGTAAGGGATAGACCCAAACCATTCACCATATTGACTTTATTTGTTCTACCATGTTTGGTTGCAATATCAGCCAAATAAGTAAAACTTCTATGGGATTCTAAAACTGACTTACAGTCATTCAAGGTTGACATATTATACCAGCACATATGATTATTATTGGATTTCAAACAATCTATAAGTACTTCAGCATTACTGATAAAACATGCATTTTCCTTTCCTTTCTCTCGAGTCCAAATTGCAGCTTTTCAAGATTGACATATTATATCCACCACACCAAATCAACAGTTCCCACTGGACCCAGTACGTAGCACGGGTACATACTAGCTTAACTTATGCAATAGCTTCCACAGTAAAGGAAGCTCTCAGTATTGTAAAGAAACTGGATAATCAAAAATTACACTCTTAGCTATGTGCGGACATTGTCGGTTTGATCTTCATGCATACGACAAGTATATATAAAGAATAGTGATTGATTTATCTTTTGCCGACGAGAAAGTAATAAAAGCATGACTGGCTAATATTCCTGTAAGAACTAAGAATTGTCAAAATGATAAATGGTAATGATTATGGTAGTGCCCATCAAATCAAGGATACTAGGATAACATTTTGTTCGATAATGAAAAAAATAAGCATCATATTGACGCCATAATATTTCCAAATAAAATTGTTTGTGATTATTTATATTCGATTATAAGTTTTGTACTACGATGAACACTACCGCTACTTGGATTTTGGAATTAATAGAATGATGGGTTATTACGAAGAGGATTAGAAGGGTTGTCAATGGATGCTGAAAACATTGCCAATGACATGTATAAGCACTCAAATATGTTGGTCTTTATGGTTAAATTCATGGTCGATCTTGAATATACGATATGATAGTTTTAGTTAATAAAACCTAAATCCATTTTGATCGGTCTATATTGTGAAAATAAATATTGAGACCGGTGATTGTTCTTTTTGTTCCGTCGTGTGAAATTTTATCATCTCTATGTGTTAATTGTCTGGCAAATGTGTTATTACTGTGATTGTATGCATATAAATGAATAAGAAATTGCATAAGCGAATAAGGTACTGATAATTCAATTAAATCTGGGAACTGACGTAGCTTAAGTTTTTTCTCAGCAACCAAAGTATCAATTTCAAAGAAGAATGAGAATTGGTTGCCAGGAAGAAGGTCGGTCCAATAATTCCAATAGTTGAGAAAATAACAGGATGTGCAAACTCCTCAAGCCCAACAGTCCAACTAAAATTTTGAATCGCACGCACATCAAGTTTGTATTACAAGTATGTGTAAAAGAAAAATAGAACAAAAGAATGGATATCTTTGAACAAGGGACCCCGCGATATCATGCTCGACATCAATCTGAAGTAGAAAACTTGAAGCTTAAAAGTAACTTTTTGACTTCTTCGAAGAAGTTAGTTTGGGTATAGAACTCAGATCTGATAATTCAATTAAATCTGGGAACTGACGTAGCTTAAGTTTTTTCTCAGCAACCAAAGTATCAATTTCAAACAAGAATGAGAATCGGTTGCCAGGAAGAAGGTCGGTCCAATAATTCCAACAGTTGAGAAAATAACAGGATGTGCAAACTCCTCAAGCCCAACAGTCCAACTAAAATTTTGAATCGCACGCACATCAAGTTTGTATTACAAGTATGTGTAAAAGAAAAAAAGAACAAAAGAATGGATATCTTTGAACAAGGGAACTCGCGATATCATGCTCGACATCAATCTGAAGTAGAAAACTTGAAGCTTAAAAGTAACTTTTTGACTTCTTGGAAGAAGTTAGTTTGGGTATAGAACTCAGATCAACTTCTAGAAGCAAAAAAGACCATAACTTTTTGCGAAGCAAAAATATTTTGCTTATGATTTCTGCTATGAATGACTCTTCTTCTGTATCCAAACGCGTTATAATTGGGCGTTTGGATGTACACTGAGAACTAACTTTTCAATTTCTAGAAATCATCTTGCGGATATTTTTTCAAAATGACTTCTAGAAGCAAATTTTTTTTTGCTTTTAAGCAAAATAAAATGTTATTTCTTCTGACTTTTCGAACTGACTTCTGGTATTCAAACATGTTGTAACGACAATTGGGTTTGTATGACTTCCAAAGCTTACTATAGCACTTCTATCATTGAAGCGTAAAGCTCTAGGTACTCGCATAGGATTCTTAAAAAGCCAAGTGTCGATATTTCTGACGTGTAGCAAATGTTAGAACCTATATGATGCATACATAATATGTTTGAGACCAATTATAACAAGCATTGAGAGAACAACTAATATATAAATTCAACGCAGATGAAGAAAGCATACTGATAGCTTAATAAAAAAACTCTTATGATCCTTAACCTTCGTGTATTTCAGGAAAACAAATCTCACGTGGAATCCAGAAATAGGTAAACACGTCATAACCCGCTGTTCCAAATTTAACGACCAAATGGAGACGAATGCATTAACAGGTGGATCTACGCCATCATTCAAGATAAGAATAAAAGTATTTCAATTAAATGTATATTTAAAATTTTCTTCAACGATGTAAAGTAACCACAATGTTTAAGATCACCACAATCTTCGGGGAAAAAAAAAACAGAATGCAATTTGTTAAAAAGCAATTTTGTTTTACTGAAAACGGGGCAGATTGCATAGAAGAAATATTAACTTGAATTGGGGAAATCAATTCTAATTAAATTAAAACTCGACGAAAGATACTTAATATATATCACTCTAAAAGCACGTGACATGTTTCATTGTGATAATGCTTTGGAGAAAGCATATCTATTGAAGAAAAACGAAAGGGTAAGTACAATTTCTGACAGAGAACAACTCCAGAACGACCTGGTAAAAAAAAAGTATGACACAATAGAAAATGACAATGACATGCCAACGTTGATCGAATTGGATGAACATGATGATCATATGGACGAGATTATGGAGAAGGATCATGACATGCCACCATTGGTTGCGATAGATGAAGAATGCAATGAAGTGTATACTTATTAATAGTTATTGTAGATAGCATGAGCATTTGTTTTTGAGCACGCTGCTTTTGAAACATATTATTATTCTCCGATAATATATTTTTTAATTTTTTAAATAAGTATGGCTCAATAGAAAACGATGATGATATGCCAACGTTGATCGAACTGAATGAACATGATGATGATATGGATAAGATTATAGAGGAGGATTATGACATGCCACCATTAGTTGCGATAGATGAAGAGTGCAATTAAGTGTTTACTTATTAATAGATATCATAGATAACATGAGCATTTGTTTTTAGGCAAACCGCTTTTGAAACATAATATTATTTGCTGGCAATCTATTATTTAATTCTTTTTAACCGTGGCAATTTAACTAAATGGATGCGAATCTTATAATTAACAGTGCTATCGTGGGGTTCTTAATTTCTTTGGGACCAGTGTATAAGACCTATTAAGCTGTATCAGGAAACTACGCTTAAGAAGCAGTTAAAATACCACCAACAAACATGTAATGTTGGCAAGGTCATAAGCAAAACTGGACTCAACATAGTACTATTACATTAATCGACTTCTAAATCTAGACATAAATAAAGGTATCTCTGCGGTAGTCCTGCATGCACACTTCTAGCATTTTACATTTTTTTTTTGTTTTGTTTTAAAAATTGCATTTCACAAATTTACATGTGATATATATATATATATATATATATCTTCCAAAACTCTACAGATAAAATCGTTGGATAGGACAATTTGTTAATAAAAAAAGGTTGGACATAAAAAACGTGTAATTATGTTAATAAAAACTTGCAAATATCCATAGGTAAATTTAATTATTTTAAATCCAAAATCTACATAGTCAGTTTCTTTTTAATTATTTTAATATCTGCCTATAAAATTGATACATGAATTCAGGTTTATAATACCAAAGTGACATCAGCAAATCTTTAGATACCTAAAGGGTATAAAAGTTCCATATCCCTTCAAAAAAAACTCTAACACATTTTACCACGGGCGCGGGGCGAAGCCCCGCCACTCTAAATTAGTTTGGGTCAATTTTGATCCACTTGTGCCATAACAAACAATCTTATTGGTTGTTAATAACCGTGCGTAGCACGGGTTACATACTAGTTTTTTAATAAAAGGAAAGTTTATAAAACTAAAACTAAGAATAAATGCTGTTACATTATTTGAGTTACATAACTTATTTAACCATGCATGTTTTCTTCGATTTTCCACGTTCCTTAAGTCTACATATATATCATTAAACCTATTTAGATATTTAGCTAATTTATCTGCTATATTATTACAAGACCTCCAAATATAGGCAAAAGAAAAACTAGCAAGAAATTTTTTATATTTCAAAGCTTCAAGAAATGACTCGACATCTCCAGTCCTTAGTAAAAGTGTTCTGCTATATTATTACAAGACCTCCGAATTATACAAAAGAAGACCTAGCAAGATAAATTTTATATTTCAAGGCTTCAAGCAAAATGGATTTACATGATCTCCATTCCATAGTAAAAGTGTTCTTCTTCATGCTATTAACATCGTATTGATTGTCATTACGGGAAACTAGTCTTCCATTTCTACAACCTTGAGCCCATCTAATCGCTTCTCTGTAAGCTCACTGCAGTTAAGATAATACAAAGCTGAGATATGGGACCTCTAGCTCCAAGGCTCTAAGTAAGATCTTGGAAAATATCAATGAGTAATCAAGTACCGTTAGGTTTATAGTTACGGTGGTTCCTTCACCCACTAAACAATTATAAACAACTCCACTTTCGCCTTTCTCCTGGTCCTAACTAGCGAGTAGTGACAAATTGACAATATACATTACCAAACAGAAATAGAATATACTACTGTTTTATAGTGAGATTTGAGAAAAGTTTCGTAGGCATGGCCGCATGGGCATGATGAGCATGTTACGTCAGCTTTTGGCTGCTAAGCTTAAAAGTTAAAACTCGAAAGTCCACTTTCAGTTTTTCATGGAAACCACTTTCAGTGAAGAAGAACAGTTATGAATCGTTGTTTTTATGCAGATTAAGTTATCCACTGAAATGAAAAATATAACAATATAAGCTCACTTTTCTCATCTACAGTATATTTTTAGCTTATCCACAAATTGGTGGAGATTTTAAAATCCTTTATGCTAGAACTTCCCAGGTCACTATACTAGTGCCCAAGCTCAACTACTCGAGACTTGAGGAATCCCTATAGCCCATTTTTATCACTTAAGTTATTGGATCATAACAATAATTTTTGTATAATCTCGTTATGTCTCGAACTATTTCCTCACTAACCTTGAAAAACCACACTTCTAACAAAATGTAATGTCATTTTTCACAGGCTAAGTTTTCATAGGAAGAGAATTAGGGTGAGTAATGAGTGGCATAATTAACAATTAGGGAGCTTAAGGACATACATAGACCTTTTAGAGAGGTACACTACGAATTTGTTTTATTGATAATTTCCATTTTATGAATTTAAGTGTCTTTGTTGTTTTCCTGATCCCTTCTGGTCTAACTACCAGTACGACGTACAGATTCCTCCTCTCATTCCTCTTCCTCTTACTTTACCTACCTACCTACCTACCTTACTTTGCTTCAAGAAAGGGCCATTGCCATTTGCTGTCATGGACCATGGTTCTTGTCTTCAGCTTTGCACCCCCGTCAATCGGAAAACTCGAGCATCTTTAAATATTTAAAAAAAAAAAAAGTCTAATTTTCTTTAATTTAAATTACGATGTTTTTTCGTCTGTTTTTTTTTTTTAAATTGAATTATGATTTCTAAAGAAAAATATGTTTTTTTATGCTAAAAAAAAAAACTTCAACTAAAGAGCATTAAGAAGAACTTAGAACACGCAATTGGGGATATATAAACTAATTGGGGGATATAAATTACTTCCCCAAACCAATAGTGTCTGCTAAGGGGTGTTTTTGGAGGGCAAAAATATTAAAATACCCTTCCCTCAAAATAAAAAACAAAAAACATAAAATCAAAAAACAAAATCATATCCCCCATTTCCATCTCCAGTTCTTATTAATCTCTTTTAGGGTTAGAGCTTTGAAACCCAAATATTCCCCATTCCCTTTCAAATTCTAAACTCTCCCCACTCCTTTTCAAATTCTCTTCTCCTTCTCTGCCGGCTCCTCACTTTGGAAACGATTTTTTTTTTTTATATTCGGAAGTGATGAAGACCATGCCGGTAGTGATGATGACCATGCCGGTAGTGATGAAGACCATGCCGGATGTGATGAAGATCATGTGGGAAGTGATGAAGACATGCCGGTAGTGATGAAGACCATGCCGGTAGTGATGAAGATCATGCCGGAAATATTTTTTTACATCGCCGGAAGTGATGAAGACCATGCCGGAAAACGGTGAGGGCATGCTTGGCAACTAACATTCAATGCCGTAACTAAATGCCGGCATGCTCGATAGAAATCTATCAATGCCGGTAGTCAAGTGAAAAAAAAAAATCAACTTTCTGGATACTTTACATCATGTTCCGGCATAGAAATTAAACCAACATACCATGCCGTTAGCAGTACCGGCATGCTCGAGAATTAACTATCTGTGCCGGCAGTGGACTGAAAACCATTAAAAAAATCAAAACGGACCCCCCCCAGACCCCCTGGATAGCGTTCTGAAAAAAAATAACTTATGTACCGGCATAGTTTTTGGGTTGAATACTATGCCGACTTGAATTTCAAAATGGGGGATAAGCTCGGTGCCGGCATGGACGTGGTATGATTACCATGCCATTATGGATGCTTCCGGCATTGTATTCATACCATGTCCATGCCGGCACCGAGCTTTTTGGGGGATTCAAAGAAAAAAAAATCAAATTTTCAACCTCTTAGCAGCAATTCTCTCTTCACAATCATCCTCCATTTTCACCAAAAAAAGTTCCCTCTCAATTTTTTTCCCTCTTTCTACTCTCACCTCACTCACCTAAATACAAATAAAAACGTACACTAATCTTTTAACAAATTCTTAAGATTTTTCCTAATTATTATTAACCACTAATCCTGATTACTGAAGGGTAGATTAGGAATTACTTAAAATGCTTAGATAAGGGGTGACCCTGATTTCATATTTGGATCTCATTTTTGTCCTTTTCCTATATCCCCAATTAGTTTTACTATCCCCAATTGCGCGTTCATTAAGAATTACATTGTTTGTATCTTCCAATATTATTGTATTAAAACTTGGAGGATATGAAAACCAGACTTTGGAAACCTTAAAGTTTATAGTATGCCTTGTTAATTTATCAGCAGGCTTATTGCAAGTTCTCTTAATATAATTGCAGGTCCATAATAGATAACTGTTAAGCTTAGATTTGATATCTAAAATAATAGATTGGTTCTCCCATGCCATTTTGTGAACATCACCATTGACTACATCACCTACAAGTTGCGCATCTAGCTCGAAACACACCTGTTGTAGTGCAAGTTTCTCTGCCCAATGTATAGTTAATAGCAATCCAAAGCATTCAGCTTGTTCAACATTCATGTATCTGGCTGCATAGGTGTATTTGGCTTGTTTATGTCTCCCTGAAAAATCACGCAATATTAGTCCAATTCACGAATGATGGATTGATATTTTTTTTATATGATTCATCATAGCAAATAGAATAGAAATGGCTAGCTGGTGCTCTCCAGATTGTGTTAGTCATGTTGCTTAATTACTTAGCAGTTGCATGACTATTTTTTTCTCTTTATGTCTTTGCATGTTGCCAAGTTTAATTTTGTATACTGCGAGTACTTTCAATAAGATTTGACAATATCTTTAAACACACATCTACATCTGGCTTTCAGATTTTCCTAGTTGTGTTTGCCATCTTCACTGCCCAGTCTTCATCCAAGGTGCGCATTTCATTGTTAAACCACCTCTTAATCATATCAAGCACAAAGATGCTAGTATTCTGAAAACTTCTACTTGCACCTGGTACTGAAGTCCATACGACTCTAGAGAAAGGACACTCCTAGAGAATATGATTTGTAGTTTTTATACTCTGTTTTGCACATTTTGCAGTTTTTACCTGTATAGTTCATAACTAGTGTTGTTTTCTCATTAGAAGGTACAATATCTGAGGAGCACTTCCATAAAAAAATGCTTGACCCTTGGAAGAGTATTGAGACTCCACAAAGATCCCCAATATTTAGCTTTTGCTGCATCATTACTCACCTCTTGATTTTGTTTGATATCTACCAGTTTGTGATAGGCATACTTGACTGTGAGTTTCCCAATCTTTGTTAGAGTTCAAACTAATCTTTCCTCTGATGTATTAGGGATGCTTATCTGCAAAATCTTCTCAGCATCTTCAGGATGAAAGATCTGTTGAATTATATGCATTCTCCATGATTTTGTGTCTTGGTCAATTAAGTTCTTAGCAATTTTAATTTTGAGGATTTATCAGGAGAAATTGTTGGTATTGGAGGGATGTAGCTACCAGATATCCAATTGTCTTTCCGTATTTGGATTTCACTACGATCTCCAAGTACACAAAAACTTTATTTGAGAACAAAATCCATACTACCCTGAATGCTTTTCCAAGCTTAAGTAGAATTGTATTTATTTCTAGCATGTAAGACGGAGGTACCTGGAATGTATCTTTGTTTTAAAGCTCTATCTCGTAGTTGATCCTTTTGATGACATAATCTCTACGCAAATTTAGCAAGAAGAGCCTGATTAAAGCAAGCAAGATCCTTGTATCCCATGCCTCCATTGATTTTATTCTTACAATCATATTGTATAAAAGCGCTATAGATATTAGCCTACTATCAGACTTCGGACTAGAATGTAGTTGAGACCGAATTAACCCTCCAAGAAATTCAGTTGCAGTCGTGTTCCTCACGCCTCTTGAACCTTGTAAGATTTTGTGCACTTGATTCCCTTAAATGACGTCCTTTACAGCCTAAGAGTTACTTGAACCTCATTGAAGACTTTTGATACCTATCTGTCTCTAGCAGACAAGCCTTTTTGATTTCTTTTTCGATTTTATAATCTAGGATTGGAAATCTGTTTTCAATGGACAAATTCCAACAAACCTACGGAATACTTACACTCAGTTAGCTGAGAAGCCTGAATTACTAACCATCTCTCAAGAACAATCCAAACAAATCAAAGAAGAGTTTAGATATTTATCTTGAGGAGTCACAAAGTCTGAGACGAAGAGAACTTTGTGATTTCTATTTATCACTTCCTGATCTGAGCTTACTAAACCTCGAAGATAAGATCTAGATACATGAACTATCATGTAAAAGATAGTATGATCGAGCTTCATGAATCCCTAAGTGAAGTCTTCAAAGTCGTAACCTAATTATGTTTCTCAGAGGAAAACTAGGTTATATATAGATGACGACTCTAGCTTAGCAGCTAGGACACAAGATTGTCAAGGATTAAGAAATCTTGTTGCAAGAGTCCCTCTATTTAGATTTTCAAGGCTCCATGTAGCTTTAAATTCAAGCTAGGATTGCTTGGAATTCAAGAAAATACTTTCTCAGATTAGATGAAATTCCTATTAGGAACCCATGTAAACATGTGAGATGTATGCCTTGAAATTACATAGAAGAATATGCACTACGGTCCAAGGTTATTAAACCGTGCACAATGATGGTTCATGTTGGCAAATATATCTATTGAACTTACATGCATAAGTGGTGTTCAATAACACTCAAGACTTAAACCATGATCCACAAGCTCAAGATATTTTGTGAAAAAAGATTATCTTAGAAGTGTCTACGAGAGTTGTAACAAAGCCGAACATATTTGTAAAAAAGTTCGTGAGCTTCTTCTTAAATTAGAACTGGGTAGATATGCGTACCAGATATGCATATCTATGCACAATTTACAAACTCAGGCTCCAGGGTGTACCGGGTATGTGTACCTTAACTAGTCCATGAAGTTTGATCCCAGAGGTATGCGTTTTGGGTATGCGTACATCCCCACATTCTCGAACTCAGATCAACATGGTACGCGTACTAGGTATGCATACCTATCTTGCTCGCAGAATTCAGACTATTCTGAAAACTCTCATTAAAAGATTTGAAATATTCCCGATAGCCATAGAAAATAAATATCGTTGCTTGCAAAAATGCCATTTTTGCATTTCCCTCAAAGTCAGACTCGATTCTATGAACATTATTTGCGGGGGTAGTCCTTCTCGGTTCACGGATGGACTCTCACTGTTGAGTCTTCTCAGCGACTTCGATTAAGAAAGTCCAAGCGTCATCATCACTCTTGTCAATAAATGCACCATTGCACATTGACTCGACTGTGGTACGGGTTCTAACATCTAGACCCTCATACAAGATTTGCACGAGTTTCCATTTTTCAAAACCATGGTGGGGACATTGGAGTAATAATTCATTGAATCTCTCCAAGTATTTTGCTAGAGTTTCGTCTTCTAATTGCACAAAACCATTTAGACTCTGGCGAATTGTCGCCGTCTTATGGTTGGGGAAAAACTTTTTGAAAAACTCTTTTGTGAGGTCATCCCAGGTTCTAATGGACTGTGGTTGTAGGGCATGAAGCCAAGACTTGGCTTTGTTTTTAGAGAAAAAGGAAACAATCTCAGTTTGAGGGACTCCTCTGTCATTTGGTTAAAACACAGAGTCCCACAAATATCCTCAAAACCTCTCACATGATGGTAGGGGTTTTCAGCATCGACCCCTCTAAACACGGGTAGCATGTGAATGGTGCTTGCCTTCATTTCAAACTGACAAGCATCAGCTGGCAGAATGATGCAAGAGGGCTGGCTTTCCCTAGTTGGGTACATGTAGTCCTTGAGACTACGGGGTGGGTTTTGTTCATCACCCATAGTTTCTGTTTCTGATGGGTCTGGGCTTGGGCTTTCTGTTGAAGAACTGGGTATGCTTACGATTTCGTCCGGGCGGATTCTAACTAGTCGATTTGTTTGGTCTCTAAAAGACACAATCATAGCCTAGCTAGCGCATCTAGCATGTTAACAAACAATCAAGTTCAAAACAGAAAAGCAAAAACTCAAAAATGACCCACTAATACAATATTCAAGCCCAAAAGATGGCTATTTGAAGTTGTAAGGCCCAGATGTTGTGGGTTGCGTTTGTTTGCACGGCCCAGATGATGTGGGCTCAGTTTTGTGCACAGCCCAAAAGATCAGCGATGTGGGCTTAGTCATTAAGGGTTCACCAGTGCTCGGTTTAGGGAAAACCTAGTGTATGTGGGCTTTGGTCTCTTGCACACCCGGTGCAACTTGTGCAGGGTTCAGTTTGTGCAGAGCTTGGCAAGCTCAACTTGGGCACAGCAAGGAAAACACAATTTAGCAAGGAAAGCAAGATGCACCTGAAAGGTTTATGCACGAGTTGTGTGCACTGAGACTCTCAAAAATGTCACAAAGACAGACGGGTGATGTCTTGGTTGGCAGCTCAAGTGAATCTTGTACACAGCACAGCTTGGTTATGTGCACAGAGCACAACAAACTCTCAGAAAAATTGACATAGCACAACCCAGATTGGCAGGGAAATTTTGTGAGGTGCACAGGTTATGGGATGTGCTCACTCAATGGTGAAGCATGTGCTAGGGTGTGTATTTGAAAAACAACTAATTATGATCACTATTTCAGCTATTTTACACTCACTTAAACACCACAGGTTCACACACACACTGCAGAAATTTTTGCACAGTTCATGTCAATCGGGTCGCTTGACCTCGGTTGTTAGAGATCAAAATCACAGGAGTGCAGATATTAGCAGAGTGTATAAACTTCACAGCATTAGCAGGTTATCAGATTAGCTCAATTGTAAGTATGGACTTTACAGATGTGGCAAATGAGTCAGATCATGAACAATACAGACTTTGCTCAGGTCACACAGGGAAGTAATTGGCTCAGCAGAGTTTGGGCACAAGGTGAACAAGTAAGCATATTATATTCTTCATTCATTCATTCATGTAAGCAAGGTTGAGAAGATGATACCACCAGTATAAAACTGGGTTTAGGCCAATACACTCATTGCTTTGCTGCTCCTTCTCCTTTTCCTTGGTTGCACATCAGATGTTGCAGGTACCTGTAACTCAACAGCAAGCTTCAGTGCTCAATACTGCACAATCAAGAGAAGAAAGCACTACTTGCAGTATGAAAAGCAGCCACTGTACTTGGTTATCTGTTCAGGGCAGACCAAGTTACAGGGGATGTGATACTTATCCAATGAAGAGATGTACAAGTTATGATGCAAATCAGCCAAGTAAACTGAGGCCTAGAGCAACCGAAAAATTACAAGATGAGATGGAGATGCGAGTTTAAAAACACTACGACTAAAGCTAACCGATGTGAAGGATGATACGGGGGTGGTTGATACACTAAGCTAACAACATGGGATGATAAAGTAAGGTGCGATTATGCAAATGAACCGAAAATAAAAACTTACACTTAAGATGCTACACTAATTTACTTTTCGGGGCAATGATGCGGTAACAACAACATATAAAGAAGGTTGAAATACTAAGTTACACTAACAACAGATGGTAAACATGGAGATTCTAACACATATATACAAAGATAACTGAAATCAGAGAAGTAAGCTAATGAAACTAATCAGCACACTACCAGCTCCCCGGCAGCGGCGCCAAAAACTTGGTAGGTCTGTAAATGTGATTTTCCTACGTCTTAAAACTGCAAGTGCACAATGCCTTTGGAGGCAGTGGCAAGCACAGGTCGAACCACATAGAACTAGAGTGTGCAAGGGTTGATCTTAAGCTTTCTTTTACTGATTTCAAAGAAATGTGACAGAGCTATAACACTAAAGGTGAACTGATTTTTGTTGTGGTGTCTTTACGACAAGATGGAGTTGTGACAGTGAACTCAAGATGACTACAAGTAATAAGGTTTAAGGCACTAGGATTATCAAATCCACCACTTGGTTCATGTTATGGGATTCAACTAGTGTGAATGTTTTGTTCCAATGACAGACAAGGATAAGGTGTCAAATTATCACCTATCTAAGGAGTTTCACCAAATGAAAACTCAATTATCAGCTAAGGTACTAACCTAGAGCACTAGTTGTCTAATTAAGCACAACTAGTCAAGAGAATTAGCAATAATATTTAAAGCATGAGCTGAAACACACTCAACACAATGTTATCCTAACTACAATGGATACAAGGCATTCATTGTGAGAGCAGGGTATTGAGGTGTTAGAATTGAGCTTCTCTTATAAGTTAAAGCATGCAAAACAATTCAATTGAAGTTGAACAACGGAGACATCAACAAGGGTTTCATTTCAATCCTAGCAATTTTAATTAGAACATCATAAACATCATCAAAAACAGATTCAAATTGAAATTATAAAACTAAACTATGAACCCTCAAAATTGACTGTCTTCTCTCACATGCAAAATAACAATTTATATCTCTCACAATTCACTCCAACTCGATTACACACAAACCCAAACCTGATTTCAGCCTTGTCTTCCTCTGAATCGACCATGCGGGGTGGTTGTTCGAGAAAACCCTAATTTTAATCATCTCAACCCTAGCTTCTAGGTTATGGGAGAAGCTAAAGGTAGAGATGGTTAAAACGAGGGCGGCTGCAGGAGCTAGTGGTGATGGCGACAGGAGAAGGTGAGGTGGTGATGGGGTAGCTCTGCCATGGGTATGGAGAAGAAGGTGAAGGGGAAGAAAGAGAAGATGGAAGAAGAAATGGTTTTGGTCGAGGGTATAGGTGTAGGTGATTTTTGTTGTGAAGCAGGTGTAGCAAAGATCGATGAGGAGGCTGGAGCGAGCGTAGGATGCATAGGATGAAGATCTTAACGGCTCAGGGCGATGTGCGGTTTTTGGTGTGGAGCGGGAGTATCAAGAAATGATGCGAGTGAGGAGGCGACCGTAGGATGCAGCAGGAGAGATCTCAACGGTTCGGGGTGGACGGGCTCGGATCTTGGATAGCTTGGGCCCATGTCTTGTAGATGGGTTGCTCCTTGTTGGGTTGCAATCAATTCGCGGCTTTGGCTTTCTGCTTCATAGATGCTCGTCTCCAATTCTTTGCTCTTTTGGCTCCTCAATTTCTCCAAGCTTTATTTATTACCTAAAAACACAAAACTAATTAGTACAAATATTTATTCTTGAAAACAAAGAAAATACGTAACTGGGATAATATCTCGATTTCGAGCACAAAAGATGAGTTAAATGCCAATAAAAAGGTGTATAAATATGCAATATTTGGCACTCATCGAATACCCCCAAACCTGAATTTTACTTGTCCTCAAGTGAAACAGAAATTAAGAAATCCTAACTATACCCCTGTCGCTGGTCTCTCGAATGCATTTAGCGTATGCACTAAGCCTTTAAACCCCTAGGTGTCCCTAGTGGACGAGTTGTAGTATCGTGAGGGTTTACCAGAGGTGTACCCACAAAACCTTCTCCAAGTTCAGAGTGTAAAAGAGTCTCAAGCATCCAAGGAGCTATGAGGACATAGAGTTTCTGCATGCTAGTAACACGAAATTAGAACTATCAAAGAACGCATTCTCATCCTTAAGTGCTGAGCGAGAAATAACCATACCATATGAAAGAATTCGGATTCGATTGTGATCATAAGCCTCGACTTCTGCCTCACCATTAGGGTTTTGTGATAATTGCACTCAAAAAGACCGCTTTTTAGTCTCTCATGTGTGCAGCAGGAATAAAGAGAGAAATCCCGCACACGTTGTAGGTGAGAAGGATAACCTTCCGAAATAATTTCGGAGACTCCACGAAGTGTGGACAAAAAGAATCTTTTTCGATGATCTCTAAGAAAGGAAATCAACCATTAGCAAGGGTGGGAGTACTCACTTACCTTCTCACCTGATCGGCAATTAATATCACTCTCTCAGCATTCATAGAAACGTCTTCAATCTTCGGTCTTCAATAGCTGATGATGAACTTCTGAACTTCACAAAAACTTGACAAACATACATTTTTTTTTTTTTTCATTTCGAACATTAATTACATAAAAATAACAACAATGAAACTACTAACTCATTTTTTTTTTTTTTTTTAAACTTGGAATGAAAATAACAATAAAACAATAAGACTCAATTTTTCACACTTGTCTTGATTTCACAAACTTCATTAATTCTCATCCTATTTTCTTTTCTTTGTTGCACAAAAACCTTGGACTAATTCAATTCTCTTCAAATATTCTGATGATGCTCCGCTTGCTGACGATGATGTGTTTCTATGAATCTGTTGATGTTGTTGAGAGGGAGAGAGTGATGCTAACTGCAAATCGGTATTTAGAAGAAGTTTTCATCTTTAAACGTCACCCTCATGATTGACGGAATTAGCACTCAAGAGATCAAAAGTAGTGCGAAGTTGGGTACCTCACCATTCCTACCCGGAATTGACGTACGGTGACACACACTCTAACAGCTTTTCTAGAAAGTCACAAAGAGTGAAGGTCGGTACCTCGCTTGATGTAAAATGGGTAGTCTCCACTATGGGTGATCACAATTTTACTACCGAATATCTAAACAAAGACCTAATTCGCCCTCCCAGATGGTTAAATCCAACTTTAACGCTCTAATCAACTAAGAAACCCGATTGCGTTCTCCAAGACTTTGAGTTCGTTATTTCGGTCGACTCTCTATGTAAACATAGCTAGAAGCATGCTAGTGACTCTAAAATCTCTAAAAGTTGGAGGTTTGTATGCAAATTTTTTTTTGAGTTTTTCGTTTTTTTTTTTTTTTTTAAGTTAAAGCAAAAAGACTAAAAACTCTATATGCAAATCACACCCCCAAACCTAAATCAAACATTGTCCTCAATGTGTCAACAGATGATAAAATTTAAACAGTCACATACCAAGAGAACTATGTTGAGTAAAGAAAAGGGAAGAGATTACCGGATGTACAAGAATGTTGCTAAACCAAGGGAGGATGAATGCTTTGAAAGCAAACACCCAGAGCGCAAGACAAAAAGGTTGGTTAGCACAAATAGGACTATGCAAAAAGAAAAAGAAAAGGGAAAGAGAATGGATTGTTAGTCCATATGTATGTACACAAGTGAACTAGATCAATCCACATAGATGGGGTCTTCCAAGTCGACGGTCTCAACTTCTGGTGGAAGATGCTCCAGAAATGGTTTCAGTCTCTGACCATTGACTTTGAAGATGTTATTGGTTGCTGGGTTTTCAACTTCTACAGCTCCATGGGGAAAAATGGTACGTACCAAGAATGGTCCCGACCATCGAGAACGTAGCTTTCACGGAAACAAATGCAATCTAGTGTTGTACAATAACACTTTCACGTCTCCGGGGTGAAAGACTTGCGCAATGCGCTTGTCGTGAAACACCTTCATTCTATGTTTGTACGTTTTGGCACTATCATATGCATCATTTCTCAATTCTTCTAACTCATTGAGTTGAAGTTTTCTACGGGTTCCAGCCTTATCAAGATCAAAGTTCAACTTCTTCACAGCCCAGTATGCACAGTGTTCTAACTCAACAGGGAGATGACATGCTTTACCGTACACAAGTCTGTAAGGAGACATCCCAATGGGAGTTTTGTAGGCAGTTCTATAGGCCCATAAAGCATCGTTTAAGCGCAAAGACCAATCTTTCCTAGAAGGATTGACAGTCTTCTCAAGGATATGCTTAATTTCCCTATTAGAAACTTCTACTTGGCCACTGGTTTGAGGATGGTAAGGTGTTGCTACCTTATGGGTGATTCCATACTTGCGCACTAATGATTCAAAGGGTCTATTGCAAAAATGACTACCTCCATCACTGATTATTGCCCTAGGGGTTCCAAAACGGGAGAAAATGTTCTCCTTAAGAAAAGAAAGAACAACTTTATGGTCGTTGGTTTTGGATGCAATGGCCTCTACCCACTTAGAGACATAATCGACAGCAACAAGAATGTATAACTTACCTTCAGAGTTAGGAAATGGACCCATGAAATCAATACCCCAAACATTGTAGGATCATAATATCGCGACAACAACAATTCGCGAAGACAACGGATAACAACATTGCGAGTGAGTCGCAGAGGGTTAAATATAAATGACGCACTGGATGACGATAGGAGGATATGAAATCTGGCGAAAGTTAAGAAGTGTCGCGAGTATGAATATTTGTACGTCTCGCGACACTTCGCGAGACATTCCCGAAAATAAAGGACAAATTTTAGTCAGTCATTCACTATGTATTACCCTATATAAAGGGATGAGTGAATTTGTTGTAGGAGAGGTCTTTTTGGATTGGAGGGTAAGTCATTAGGAGAGAGAAACAGAGAGAATGTTTGTAAGTTCTTAAGTGTAATTCCATTTTCCTGTGTAAAGATTTCAAGAAAGTTATTAATAAACATTCATAATTGTTCATCTATTATCTTTTGAATGGATTAGTTAAACAAAATATAGTGAGGGGTGTATTGTGGGATTTCCTGCAACTACATATTGGTGCTAGAAACAGGGAACTAAGAAAAGATTGGCATAGAGATTTGGAGGAATTTGAATGCGATAATTTTCAAAAGATTTACTAAAAGAGAAATGGCTAGAATAAGAAATGTACTTGAACAACCTGTGAGAAGAAGTGGAAGACTTGCTGGAGAAAGGATATTTGAACAAGGAGAATCGTCAAGGATGAATATGAGAAATGATGAAGAAAATCATGTTCAACGTTTAATTCCTCCGATAGCAAATGAAACTGTGGATTACGATAGAGTAAGTGTACATACTTGGAGGTCGACTTACGAGGATGAAAGGGAAGAAGAGCAAAGCAGTTGATGAATAACGGACAAGAAGGAGGAGACCAAGAAATGAATCTAGGAAATGAAGAAATCACAAAGATTGGAAACATTGAGACAAACAATACATGAAGAAAGGCGACTAGAGGCAGAAGAGCGAGCAAATTTGACAAGACAGAATCATGAATTAAGAATGGAAAATATGAGATTGCAAAATAGAAGATCGAGAAGCACTGCGAGATCGAGTTCAAGATCGACTAGGGAAGAAAGAAGGAGAGCCTTACCAACAGAAATTACAGAGGTAGAAAACCAACGGGAAGCACAAAATCTCAGCTCAGAACATCACGAAAGAAGAGAGGACGCAGAAGATCGTTATATTCCCCATCCCGAGAATTTCCAAGATGAGCAGAGTGAAGAAAATCGAGAACTAGGCGATTTCGGGGGCAAAATGATCCACCAATAAGGAAGAGCAATACCGCACGGAAGAGAAGCATTGAGAAGGCAAAAGAGATTGTGGACGACATTGAGAAACATTATGTTGAACAAGCACGCTTAGCCCGCGAAAGAGAGTGAGTAAGAGCAGAAGTGGAAAATCAAGAGTTGGAAGAAGCAATCCGGCAGAATAATCACGACAACCGAGAAAGGAGGCGAGAACAAAATCGTGTCAATAGAAATACCAATGGAGAATACGAGAGGATACAGAGGAGAGTTGATAGAGAGCCCCGGAGAGAACGATAGATATAATGGTGTGCGAATTGATGAAAGAGACGAAGGAGAAAGTCGCAGAGAAAGGAGAGAAGAAAATAGTGAACAAGAAGGTCAAAATGGCATGAACGCAGGAGGCGAGAGGCGAGCTAAAAAGACCAGCGAGAATCAAATCAAGAAAATGAGCAAATCTTGAAAGAACTAGCGAAAATGAGAAAATTGTTAAACAAAGAGGAAGGAAGGAGGAAGAAGACAGTTGGATGAAGCCATCGCAGAAGCTGCGAAGAATCCTTTCACACTAGAAGTGCAAATGGGAGGAATACCACCTAAATGCAATCACTGCATTAACCAACATTTTCGATGGAACAACTTTGTGCGGTACAACACATCAAGGCTTATATGAGATGTATGTTACAATGGGAGAATCATGATGCCATATTGTGCAAATACTTCGCATCAAGTTTAATTGGAGAAGCATTGAAATGGTTTGAAGGATTACCCAGAAACACAATCTCATCATTCAACCATTTACAAGCTATTTTCTTGGGAGCGTATATAAGTAACAATTCCACGCGACCAGGAATTGAAGATGTATTCGGATTGAAACAAAGAGTTGGCGAGAGTTTAAGACATCTGACAATGAGGTGGAGAAACAAGTGCGTGAAATGGCCTAAGGGTAGAGGAAAGATATCTCATTTTATCATTTGTAAATGCTCTTCGCAACAAGTTTGTTATACATTCAAATATTTAGAATTAAAAATACGATTACGATGCATGGCCGAGTCAGAGAACTCCAAGAAGAATACATTGCTTTAGAAGAAAGACAAAATGAGATGGAATCGTACCCGCCATGCGAATACAAGCTCGAACGCTGCGAATGCAAGTTTGTTACCAAAATTTTAAACTCGGTGGCGACCACTTAGCAAGGGCAACCGGAAAATAGAGTTGATGATGGACAGCAGAAAATAGTGGCTATGGGGAGCCGAGATCAGGAGGAGTTTGATAGAGAAAGGAACTACTACAACCGCGGCAACAATAATAAAATTCAGAGATTGGATCATATGCAAGAAACTTATGGAGGACGAAGGCAGAATAATCATGGAGGGCCAAGACATCGCAGAGTAGTATGGGAAGAGATCAGAATGCCACCACTAAACGCTAGTGTGGAAAAAATTTGGGAAGCTATACTTGTAATGGAGGATGTATGATGAGTGCCAAATAGTGCATATTTATACACCTTTTTATTGGCATTTTACTCATCTTTTGCGCTTAGAAATCAGATATTATCCCAGATTCTTTGTTTTCTCTGTTTCAAGAATAAATATTTGTATTAATTAATTTTGTGTTTTTAGGTAATAAATAAAGCTTGGAGAATCTGAGGAGCCAAAAGAGCGAAGAATTGGAGTCAAGCATCTATGGAGCAGATAGCCAAAGCCCGCGCGCGAATCAGTTGCAACCCAACAAGGAAGACATGGGCTAAAGCTACCCACGACCCGGATCCGAGCCCGTCTCGTCTGAGACGTTGAGATATCTTTCTCCCTCATCCAACGGTCGCTGCTTCCACGTGCATCGAAGATCGCTTCTCCCGTGCTACACCAGATCACGCCAAAACCGCTTACTTCCCTCGGCCGTTCAGATCGTAGCCGCCTCATCCAACGCTCGCTCGGCCTGTCCCATCGTCCGTTGCTGTACCTGCTCAATACCGAAGCATCCTACACCCTATACCCTAGTCGACTACCCATTTTCTCTCCATCTTTCTCTTTCTTCACCTCACCCCGACACAGAGAAGAGCTCTGCTCTTCTTCCTCTCTACCCCGACCAACCTTCTGCTCTCCCATGCCTTCTTCTCCATATTCCGTCTCTATCATCACCACCTCCATCATCACCTTCCTGACATCAAACAACAACTCCATAGCCACCTACTCCATCACTCTTTCTCGAGTCATCTATTTCATAGCTTCTCCACCCTAGAGGCTAGGTTAAAGATGACTAGAGTTAGGGTTGCTCATCTATCAATCGAGGGAGTTGCTAAGGACGATGTGACAAGAAGAGGAAGCAGATTCAGAGTATGGGTTCGAGTTTTTATTAATTAAATTTTTATTTTAATTGAATTAGGGTTAGGCATTTTTGGGGGAAACTTTGCATGTATAAATAGGAGTGTTCTATGGATGTAGAAGGCATGCTTGGGTTAGCCAGTGTGTCAATTAGGTTAATTTGTAGTTTATTTTCTGTTGTAATCATGTTCTAAATTATTTTCTAGGGTTGAGATGAAACCCATAATCTGTTGATAATTGTAGTTTATATTTTGATAATTGTTCTTGATTGTGCTATATGCTTTAGGATATATAATCAGAATACCTTGCATTTTGCTTTCACAGTGCATACCATGTATGCACTGTAGTCAGGTTATCACTATGTAAATGTATTGCAATTCACACTTCATTGTCTGTTATTGATCCCCAGACTAGTTGTACCCTGAGAAGACAGCTAGTGCTTAGGAGAAATACCCTAATTGTGATTAGATATCCATCTTAGGATAAGTTTGATCATCTAAGTAATGAAAGTGATTTGTGATTAGTTGTCTTTGTGATAAGACAACTAATACTAGGAATTAGCTAATTGCTTTGGTTGATAACAAACCATCCATAGAAACCCCGGATAACGGCAGACTTGCATTTTTCCTAGATCCATTACAAGGACGAGAACAATATTGAACTTGAACTGAATTAGCTGAGATTAGGCGGTGGATTCGACACCCTAGTGCTTACAATCTAGTTGCATCTTAAGTTCACTGTCACTTCACTACAACTCAGCCGTTTCGGCACAAACTATAAGTGTGTTACCTTCATTAGAAATTCAGTAAACCAAGCCTTAGATCACTTAAGCACCACAAGTCTATGTGGTTCGACCCGCACTTGCTCAGTCCTACAACCAAGACACCGTGCACTTGCGGTATAATTCGTAGGCTAAAATAACCCCATTCTCAGGCCTACCAAGGCCTCGAAAGTGTATGTATTTTATGGCCTACGGTAATACCGCAAGTGCACGGCGTCTATCGGAGACGCGGCAAGTACGGGTCGATCCACAGAGACGAGGGGTGCTCTAAGGATGATCAAAAGCTTCCTAAACTGAGTTTCAAATGGTAACAAATGACAACAGGGGGTTTTACAGATATTTGGTTGCCGAAACGGCTGATATTGAAATGTGATCCTAAACTAAGGTAAAGGACAGAGATAAAAGGGTGCTAAGGTCTGCAAATCCACCTCTGAATTCCTATTGTGTGCTCAACTGAGTTGAGGCTTTCTTATCCTTGACTGATAAGGGCAGGGTGTCAAACCCACCACCTATCTAAGGGGTTTATCCAAGTTATGCTTTTAATAACAGCTAAAGTGCTAACCCAGAGCACTAGTTGTCTAATTAAGTACAACTAGTCAATGGAATTAGCTATTGTGCCTAAAGTATGAGCTGTGGCAATCTCACAACAGATGTAACCTAACTACAATGGATGCAAGACATCCATTGTGAGAGAAAAGTAGTGGAAGCCCTAATTGAAGACATAATTATACTTTTAATCGTTTAAGAAAGTTCAACAGAGCTTAAACACACAATATGGCAACAAGGTTTCATTGAGACCCTAACAAAACTAATTAAAACATCATAAAATGATAAAGAACAGAATTAAAGCTAAATGACTGCACTGGCTAATCCAGGCGTGTCTTCTACACAAACCCCTCACTGCTATTTATACATGCAACCCCAAAATAATTCCAAACCCTAATTTAATTTTAAAACATAAATTAACTCAAACCCATACCCTGAATCGCCCTCTCCTCTGTCAATTTGGCTCTGAGAACACCATGTGTCGGTTGTTGGCTAACCCTAGTTCTAGCTTTCTCTAAGTTAGCTTCTAGGGTTGATAGAAGCTAAGGAAGAGAAAACTAGCGCTAGAGAGGTAGAGCAGGTAAGCGGTGGTGTGGTTGTGTGTCAGGAGATGGTGGTGGTGAGGGTTGTTGGTCGGGTGAAGGACGGAGGTGGCGGAAGAGCGAGCTCGCTCCGGGTTGTCCGATGGAGACGGGAGAGAAGAAGGTGAGAGAAGGAGATGAAGAGAATAGGGTTTGTCGATGGGGGGTATAGGGTGTTGATCAATTTGCTGTGAGGCATGAACAGCGGGAGTCGATGGGAATGGCCTAGCGAGCGTCGGATGGAGTTGATGGAGATCTGAACGGCCAAGGGTGGTATGCGGTTTTGGCGTGATCTAGTGTTGAGCGGGAGCAGCAATCTTTGATGGCACAGTTGGAGCGAGCGTCGGATCTAGGGTAGATCAAATCTAACGGCCTGAATAAGACGGACTCGGATCCGGGTCATGGATAGCTTTAGCCCATGTCTTCCTTGTTGGGTTGCAACTGATTCGCGCGCGGGCTTTGGCTATCTGCTCCATAGATGTTTGACTCCAATTCTTCGCTTTTTTGGCTCCTCGATTTCTCCGAGCTTTATTTATTACCTAAAAACACAAAATTAATTAATACAAATATTTATTCTTGAAAACAAAGAAAACACAGAATCTGGGATAATATCTGATTTCTAAGCGCAAAAGATGAGTAAAATGCCAATAAAAAAGGTGTATAAATATGCACTATTTGGCACTCATCAAATACCCCCAAACCTGAATTTTACTTGTCCTCAAGTGAAACAGAAATTAAGAAATCCTAACTATACCCCCGTCGCAGTCTCTCGAATGCATTTAGCGTATGCACTAAGCCTTTAAACCCCTAGGTGTCCCTAGTGGACGAGTTGTAGTCTCGTGAGGGTTTACCAGAGGTGTACCCACAAAACCTTCTCCAACTTCGAGTGTAAAAGAGTCTCAAGCCTCCAAGAAGCTATGAGGACATGAGTTTCTGCATGCTAGTAACAGAAGTTAGAACTATCGAAGAACGCATTCTCATCCTTAAGAGTTGAGCGAGAAGTAACCATACCATATGAAAGAATTCGGATTCGATTGTGATCATAAGTCTCAACTTCTGCCTCACCATTAGGGTTTTATGATAATTGCACTCAAAAAGATCGCTTTTTTAGTCTCTCATGTGTGCGGGCGGGAGTAAAGAGAGAATCCCGCACACGTTGTAGGTAAGAAGGATAACCTTCCGAAATAAAAATCTGGAGACTCCACGAAGTGAGGACAAAATGAATCTTTTTCTGATGATCTCTAAGAAAGGAAATCAACCATTAGCAAGGGGTGGGAGTACTCACTCACTTCTCACCCGATCGGCAATTAATATCACTCTCTCATAAGAACCATAGAAACGTCTTCACTCTTCGGTCTTCGGTCTTCAAATGTTGATGACGAACTTCTAAACTTCACAAAACTTGACAATTTTTAACTTTTCTACTCAAATTCCTTGTTGTTTGGATTTTTCTTTTTAAATTCTTCTTTACCATGGTGGTAGCAAAAATAAACTACAATATTATTATTTTTTTTTTTTTTTTTACATTACAATAAGTGAAACTAAAAATACAAATAATGAAACAACTAACTCCATGGACAAAGGACTTTATCACTCAATTTTTCCACAACTTGTATTGTCTTGATTTTATAAATTTTATTAATTCTCATCCTATTTTCTTTTCTTTGTTGCACATAAACCTTGGACTATATCAATTTTTCTTTCCATATTCTCGATGTTTGCTCCGTTTGTTTGACGATGATGTGTTTCTATGGGTTCTGTTGATTGAGAGAGAGAATGATGCTAACTACAAATCGGTATTTAGAAGGAGTTTTCATCTTTAGACGTCACCCTCATGATTGACAAAAACTAGCACTCAAGAGATCAAAAGTAGTGCTGAAAATGGTGCGAAGTTGGGTAGCTCACCATTCCTACCCGGAATTTACGTAAGGTGACACACACTCTAACAGCTTTTCTAGAAAGTTGCAAAAAATTGAAGGTTGGTGCCTCACTTGATGTAAAATGGGTAGTCTCCACTATGGATGATCACAATTCTACTACCGAATATCTAAACAAAGACCTAATTAAGCCCTCATAGATGGTTAAATCCAACTTTAACGCTCTAATCAACTAAGGAACCCGATTGTGTTCTCCGGTACTTCAAGTTCTGTTATTTCGGTCGAGAATCTCTATGTAAACATAGCTAAAAGCATGCTAGTGACTCTAAAATCTCTAAAAGTTGGAGGTTTTTACAAAAAGAGTTTTGATTTTTTTAAATTTTTGATTTTTGATTTTTGATTTTTTTTTTTTTTTTTTTGAAAATAAAAGATAAAATAAAAGACTAAAAACTCTAAATGCAAATGCACCCCCAAACCTAAATCAAACATTGTCCTCAATGTGTCACAGATAGGAAAAATTTGAACAGTCACGTACCACGAGAACTATGCTGATAAGATAAAAAGGGAAGAGATTACCGGATGTCGGCGGGAGCAAGGTTGAGCTTCATTCGTCAAGGCTAGAATCCAATATTCTCAACGGAGATCATATCGGATTAGCATAATATATGTGCAAGAAGACTCAACCGAATCAAGAAAAGAAAAATTTAACAAGTCCTACTGGATATATACAATGAAAATTCACCATAAACCAACAGTCTAAAGAGTTGAGGATCAACCCAATAGAAAATATGTACAACCATCAACAATCTTACACAAATATAATATGAGAGTGCAAGTAAGACTGTGTATGTGAATGAGGTTCCCCCAAACCTAAACTTGTGAACGGGTGTGTTTGGAAGCACAAAATCTTGCAATTTTAAAGGTACATCATGCAAAAGGTCTAACTCGAAATGAGTTTTGCTAATTACAGGCAGACATACACATTCCAACTGTGGCTCCTTAAGAGTGTTATACTTTGATGCAAAATAGTCCAAGAGGACTTGGGAAGCACAAAGTTCTAGGCCTAAGTTAGGCATTTTTAGAAAAGTTGGTTTTGCAATTTTGTGACAAACTACACCTAGGTTGGGTGGAGGAGTTTCAATTTGTGACTCAGGAGAGAGGTTAGGTACATCTAGGTTGTTTTCATTTTTAAAATCATTTGTACCATCACACACTTTCCTAAAGTCAAAAGAGGGTAAATCATGTTCACTTTCACCGGACAATTCCACAGGATCCATATCAACATCACATGCATGAATATCGAAGAAGCATCATTCATAGGGTTCACAGAAGAGACAATTAATGTCTCTGAACCTAAAGATTCTACTACATTTTCAAAATACACATGCTCTTCATATTCATCATCATCATCATCATCATAGAAAAAATCCATCTCTCCATTCAAAATTGTAGCATTTTTAGTGTACTCATTTACCTCTAGATTAGGTTCATATTCAACGTTAGCTGTATGAGTAAGACTAGAAACACTATTTTCAATCCTATCATTTTGTAATTCAATCAGGTGAAGAATCATTTTGAGTTTTTCTATTGAAGGAGAGTCTTCACTAGTGGGTATGCAGTCCTCATATGGATATTCATTGTATGGTTGTACATGAGGTTCACTAGAGAAGGGAATTTCAGACATGTTGTTATATGGATGGTCATGCATTGCATTCATTTCAAGCCTAGCATTTTGCTCCAAGAGTGTTTCCATTATTGATTGCAAACTAGGAGTTGGGGGAGTATAAAATTGTTCATCTCCCCACTGTGGTGAATGATGCATGTGTGCAGGTTGATTATGGTCCCAATAGTTGCCAGCATGGTCACTTCTAGACATTTCGTACATTGGATTATCATGGTTTTCCCTAGACTGTCTAAAAGCATGCAAAATATAACAGTATTCAGCAGGGTGGTCTAAGCCACCACATAAGGTGCAAGCATGCATTTCATATTGCCTAGGGGGGTTAGATTTGACAGATCGCTCATGTGATTGCCTTTCTAAGCCAGATAGTCGAGCTTCTAATTGATCGAGAAGTGATGACTGGGTATGAGAAAATTGTTCATTTTCAACCTGTGGTGGATGATGTATGTGATCATAATGATTAGGGTATGTGAGATCAGGGCCCTGAGAAGGCCCATAAAATTCCCTAAAGTCACTATGGTATGTGGGGTGTTCATCCTGTGAAAGATGCCCGTAAGCAAGCTCTCTAAGGGATTTATTTGTTCCATCCCCAGATGCAGACCAAAATCCTGACATGATTTATCAACTCAAATTGAACTCAAAGTCTAATTTGGTTTATGTGGGTTTTGGTTTTGATGGGTTTCATTTGGTTTTGTTGGGAAAGTCTGGCCCAGCTTGGTTGCACAGCCCAGGTGTGTAGCTTAGTCTTTTGCACGGCCCAGTTAGATAGGCCAAGTTATGTGGGCTCAGGTGTGTGCACAAAGCCCAGGTAGGATTCAGTTAACCCAGCAGTGTGGGCTGAAAGTTTTGGTATGTAAAGCCCAGGTTCTGTGAGTGATGTTTGTGCATAGCCCAACAAAGGTGTACAAATTTCAACAGATGTGGGCTTAGTTTAGTTTAAGCCCAGCAGCAGAGTGCAAAGCCCAGGTTGTGTTAGCCCAGGTGAACTGGGCTTCAGCCCAGGTTCTGGGTTAAAGTTTGTTTTCACTTCTGTGTTAAGGTTAAAGTTTGTTTTCATCCTGTGTTCATCAAAGAGCCTGGTTGGTGTGGTCGGTCAAATTTGACTATGAAGGCTTCAGTTTTGGGTGTGGGCTCTAGGTTATGTTCAGCCCAGGTGATTGGGCTCAGCTGTTAAGGGTTCGGCCCAGGTTGGGTTTAGAAATGTATAGCCCAGTTTTTGTGGTGTTGGGCTCGGATTTGTGCAAGCCCAGAATTGGGTTGATAATGCACAGCCCAGAATTGAAATGAGCCCAGTTTGGTTGTGTGGTTATCAGCCCAAATTGATTTGGGTTCGATTTGGTTTAGTTTGGGTTGAGCCCAAAGATTGAACTTAGGTGGGCTTAGTCTATTGCACAGCCCAGATTGTTGCAAGGCTTAGTTTGCACAGAGTTTGGCAACTCAGGCACTGGCTTAGACACAGCACTGGTTAGGTGGTCACAGCTTGTTGGTCTTGCACAAATCAGATGGAGCAAGGAGGGTTGCTTGAGCAATCAACAAAGAGTAACAGCACAGCATAGGCAAAGAGTCAAAAATTTTGTGAATGGTGCACAGGTAGAGGTTGTGCTCACTCAATGGTGCGAAGATTGTGCGGGGTTGTGTTGTTTTGAAAATCAATCTAACTAATCACAAATCTTGATACTTAACGAGATCATTCACACACCATTTTTCACACAAATTCAGGTCATACATAAAATTCAGAAAGAAATGAATTTAGTTAGCTGCTCATAACACGCTCAACTCGGGCGTGAGTCTTAGAGATCATACACAAACATGCTAAACTGGGCAGGGTTGACAGAAATTAGCCCAAGGTTGATGTCAAACTGGCTCAGTTGAGTTTGTGGCATCAACTCAATGTACCGGCACCATGGAATGCAGGGAGTGAACCACCACCAAGTGACAGAAGTCATGAATATTGTTCTTACCATCGCTTTCATGGGAATCTAACAAATGACTGCAGAAACATAAAGAGAATCATTCTCGAATGATTGATCGTGAAAGTCTGCATCATTTTCTAAAAGATGAAGAGAAAGGGAAGAAAGTACTAACAACATCACCATCGAAATGCAAAGAACAGTTTCAAAAAGGGAAAAGAAACATTCGTAATAGAAGTGGGAACAAAGGCCAAAAATCTATTTTGCAACTCTATCGTTCATTCATATCGTATAATTGAAGATTTTCATGATAACGTGCTTAGTAGAGTATATGCAAGGGATTTTCATAACAAAGAAGTGATGAACTCCGGCGAGAAAGTCGCAATTGAAAGAGTGGCAACTAAAGATTATTTCTTTCTCTGCAGACGAAGTACCCAAAGGAAGAGAAGTACATGATAGCCCGCCGGGTGGTGAGACCGGACATTAATCCAAGACCAGTTGATGGAGAAGATGACGAAGCGAGAAAATTGTTGGGCAATCAATAGAATCCTAATCGATCTGGAAGTTCGGTGAATATTCTTTTTACCATACTTATAAGACCATGGGTGGAGAGGATGAGAATTTGGTTCCTTCAACATACAAAATATACGGTTTTAACGGCACAAAAACAAACCTAAAGGAGAGGTTCACATGAGGATACCTTTACAAGGATTATCACCGATATTTTATTCTGCGTGGTTGACGTGGAATCTCCTTATAACGCATTAATTGGGCGACCATGGCTGCACAAAATCTTGGGAGTAGCATCAACATACCATCAATGTATAAAGTTTCCCCATCCAAATGGTATTGGAATTATAAAGGGAGATTGGAAGGAAGGTCGAAATGTTATGAGGTGGACGTAGAGAGCTGCGAGGAGAGAAATGCTAAAAGGAAAGGTTGGAAAACGAATATCAAAGATGAACGAGAAAAGAGAAGTCGATGGTGGATACTATAGAGATAAGAAATGAAGAAGCATCGCGAAGTGCCGCAAGAATAGGCGAATGTTACGATCTTTGCAAAATAACTGGTTGTAGTTCATCGCAAAATGCCGCAAAAGAATGCATAGAAATACGCGAACATAATGATGAAAAGGAGTCCTCCAAGGATTGGGGTAACGATGAGGCAAAAAATGCAATGAACAAAAGGCATAAGAAGTAAATACTAAACAAAGATATATCAAAGGGAAGACAAAGAAGAAATGATATGTGAAAATTTCGACAATAAGAATGTACAAGAATCCGAGAGAAAATGAATGAAACAGATTGCGCGATGGCTTCGCAAATTAAATGTCGACAAACAATTTAAATATGAACGATTGAATGGTTTAACAACAATGAATGAGTAAATGAAACGGGACGAACCTTTATGGCGTACACCCTAGTTCGCGAATTATATTTCGTAAGAGGCAAATGTAAGACCTAAAGTGCGTCATATAAGGGGAATCTCTTAACATGGCCTGTGGAAAGGTTACACCGCCCGAACTGGGTCATGCAGATTTGGGGCCCATGAAAGCCTATCCTAAGAGGTACCTTGGATTCCCAACTATATATGTAGGTTATACCGGTTGGGCGACCGAGGGTCTCTTTCAAGGAGTCAGCGTATGATCAAGGCGCCGAGGTACACTTGAGTCAAGAGTGCGGGGAGCATGGAACTTCCTTACCACTCTTGACAAGTCTTGGCGCATGCTGCACTCGGCCCGAAGAAAACTCCACTTAGGGTGCAGCCTTGTAACCATAAACCCTATAGGTATAAGGGATAAGAGGCTGCGAAAACAACTGGGTTGTTGTTAAGACCGGATGGGAGGAGCTAGCCTTGTATGGCCGATGTACGCCTCCTTGAAGGGGCAACCAGGGAGATGATAAGGGCGGCACCCTCCATTAGGGAGCTGATAAGTGCCAAAGACGCAAATGTCATGAGGCTTTGTTTTCGCAAGGAAACTTAGGCTTGTCATATTTGTGCAATGATCCTTCAGAGGCAATAATACTAACGCGAGGGTAAGACGAGATCAATGGGTCCTTACATGCAAGTGTAAAGACGTCCTGCGATTTCGTCGCAAAGACGACAATGTCACGGGGCTTTATTTTCGCAAGAAAGTTTAGGCTGTCATATTGCCGCAAAGCAAAATATCCTGCAGAGGCAAAAATACTTGAAAAACGATAAGGCAAGGTCAATGGGTTTTTGCATGCAAGTGTAAAGACGTCCTGCGACCTTGTCGCAATAAGGGGTGGCAGAGTAAGACCTTTAATTAGGAAGGTCAAGCTTAGAAGACCACCAGAAATGATAAGGCGAGATCAACAGACTTCTTCATTTATTAAAATCTCTTTGCGATCTCGTCGCAACGATAAATTTAAACATCATTGGAGTTAAAATCCCGAATGACTACATATTCCCGGTCGAGGAAGAAAGTGCGAAGTTCGAAATTTCATTCTTTCATATGAAGATGCATAACAGAGCAAATATGGGAATGGAAAAGATGAAATGTTGTTATTCATCTTCCAATGAAAGAGTTATACATCAATAATGCTAGCCAATTATATTACAAGGAAGAACTGCCAAGAAAGGGGAACGAAGATCGAATTTATGGGCTATAATTCAAGAAGTTTACAATAAAGAGATACAGAAATGTACAGATATTACAGGTGCAAATAAAGAAACAAAAAGAATTATCTCTTTGGCGATTCTTCCCTTTATCCGATCCTTCAATTCCATTATTCTCGTCGCCGAGAGTTTTCTTTTCGCCGGCCTCACTATCGAAACGTCCGAGACAGGCAAATTCTCGGAACTTCTTCGGAAAGCCAAGGATATGAACAAAGAGGGATTTTGTGATCATTACAAACGTACTCCATGGCTTCATTGCGAAACGAACGCATCATTATTAAAATTCGCCACGTAGTTTGAAATTGTTTCTTCAACTTGGAATATCTATTCTCGCAAGGGTGAGATTCTTTGCGAAATGTGCTTTCTCGATTCAAGTTCTTCAATCCTTGCTTGAAATCTTTTTCGGACTCGCAAGTAAAAAAAAAAAAAAAAAAAAAAAGTTAACAACTCAACAAAGAATATTACGAGGTAAGAAACAAGAAGGGTATAATAAATAACCTTCTCTGTCAGATATTATATCTTTAACCAAGGAAGTATGCTCGGTATGAAGACTAACATCAACACCTAAGTTATTCCTGGCATTATCTAAGATTTTCGCAGCCCAAGCGAATTCATCATCATTATTTATAATAAGAAGTGAACGAATTTGATTTTCTCGCTCACTAAGTAAGGAATTCTCGACGAAGCAATTCATCTCGCTCCATTTGCACTTCGAGAAGGACTTTTGAAATGTTGCTAATGCCTGGGCACCATTATTAGCAATGCGATCTTTGTCATCTATATGGTCACTAATTTTCTTCCTTAAAATTTTGGTTTCCTCATGAGATTCGAGGTACATTTGCTTAAATCGGTTGGTCAGACTTAAACTAGATCTGTGCTCAATTTCTAAGAGGCGGTATTTGGTTTGGAGTTCATTTAATGAAAGAGAATTAATTCTGTTTCGACGAACTACTTAAAGAGTTGTTGAGATGAGCGAGAAGAATGTCATTATCCATAGGCTCAGAAATGAATGGAGAAGAATAGCTTCTTCGGAGAGGTTATATATATCTCATAAAAGTGATAAGTCGTAGCAACAGGCAATTGATAAAATAAAAGTAATAAGAGAGGAAAAAATTTTACCATAAAGTTCTTTGATTAGCGTTCGAAGAGTGGTAACTTTGTCCTTCCGGCGTAAAACTCAGCCCAATTGTTGGATCTTTTCGCGAGATCTCGCATTCAACTTCTAATTCTTTGATCCTTGTGCAAAATTGGGTATTCTTTTTCAATTGAATGTTATACCTCCTCTCAAGATCCGAGGCAACCACAAAAGAAGTTTTTCCACTGCGAAGAAAGATAAAAAGGTTATTAAGATATAAATTAAAAACTGAAGTTGGAGGAGAAATATGAATTCGAACATACCAACGAATTAAGTGCATTTAAGAAGCTAGGGGGATACAGATCTAGAAACCCCTTTGAAAGAGTCATTGCCATCCAAAGTGTAGCATTACATATGGTGGCGAGGCTCTCGCATATAGAAGTCGGTGAGTATCTCCAATTCCTTGAGAGAATCCGAGAAGATCTTTGAACAACCGATCCATAGGAGAATTGGCCGATTGAGCTTGATTTTGGAAAGTTGAATCCAAAACATTATCATTATCATCCTCATCGGAAGATTGAGAACTTGAGCTAAGATGAGAGGAAGGTTGAGTTTTTCGCTTCTTAGATGGTGGAGCGAAGACTTATCCTTGCGTGCATTGGCTTTAGTTTTGCCTTTAACTTTCGCAACTATCACTTCCTCGGCGTCAACCTTCGCATACAAATTAAGATAAGAAATAGAGGCAACAATATTGTTAAATAACACAAAAAAGATATTTCTTACTTCATCTGTAAGCGATCGAAGTATTGCCAAGATCCTTTGCCAGCACCACGACTGGCAAACTCAAGCATTAGGCGGATACAATCGCCGCTTAATTGATAGACAGCTCGCGAGAAGTTCGGATGGGAAAGGATTTCATAAAAGAGTGGCATCTCAGGATCATATAAAGGAATGGGAAGTCCTCGAGAAGTTGACCTAGCGAAACAATAATCTTGTGATCATCACATTGATGATCGGAAAAAGCTTGGCAAAATGAGTATAGATGAACATCCTTGATTAGGAATGGTAGAAAGGGTGAAACCTTTATCTTGCAACTTTTCCGAGTCTCAATAAAGCGAGGTTTGTACATACGACTAAGTGAAGCCATTATCAATATGGGAATGGATAAAGAATCGAAGATTAAGATATGATAAAAAAGATTGAAGATTTGCAGTAATAGAAGCGCAACTTGCGGAAGAAGAAGATTAAAGAAAAGTTGCAGAGAAAACGAAAGAGGAAAAGAGAAAGATATGAAAATTATATATAGAGAGAAACATCCTCGGGTGAAACGAGAGCATTTAATGCGAGAGGGGACGTGAATGGTCAAGAATAAACGATTGAAAGAGACGTGTCGAATAGAATGGAGGAGTAGACATCCGTAATAAAGTCCGTGTGGAAAGATGGAATCAAACAAGTACGAGATAAATGATTGCGGCAGTTCAAAATATTGATTCTCATGACATTCTCTCCTTCGCAGAGAAGACATGAGAAGAGGCAAGATGTAGGATCATAATATCGCGACAACAACAATTCGCGAAGACAACGGATAACAACATCATGCGAGTGAGTCGCAGAGGGTTAAATATAAATGACGACCGGATGACGATAGGAGGATATGAAATCCGCGAAAGTTAAGAAGTGTCGCGAGTATGAATATTTGTACGTCTGCGACACTTCGCGCGAGACATTCCCAAAATAAAGGACAGCTTAGTCATGCATTCACTATGTATTACCCTATATAAAGGGATGAGTGAATTTGTTGTAGGAGAGGTCTTTTTGGATTGGAGGGTAAGTCATTAGGAGAGAGAAACAGAGAGAATGTTTGTAAGTTCTCAAGTGTAATTCCATTTTCCTGTGTAAAGATTTCAAGAAAGTTATTAATAAACATTCATAATTGTTCATCTATTATCTTTTGAATGGATTAGTTAAACAAAATATAGTGAGGGGTGTATTGTGGGATTTCCGCAACTACAAACATCAAACGACTCAACAATCAAAATGGGTTGTAAGGGCATCATGTTTCTCTTAGTGATACTTCCTAATTTCGACATCGGTCACAAGCAACACAAAATGCATGGCTATCCTTAAACAAGTTGCCACAATATAAACCGCTTTGCAAGATCTTTGCAAAGAGTTTTCTTGGCACTAAAGTGGCCTCCACATGCATGGTCATGACAAAGAGATGACGTCCCTTTGTTCGGGGTGGGGACACACCTCCTAATGATTTGGTCTTGGCAAAGATTTCCAAATGATATGGGTCATCCCAAAGGAAATGTTTAACTTCAGCCAAGAACTTAGAACGGTCTTTTTTAGACCAATGCAAGGGCATTCTACCTGTAGCAAGGTAGTTCACAATATCCGCAAAACCAAGGCATTTCGGACACAAGCATCAATTGCTCATCGTGGAATGATTCCCTAATTAGCACAGATTCATCGCCAGATTCGACATTCAACCTAGACAAGTGATCGAACAACATTTTCTCGACCTTTTCTTATCTCGAATTTCGAGGTTAAACTCTTGTAACAAGAGTATCCATCGAATTAGACGAGCCTTAGCATCTTTCTTAGACAAAAGATATCTCAATGCAGCATGGTCGAATAAATGATGACCTTAGACCCTATCAAATAAGATCTAAACTTGTCTAATGCAAACACAACAAATTTAGCAACTCTTTCTCGCTTGTGGAATAATTTAGTTGAGCATCATTAAGTGTTTTACTAGCATAGTAGATCACATAAGGGAGTTTGTCTACTCGCTGGCCCAAAACAGAGCTCCTACAAAGATAGTCGACGCATCACACATAATCTCAAATGGTAATGACCAATCAGTGGTCCGACTATAGGGGCGATGTAAGGAGAGCCTTGATTGCTCCCATGCTTCCTTACAAGCATCATCAAAGACAAATGCAACATCTTTTGCAAGAAGATTGCACAAAGGTCATGAAATTTTACTAAAATCTTTGATGAATCGGCGGTAAAACCCGCATGGCCTAGAAATGATCCGATGTCCCTCACGCGTAACGAGGTTGAGGCAAGTGTTGAATGAGAACTACCTTGGCTTTGTCTACTTCTATGCCTTTTTCCGAGATGATATGCCCTAGAACAATGCCCGAGTTAACCATGAAATGACATTTTTCCCAATTCAAAACCAAATTCTTTTCCTTACACCTAATCAAAGACACAAAGTGAGGTGATGCAAACACTCATCAAAAGAAAAACCAAACACAGAAAAATCATCCATAAAAAGCTCAAGAAACTTATCTACCATGTCGGAAAATATGCTCATCATGCAACGTTGAAAAGTAGCGGGTGCATTGCACAGCCCAAAAGGCATACGACGATAAGCAAAAGTTCCATAAGGACATGTAAATGTGGTCTTTTGTTGGTCTTCGTGCTATGTGGATTTGGTTGTAGCCAGAATAGCCATCTAAAAAGCAAGAGTGACTATGTTTTGCTAACCTTTCCAAAGATTTGGTCAATGAAGGGAAGGGGAAAATGGTCTTTCTTGGTTACTTGTGTTCAGTTTCTATAGTCAATACAGAGACTCGCCACCCCGTGGTCACACACGGTGGGAACGAGCTCGTTCATCTCATTTTGAACTCAAAGAATGCCGGACTTCTTGGGTACTACCCGAATGGACTGACCACCGGGCTATCGTGGACGGGGTAAATGATACCCACATCCAGCAATTTCAGAATCTCACGCTTGACAACATCTCTCATGTTGGGGTTAAGTCTCCTTTGCATTTCCCTAGATGGTTTAGTGTTCTCCTCAAGGTTTATGTGATGCATGCAAATTGTGGGACTTATACCCTTAAGATCGGAGATGGTCCAACCTAAGGCACCTTTATGTTCTTGAATTACTTCTAAGAGTCTACTTTCCTGTTCTGTGTCTAAACATGATGCAATAATCACAGGTAAAGTGTCAGAAGGACCTAAGAAAGCATACTTCAAGGTATCAGGTGATGGTTTCAAATCAAGCTTAGGTGGTGTATCAAGAGGTGGGGCAGATTCGGTATCAGAGATTGGAAGAGGTTCCACTGCATTCTGCCATTTAGCAATATCCATGGGTGGCACAGACTCTAGCAAAGAGTGGACTTCACTAATGTACTTAATCAAGAGATCTAAGTCAAAATTGTCTAAACATGCTTGTACAGATCCACAGGTAAGATGTCGACAATGAGTCTTGAATCGACTCTCAATCATGTTAACCTCGTGCAATTCATCATCATCACACTCTATGGGTTGTTGGTTCACACGAAAGACATTCAGTTCTACATCATGTTGCCAAAAGACAAATTCAATATCCCGCTACGACAATTTATGATAGCGTTTGACGTTGCCAAGAAGGGACGTCCTAAGATAACGGGAATATGATTTTCAGGATTATGCACGTTGAGTATCTAACACAATGAAGTCCACAGGGAAATAAAATTTATCAACCTTGATTAGCACATCTTCCACGATTCCCCGAGGGACTTTCACAGATCTGTCCGCTAATTGTAGCGTGACAGGGGTGGGTTGCAATTCCCCAAGACCTAACTGCACATACACAGAATATGGCAATACATTCACACTAGCTCCTAAGTCCAATAAAGCTTTTTTGATTGTATGCTCACCTATAGTACAAGAGATAGTTGGGCTACCTGGGTCTTTAAACTTAGGTGGGGTTTTGTTTTGAATAATTGAACTTACTTGCTCGGTGATAAAGGCACGCTTATGCACATGAAGCTTTCGCTTTTGTGTGCAAAGGTCCTTCAAAAACTTAGCATATGCAGGTATTTGCCTGATTGCTTCGAGGAATGGAATGTTTATGTTAACTCTTTTGAACATTTCCAAAATCTCGTTATATTGGGTACCCCCTTTCTGTTGCACCAACCGTTGTGGAAATGGAGCAACAGGTACATGACTTGGCACAGAACATCTATATCAAGTAGGACTCTTGGTTTTATCAACAGCCTCGCATTCTTTCTCTACGGTAGATGTTTTCTCGCGGTGTTGTGTGTACTGGTGAGTCCGATGTAGACTCGCTTGATGGTGGTATACCTACATGGTTCTCAACAATTCTACCACTACTGAGAGTGGTGACAAAGATTCACTTGACTATGTGAAGTTTCATTGCAGGTAGAGGAGCCCGCTTGAAACACATTCTTTGGATTTTGTTGGGGTTGACTAGGAATTTGCCTTTCTCTCTCTCATTCAATGCATCACAAATTTGACCTATCTTAAGATCTAGGTTTGTGAGACGTTGGTCGGTGGTTTTCTCAAGTCTTGAAAGATTTTGGGTTAACATAACGACACGATCTTCAAAGCTAGGCTTTTTCTCTACAAAACTTGAGTGGGTGGTTGTACTTGGGGGTTTCTAGGATATGAGTATCCTTGGTTGTTATTTATTGGTCCCCTTGTACAGGGTCCCTTGGACCATGAGAAGTTAGGGTGATTCCTCCACCCTGGGTTGTAGGTTTGAGAATAAGGGTTGTTCTCTTGCCTATGGTACAATGCATTGGCTTGCTCGGTTTTAGACTCTTGAAATGCATGTAAGTCTGGACAGCTGTCCACTAAGTGGTCAGAACTATGGCATGCGGCACAAGTGGCCATATCAATTTGGTCACGGAGAGTAGGGGCATTAGGTTTTACATTTTTCGCAATTCAAGCATTTCTATTCTCCTAAGCCAAAGATGCCATTTTTGCATTTCCCTCAAAGTCGACTCGATTCTATGAACATTATTTGCGGGGGTAGTCCTTCTCGGTTCACGGATGGACTCCCACTGTTGAGTCTTCTCAAATACTTCGATTAAGAAAGTCCAAGCGTCATCATCACTCTTGTCAATAAATGCACCATTGCACATTGACTCGACTGTGGTACGGGTTCTAACATCTAGACCCTCATACAAGATTTGCACGAGTTTCCATTTTTCAAAACCATGGTGGGGACATTGGAGTAATAATTCATTGAATCTCTCCAAGTATTTTGCTAGAGTTTCGTCTTCTAATTGCACAAAACCATTTAGACTCTGGCGAATTGTCGCCGTCTTATGGTTGGGGAAAAACTTTTTGAAAAACTCTTTTGTGAGGTCATCCCGTTCTAATGGATCGTGGTTGTAGGAATGAAGCCAATACTTGGCTTTGTTTTTAGAGAAAAAGGAAACAATCTCGCTTTGAGGGACTCTCTGTCATTTGGTTAAAACGCAGAGTCCCACAAATATCCTCAAAATCTCTCACATGATGGTAGGGGTTTCAAAGATCGACCCTCTAAACACGGGTAGCATGTGAATGGTGCTTGCCTTCATTTCAAACTGACAAGCATCACCGGCGAATGATGCAAGAGGGCTGGCTTTCCCTAGTTGGGTACATGTAGTCCTTGAGACTACGGGGTGGGTTTTGTTCATCATCCATAGTTTCGTTTCCATGGGTCCGGGCTTGGGCTTTGTTGAAGAACCGGGTATGCTTACGATTTCGTCCGGGCGGATTCTAACTAGTCGATTTGTTTGGTCTCTAAAAGACACAATCATAGCCTAGCTAGCGCATCTAGCATGTTAACAAACAATCAAGTTCAAAACAAAAGCAAAAACTCAAAAATGACCCACTAATACAATATTCAAGCCCAAAAGATGGCTATTTGAAGTTGTAAGGCCCAGATGTTGTGGGTTGCGTTTGTTTGCACGTCCTGGATGATGTGGGCTCGGTTTGTGCACACCCAAAAGATCACCGATGTGGGCTTAGTGTTAAGGGTTCACCAGTGCTCGCCTTTAGGGAAAACCTAGTGTATGTGGGCTTTGGTCTACCGTACATGCCCCAAAGGCAACTTGTGCAGGGTTCAGTTTGTGCAGAGCTTGGCAAGCTCAACTTGGGCACAGCAAGGAAAACACAATTTAGCAAGGAAAGCAAGATGCACTGAGCAGTTTATGCACAGGTTGTGTGCACAGACTCTCAAAAATGTCACAGCACAGGACAGGTGATGTGCCGGTTGGCAGCTCAAGTGAATCTTGTACACAGCACAGCTTGGTTATGTGCACAGAGCACAACAAACTCTCAGAAAAATTGACACAGCACAGCCCAGATTGGCAGGGAAATTTTGTGAGGTGCACAGGTTATGGGATGTGCTCACTCAATGGTGAAGCATGTGCTAGGGTGTGTATTTGAAAAACAACTAATTATGATCACTATTTCAAATTTATTTTACACTCACTTAAACACCACAGTTCACACACACACCGCAGAAATTGTTGCATTATCTCATGTCAACTCGGCCGCTTGACCTCAGTTGTTAGAGATCAAAATCACAGGAGTGCAGATATTAGCAGAGTGTATAAACTTCACAGCATTAGCAGGTTATCAGATTAGCTCAATTGTAAGTATGTACTTTACAGATGTGGCAAATGAGTCAGATCATGAACAATACAGACTTTGCTCAGGTCACACAGGGAATTAATTGGCTCAGCAGAGTTTGGGCACAAGGTGAACAAGTAAGCATATTATATTCTTCATTCATTCATTCATTCATGTAAGCAAGGTTGAGAAGATGATACCACCAGTATAAAACTGGGTTTAGGCCAATACACTCATTGCTTTGCTGCTCCTTCTCCTTTTCCTTGGTTGCACATCGATGTTGCAGTGTACTGTAACTCAACAAAGAAGCTTCAAGTGCTCAATACCGCACAATCAAGAGAAGAAAGCACTACTTGCAAGATGAAAAGCAGCCACCATACTTGGTTATCTGTTCAGGCGACCAAATTACAGGGATGTGATACTTATCCAATGAAGAGATGTACAAGTTATGATGCAAATCAGCCAAGTAAACTGCAGGCCTAGAGCAACTGAAAAATTACAAGATGAGATGGAGATGCAGAGTTTAAAAACACTACGACTAAAGCTAACCAGATGTGAAGGATGATACAGGGGTGGTTGATACACTAAGCTAACAACATGGGATGATAAAGTAAGGTGCAGTTATGCAAATGAACTGAAAATAAAAACTTACACTTAAGATGCTACACTAATTTACTTTTCAGGGCAATGATGCAGGTAACAACAACATATAAAGAAGGTTGAAATACTAAGTTACACTAACAATGATGGTAAACATGGAGATTCTAACACATATATACAAAGATAACCGAAATCGAGAAGTAAGCTAATGAAACTAATCAAAGACACTACCAAACCCCGCAAATGGCGCCAAAAACTTGGTAGGTCTCAGAAATGTGATTTTCCTACGTCTTAAAACTGCAAGTGCACAAAGGCTTTGGAGGCAAGTGGCAAGCACAGTCGAACCACATAGAACTAGAGTGTGCAAGGGTTGATCTTAAGCTTTCTTTTTACTGATTTCAAAGAAATGTGACAGAGCTATAACACTAAAGGTGAACTGATTTTTGTTGTGGTGTCTTTACGACAAGATGGAGTTGTGACAAGTTGAACTCAAGATGACTACAAGTAATAAGGTTTAAGGCACTAGGATTATCAAATCCACCACTTGGTTCATGTTATGGGATTCAACTAGTGTGAATGTTTTGTTCTAATGACAGACAAAGGATAAGGTGTCAACTTATCACCTATCTAAGGAGTTTCACCAAATGAAAACTCAATTATCGCCTAAGGTACTAACCTAGAGCACTAGTTGTCTAATTAAGCACAACTAGTCAAGAGAATTAGCAATAATATTTAAAGCATGAGCTGAAACACACTCAACACAATGTTATCCTAACTACAATGGATACAAGGCATTCATTGTGAGAGCGGGAGGTATTGAGGTGTTAGAATTGAGCTTCTCTTATAAGTTAAAGCATGCAAAACAATTCAATTGAAGTTGAACAACGAACACCGAACTAGGGTTTCATTTCAATCCTAGCAATTTTAATTAGAACATCATAAACATCATCAAAAACATTCAAATTGAAATTATAAAACTAAACTATGAACCCTCAAAATTGACTGCCTTCTCACATGCAAAATAACAATTTATATCTCTCACAATTCACTCCAACTCGATTACACACAAACCCAAACCTGATTTCAGCCTTGTCTTCCTCCTCGAATCGACCATGCGGGGTGGTTGTTCGAGAAAACCCTAATTTTAATCATCTCAACCCTAGCTTCTAGGTTATGGGAGAAGCTAAAGGTAGAGATGGTTAAAACGAGGGCTACTGCAGGATCTAGTGGTGATGGCGACAGGAGAAGGAGAGGTGGTGATGGGGTAGCTCTGCCATGGGTATGGAGAAGAAGGTGAAGGGGAAGAAAGAGAAGATGGAAGAAGAAATGGTTTTGGTCGAGGGTATAGGTGTAGGTGATTTTTGTTGTGAAGCAGGTGTAGCAAAGATCGATGAGGAGGCTGGAGCGAGCGTAGGATGCATAGGATGAAGATCTTAACGGCTCAGGGCGATGTGCGGTTTTTGGTGTGGAGCGGGAGTATCAAGAAATGATGCGAGTGAGGAGGCGACCGTAGGATGCAGCAGGGCGAGATCTCAACGGTTCGGGGTGGACGGGCTCGGATCTTGGATAGCTTGGGCCCATGTCTTGTAGATGGGTTGCTCCTTGTTGGGTTGCAACTGTTGCGCGCGGGCTTTGGCTTTCTGCTTCATAGATGCTCGTCTCCAATTCTTTGCTCTTTTGGCTCCTCAATTTCTCCAAGCTTTATTTATTACCTAAAAACACAAAATTAATTAGTACAAATATTTATTCTTGAAAACAAAGAAAATACGTAACTGGGATAAAATCTGATTTCTGAGCACAAAAGATGAGTTAAATGCCAATAAAAAGGTGTATAAATATGCAATATTTGGCACTCATCAGTTAGTCTTCACATACCTCTTTGTTGATGAAGTCCTCGCAAATATCTTCATTTGTTCTTCAGTATTCAATATTCGAGGGTTATTCAATGATGTCTGATATTCAACTACCGTACTGTAATCCTAGTCCGAGATTTGACTTTAGTAGACTAGAAATCAAGATACATTTTTGTGCAATTAACATTGACAACAAGCTTGACATTACAAAACTTGCAAGTTCGGCCGAGCACTGCTCTAACAATAACCAACCTCAATTAAAGTACAACCGGATTTTATGGTACGAACTATTTGTGGTGGAAAACTACGATACAATCGTTCTTATGATCATGTGACTTTAATGTTTGAATTTTGGTTGTTAAGCGATAGGAACACCCAATAATACTCAAAATCAACTCAATAATGGAGTTTAGATTGAAAGCGATGGGAGAGTCTGATTATAAGGAAACTTTATTAGCAAAGCAAAATTCATACAGCTCTAATACTATTATCCATACAATAAGTCGAGAGCTTCAACATCAGGTGTCTACATGTGACACATGAAAAAGCGGGGTACAACAACCACGCCCAATATTTCGTTCGGCAATCTGTATGAACTAAACTCCAATATAATTCGAGAGCACCAACTTAAAAGCGAGCTCTATCAAGAAAGATATCAAAGAGCTTTATCTCGATTTCTCAATATAATCAGCAAATCAAACAGATGGAAATCTATGAGCCTGATTGATATGAGAAATAACTTGGATGGTACCAAAGTCCAATGCCCAAGTGTAAATCAAGTTATATCCAACAAATAAGGTCGGATTTATCAACTGATTGAACTGCGCACAACCTGTGATATTTCAATTATATAAACAAATATAATGTGGAAAAGAAATAACACAGACACCAGAAATTTTGTTAACGAGGAAACCGCAAATGCAAAAAAAAACAGGGACCTAGTCCAGCTTTGAACCCCACACTGTAGTAAGCCGCTATAAACACTAGCCTACTACAAGTTAACTTCGGACTGGAATGTAGTTGAGCCCTGGCAGGCCTCGAAAGTGTATGTAAATGATGGCCTACGGCAATAAACCGCAAGTGCACGGCGTCTATCGGAGACGCGGCAAGTACGGGTCGATCCACAGAGACGAGGGGTGCTTAAATGATCTATGGCTTCTTCAATCGAGTTCTAAATGAGTAACATAGTGACAACATATATTTGTGCCGATACGGCGGATTTGTAGTGAAGTGAACCTAAACTAAGGTAAACAAAGTGACAAAAAGGGTGTTTGGGTCTTCATTCCACCACTTGGTTCCTAGTATGTGTTCAACTAGATTGAGTTTTCTTGTTCCTATGGTAGACAAGTGAGGTGTGTCAATTCCATCACCTAGCTAAGGAGTTTCACCTTGTGATCCTTCAATATCAGCTGAAGTTACTAACCCTGAGCACCGGTTGTCTAATTAAGCACAACCAAATAAGGGAATTAGTATTAGGGCCTAAAGGTTGAGTCATAAGATCATCATCACAGGGGTATTCTAACTACAACAGTATCCATGGCATTGGCATACACCGTGAGAGCAAATGTGTTGGATGCTAAGATTGAAGTTATCTTTAAATTTAAACACTCAAGACAACTCAAACTGAGTTGAATTCATACATGGAATTAGGGTTTCATGAAACCCTAGCAAACTAAATTAAAATTGAAAAATAACAGAAATTAAATCTAAATGACTGCACTGGCTAATCCAGGCGTGAGTCTCTACACACCCAGCTTACTTCAATTTATACATGCAAATAAAAATTCCCAAACCCTAATTCTCAAAATCGAGATAAATCAAAAGTACTCTCTCACCCACGTCGCTCCCTCACTTGTCTCCTCTCTCAATCGTTTTAGCTACTCCATGCGTCCACAACGATGAAAACCCTAGACCTAATCCTCTTCTCTTTCTATTTCTCACTTAGTCTCTAGGCGAAACTATGAGAGAAATAGAGGGAGGCGGGAGGTGGTTGTTCATGGCTGTTGTTGTTGTGACACGAGATGGTGGTGGTGATGGCTTGTCAGGGAGAGGGAATGGTGGTGAAAGTGATGTTGCAGAGGGTTTGGTCGGGAGATGGGTTTGTCAGGGTATGGAGAAGGGGGTGGCGGAAGAGCAGAGGGAAGAAGAAAGAGAAGATGAAAATGAAATGGAGTGGGTCGACTAGGGTATAGGTATAGAGGTCTTCAGTGTTGAGCGGGTACATCGACTGACGATGAGGAGGTCTCGCGAGCGTAGGATGCATAGGAAGGAAGATCACACGGCTCGGGGTGGTATGCGGTTTTGGCATGATCCGGTGTTGCACGGGAGCAAAGCAATCTTTGATGGCACAGTTGGAGCGAGCGTCGGATCTAGGGTAGATCGAATCTAACGGCCTGGATGAGACGGACTCGGATCCGGGTCACGGCTAACTCAAGCCCATGTCTTGTAGATGAATTGCTACTTGTTGGGTTGCAACTGTTGCGCGCGCGCGGCTTCGCTTTGCTCCTTGGGCACTTGACTCCAATTCATCGCTCTTTGGCTCCTCAGATTCTCCGAGCTTTATTTATTACCTAAAAACACAAAATTAATTAATACAAATATTTATTCTTGAAAACAAGGAAAACACGAGAATGCAGGGATAATATCTCGATTTCTAAGCGCAAAAGATGAGTAAAATGCCAATAAAAGGTGTATAAATATGCACTATTTGGCACTCATCAAATACCCCCAAACCTGAATTTTACTTGTCCTCAAGTGAAACAAATTAAGAAATCCTAACTATACCCCTGTCAGCAGTCTCTCGAATGCATTTAGCGTATGCACTAAGCCTTTAAACCCCTAGGTGTCCCTAGTGGACGAGTTGTAGTCTCGTGAGGGTTTACTGTGAGGTGTACCCACAAAACCTTCTCCAACTTCAGAGTGTAAAAGAGTCTCAAGCCTCCAAGAAGCTATGAGGACATAGAGTTTCGCATGCTAGTAATGAGGTTAGAACTATTGAAGAACGCATTCTCATCCTTAAGTGCTGAGCGAGAAGTAACCATACCATATGAAAGAACTCGGATTCGACAGATCATAAGCCTCGACTTCCGCCTCACCATTAGGGTTTTATGATAATTGCACTCAAAAGATCGCTTTTTTAGTCTCTCATGTGTGCAGCAGGAATAAAGAGAGAAATCCCGCACACGTTGTAGGTAAGAAGGATAACCTTCCGAAATAAAATCTGGAGACTCCACGTAAATGTGGACAAAAAGAATCTTTTTCTGATGATCTCTAAGAAAGGAAATCAACCATTAGCAAGGGGTGGGAATACTCACTCACTTCTCACCCGATCGGTAATTAATATCACTCTCTCATAAGAACCATAGAAACGTCTTTCAATCTTCTCTCTTCAACTCTGCTGATGACGAACTTCCGAACTTTACAAAAACTTGAATAATAATAATTTTTTTTTTTTTTTGATTATAATTTTACGATAAACTCAATTTTTTCACAAACTTCATTAATTCTCATCCTATTTTCTTTCTTTTCTTTGTTGCACATAAACCTTGGACTATATCAATTTTTCTTTCAATATTCTGATGATGCTCCGTTTGTTGACGATGATGTGTTTCTATGGGTCTTGCTGATTGAGAGAGAGAGAGTGATGCTAACGGCAAATCGGTATTTAGAAGGAGTTTTCATCTTTAGACGTCACCCTCATGATTGACAAAAACTAGCACTCAAGAGATCAAAAGTAGTGCTTTGGGGTGGTGCGAAGTTGGGTAGCTCACCATTCCTACCCTAATTTACGTACGGTGACACACACTCTAACAACTTTTCTAGAAAGTTGCAAAAATGAAGGTTGGTGCCTCACTTGATGTAAATTGGGTAGTCTCCACTATGGGTGATCACAATTCTACTACCGAATATCTAAACAAAGACCTAATTCGCCTCCCAGTATGGTTAAATCCAACTTTAACGCTCTAATCAACTAAGGAACCCGATTGCGTTCTCCTAGTGTACTTCCAAGTTCTCATTATTTCGGTCATAATCTCTATGTAAACATAGCTAGAAGCATGCTAGTGACTCTAAAATCTCTAAAAGTTGGAGGTTTTTACAAAAGAGTTTTTGAATTTTTTTTTTTTTTTTTTTTTTTTTTTAAATTGAAATAAAAGGTTAAAAAGACTAAAAACTCTAAATGCAAAAATATGCAAATGCACCCCAAACCTAAATCAAACATTGTCCTCAATGTGTCACAGATTGGAAAAATTTAAACAGTCACATACCATGAGAACTATGCTGAAAAGAGAAAAGGGAAGAGATTACCGGAATGTCGGCGGGAGCAAGGCAAAATCCAACATTCTCAGTGGTGATCATATCGGATTAGCACAATAAATGCACAAGAAGACTCAACCGATTCAAGAAAAGAAAAATTTAACAAGTCCTACTGAATTATATACAAAAATTTACTAACAATCTAAAGAGTTGAGGGTCAACCCAAAAGATAATGTACAGAAACATTAACATTCTTTATAAATATAACATGAAAATGGGCTTTGGTTTATGTGGGAATTTGGTTTATTGGGCTTTGGTTTGTTTGGGAATTTGGTTTATTGGGATTTGTTGGGTTATGTGCAACCCAGCTATGTGAGCAAAATCTAGTAGCAGAGTCCAGCTTAGGCAGAAGCATCCCAACACAGTGAACTGGACAGCCCAGATGCACAGCCCAGTATTTGGGCTTCTGAATTGGTTTTGTGTGGGCTGGTTTGGTTTTATGAGGGCTTTGGTTGTTTGGTTGCAGCCCAAGTGGATGTGGGATTCAGTTATGCACAGACAGCCCAACAGATGAGTTCAGTTGATGTGGGCTTAGCTGTTTAGGGTTCAGCCCAGGTATGTGGGTTGATATGGGCTGAAAATTCAGAATGGTTGGCCTAGTAAGTGGGCTTCAGCTTATGCAGCCCAGCTGTGTGGTTTATGTGGGCTTGGTTGACTCACAGAGCCCAGGTTATGTGGGCTACACAGTGTGTGCAAAGCTTTCAGTGTGTGCACTGGCTAGGCTAGCCTCTGGTTGTGTTGCACAGAACAATGCAAACAAGCAAAACCACAAGGATGAACACCAATACAAAACCGAAATACACGTAAGTCTTTGTAAATGCTTGGGATTCTTTGTTGAAGAGTTCACAAAGACACCATAGTTTAAATTGGCAGTAACACTATGCGGCACAGCACGCAGTCGTGATCAAGTATACGTTCAAGCAAAGTCACCACATAAGCACACATGTATGCATACAATTGCACAAAGCGGATGGCTCAACAAGTTCAACAATTTTTGCAGTTTTCACAAAGACTGTTTGGCAAGAGTATAAGATAAGCAAGAACTGAATGTGTGCACAGATTACAGGGCAGCTTATAAGACAGGACTTATGCACAACACAACACTGGTCAGCAATTCGCAACACAGCCTCAGGGGGCTGGAGGGTTGCACATGTCACTAGCTCTCACAGATATATGCTCACACACTACAGGGCAGATGGAGTTAGGCTCAGAGTTGTTGGAGTCAACTGGGATAGTTGATATCAACCAACCTCATTGATTCAAAATTAACACAGTATCCGTAGCTCAAACTCACAACTTGGGAGGTGGAGTTGAGCTCAGCCTTGTCAAAGCTCGGGCCTCTCGGTGAAGAGATGGCTAATTCAACCAATAACTAATGCACAGAACTCACAAGGCATATAGCTTAACAAGATCAACAAGGTTGCAAATAAGTAGCCACCTAGCTAGCCAATATGTTACCCAGGGGCAGATAGCTCACAAGCTCAGTTGGTTTGACAACAAGTTGGCTTAACAAGGTTTGCAGCTGAGGCTCAACAGCTTCAGGGGCTGGAGCTCAGGGCAGATGGGCTATGCTCAGGCTGAGGTTATCATGCATTGAAGCCAAGGTATGCAAAATAGGTTGTGACAGGTTAAGCACAAAGGAGTCAGGGGAGATGACAGCTCAATTCTCAATCTTAATAGGCTAAGACTCACAGCTCACAAGGTCACAGGGTCATGCTCAGGTTGCATACATGGTATATTATCATCAATAGTTCAATCATTCAATGCTCCACAGACTCACAAAATACTGCATTTGGTGAGCTTACCTTAAGTTCTGTGTTTCCTTGCCTTTCTTAGGTTGGCTCGAGTGCTCACAGCACAAGCAGCAGATGCTGTTTACTCAAAGAAATAAATATCAGTCCCCGAGAAGGTGCAAGTTATAGCAGAGAAGATGCATATCACTAATGACTAGCTTTTCCTTGCAAGTTATAGCTCGGTGCAAGGTGCAAGCTTTTCCTTGCACCTTTGATGACCATGACTGAGAGGAACTTGACCGACACGGGGAACAAAAGTCACTAATGACACTAAGATGCAAGATGTATAGTTGTAACAGACTACAAAATGCAAGAAGAGAAGTATGGATTAACTATGCAATGGATTAAACAAACTAAGTTACACTAACACTAAGCTACAAGGCAATGAAACCTATAACTCGATCAAAAGCAAGATGAAGTGTGTAAAATGGAATGCAATAACAGTTATACTAAGCTACGCCTAATACGCTAATATGCTAAAACAATATAACAACTAATATGCTAAAACAATAAAGATGCAACAAAAGAGAGAACAACCGTATTATACTAAGTTAAACAAAAAAAGGAAAATTACGGATGAATGATGCTCTAATGATGGACCGAAAGGTTGAAAAATTAACAACAATAGATGCAAATAGATGCAAGTAATAAAGGATGCAAGTAACAACAGAGTTGAAAATAACAATGCAAGGCGTATATACGAGGGTGAAAGGGAAATCAGTTAAGCAAGACCAATAATCAGCAGGGCACACGCCAAGTCCCCGGCAGCGGCGCCAAAAACTTGGCAGGCCTCGAAAGTGTATGTAAATGATGGCCTACGGTAATAAACCGCAAGTGCACGGCGTCTATCGGAGACGCGGCAAGTACGGGTCGATCCACAGAGACGAGGGGTGCTTAAATGATCTATGGCTTCTTCAACTGAGTTCTAAATGAGTAACATAGTGACAACATATATTTTGTGCCGATACGGCGGATTTGTAGTGAAGTGAACCTAAACTAAGGTAAACAGTGACAAAAGGGTGCTTGGGTCTTCATTCCACCACTTGGTTCCTAGTATGTGTTCAACTAGATTGAGTTTTCTTGTTCCTATGGTAGACAAGTGAGGTGTGTCAATTCCATCACCTAGCTAAGGAGTTTCACCTTGTGATCCTTCAATATCACCTGAAGTTACTAACCCTAGCACTCGGTTGTCTAATTAAGCACAACCATCAAGGGAATTAGTATTAGGGCCTAAGGGTTGAGTCGCAAAAGATTATCATCACGGGGGTATTCTAACTACAAAGTGTATCCATGGCATTGGCATACACTTTGTGAGAGCAATGTGTTGGATGCTAAGATTGAAGTTATCTTTAAATTTAAACACTCAAGACAACTCAAACCGAGTTGAATTCATACATGGAATTAGGGTTTCATGAAACCCTAGCAAACTAAATTAAAACTGAAAAATAACAAATTAAATCTAAATGATCGCACCGGCTAATCCGGCGTGAGTCTCTACACACCCAACTTACTTCAATTTATACATGCAAATAAAAATTCCCAAACCCTAATTCTCAAAATCGAGATAAATCAAAAGTACTCTCACCCACGTCGCTCCCTCACTTGTCTCCTCCACAATCGTTTAAATACTCCATGCGTCCACAAACATGAAAACCCTAGACCTAATCATCTTCTCTTTCTATTTCTCACTTAGTCTCTAGGGCGTAAAAACTATGAGAGAAATAGAGGGAGGCGGGGAGGTGGTTATTGCAGCTGCTGTTGTTGTGACACGAGATGGTGGTGGTGATGGCTTGTCAGGGAGAGGGAATGGTGGTGAAAGTGATGTTGCAGAGGGTTTGGTCGGGAGATGGGTTTGTCAGGGTATGGAGAAGGGGGTGGCGTAAGAGCAGAGGGAAGAAGAAAGAGAAGATGAAAATGAAATGGAGTGGGTCGACTAGGGTATAGGTATAGAGGTCTTCGGTGTTGAGCGGGTACATCGACCGACGATGAGGAGGTCTCACAGCGTAGGATGCATAGGAAGGAAGATCACACGGCTCGGGGTGGTATGCGGTTTTGGCATGATCTCGGTGTTGCACTCAGGAGCAAAGAATATTTGATGGCACAGTTGGAGCGGCGTCGGATCTAGGGTAGATCGAATCTAACGGCTGGATGAGACGGACTCGGATCCGGTCACGGCTAACTCAAGCCCATGTCTTGTAGATGAATTGCTACTTGTTGGGTTGCAACCTGCGCGCGCGGGCTTCGGCTTTCTGCTCCTTGGGCACTTGACTCCAATTCATCGCTCTTTGGCTCCTCAGATTCTCCGAGCTTTATTTATTACCTAAAAACACAAAATTAATTAATACTAATATTTATTCTTGAAAACAAGGAAAACACAGAATCTGGGATAATATCTGATTCTTGAGTACAAAAGATGAGTAAAATGCCAATAAAAAGGTGTATAAATATGCACTATTTGGCACTCATCAAGCCCTAACCAAGTCTCACACCGATTAAGGTACAGTCGCGTTCCTTACGCCTCTAGAACCACGTCGGATTCTGCGCACTTGATTCCCTTAGCTGATCTCACCCACAACTAAGAGTTGCTACGACCCAAAGTCGAAGACTTGTAAACAAATCTATCTCCCACAGATAAGTCTATTCTGATAGATAAATCTGTCTCCCACACAAGTAGCTACCAAGTTTTGCTCTGTCTTATGATCAATCAAGGTGAACAGGAACCAATTGATTATCCAGTCTTATACACCCGAAAAGCAGCCTAGAAATATCAATCACCTCACAATAACTTAACTATATGGTGGTAAAAGAAGTTACTGTGGAACAACAAAGTCTGAGACGAAGAACTTTGTGATTACTTTTTATATCTTACCTATCGGAGATAAATCTCGAGCAAATCTTAGAGAAGATAGTACTCAACGCGATAGAACAAGTAAGATCAGAATACGCAACTGCAAATAAAATAGTTGGATCTGGCTTCACGAATCCCAAATGAAGTCTTCAAGTCCTTAACCTAATATGGTTTTGGAAAAACCTAGGTTAAAGGAGAATCGACTCTAGTTTTCAACTAGGACACAGGAAAGTGTCGGGATTAGGTTTTCCAGTTGCTAGAGTTCTCCCTTATATAGTCTTTCAAATCAGGGTTGCTTACAATCAAAGCTAAGACAGCTTAGTAACAAAGCATTCAATATTCATTGTTAGATGAAATTCTGATTTAAGATTCAAGCTAAGTCTGCTTAGAAATAAAGCAATTAATCTCCATCGTTAGATGGTCTTATACTTTTTACACACAAATGAAATATACCTTCATTTAGATATGGGTAACCATACCTAAACGTGTATATTGAGTTGGCTCAATAACAGTTAACCGAATTTAGCCATATGAACACTTTTGTCTTAACCATATTCATCTAACACTTCTAGATCAAATATGATGATCAATCAATCATGAAAGATAATAAAATGAATCTAATTGTGTTTCAAATAGACTTGTTCAATTTTTCAATATCTCATAAAAATATATATGAACCAATTGAAACAAAATAAGATTGATTCGCAATCGTACAAAGTACTTATACAAGAATCAATTCATGAACATTAAGCCACGGTTTGCAAAGATTGCATTCCTTAATTCATAAATTTTTTAGTTCATGAGTATGAGAATCATACTTAACCGATTTTAGAACTTAACTACTGTGTTTGCAAACCATGTACGCAAATAGCAGCTCTGAACCTTGGCCTGTCTAGCCGTTCGCATACTAGGTACGCGACCAGGTATCCCGGACCCAACTCAGGTAGAACCATTCGCATACTTGGTACACAAACAAGGTTCCCGGACCTTTACAGTTAAATTGTTCGCATACTGGGTACGCAAACAAAGTTCCCGGACCTGAATTATGCCAATATAGTTTGCATACTAGGTATGCATACCGTGTTGTATCCAGACATGGTTAATTGTTCTAAACTCCCATTTCAATCATTGAAACATCCTTAGAAGACGACAATGGTTGTCTCACACAAACCATTAGCTTCAAGTAATTTTCAAGTGATCGAATGATATATACGAAACTTTCCAAGTCGACATCAAATGATTGTCTCACACAAATCATGTAAGATGTTTCAAGGCAATTTCCACATGAACATCTTTTGACTTAATATTTAGTTTCCAAAAAATAACTTGTCTCCAACTAAACTTGTCAAGAATATGATAAATATAGCTAAAGCAAAAGGCTTCCAACACATATTTCGAGAAATTGATAAGCGAGATAAACTCAGCTCGAAATATCAAATGTGTATAATATAAAATGCTATATAGCTATACGACTTAGTCTCATTAGAAGATAGAATATAATAGACTTCTGAGTGATATATAAGTTTTAGTCTCCACATGAAGTTCCTCTAAGATCTCCTCAGTAGATCTTTGTCTCCAATCGATGAACGCCGTGAAGTTTAAAGCTCAACTACACATTCTATCCTAATCCGAGACATAGCTATAATTAGACTAGAAATCAAGAATATAGTTTTGATTAACTAAACTTGACAAACAAGCTTGAGATAGCAACGCTTGCGAGTTCGACCGAGCAATGCTCTAAATATCTCCCGCTTTGTCAATTTTAGTGACAAAACTATCAATACTTATGGATTACAAAATAAATAAACTTTGTAGCTTCTCATCCATCATGCTTGATTTCCTTGGCTCTTCAACATTCCTTGAATTCTTCGCTACTCCAAGTAATCCAGCGATTCTGAATGTGTTCAACTCAGCATCATTGTTGTTGAAGATCCGTAGCCATAACAATAAGAAAACAGATGTTCTCAATCATTGTTATACAGTGTCATAGTATTATTACACAACATCAAAGTCCAATTGTATCACGGCTTTGACAATAATACTATGGTGATATGTATCACTCCCCCTTAGTCAATATTTCCATCAAACAATGAAAACCACTCCCCCTTACATAATGATACGTAAACCATATGTATGTGGTGTGAAGTACCAAATAATTCTCCCCCTTTTTGTCAATATAAATTGTCAAAGGTACGAAAACTACGAGATCATAATGAAATTCTCAAAGAGATAATTCATGACTAAAAGAGAACATATCAACTTTGTTTCGATGATTTCACATAGTCGAAACTTAGTGTATTCATCAAGGAGTTTATAAAGACACAAGATAGCTCCTAAAATATTCCACAGTCGCACTCCCTACAAAGATTTGGCAATTAAGCTCAAGTTCAATTAAGAACTCTCCCTTATAATATGTCATTCCCGAAGGAACAACAAGAGCGACCTTACTTTTGCAAGAAAATAAGGATTTCTTTGGAAATTAACAAATCACATGGATTTATATCCGATAAACTCGAATAAATTAACTACAAGAGACCTTAGTGATTGATTTTAATCGGAAATGCTCAACATAAGAAAACTTACGGAGCCATACAGTATTTTCACATAAAAGACTTTACTTTTGAGCATATACGAGATAATCATAGTTCACGGACGTAAACACAACATATCTCATAAAATATTTTTGCAATATATAAAACCAATAAAGATTAATACTGCAAAATCATCTTCCAAAGAACTTAGAACTTAAATAAATAAATCTAAAAACATTGCAAGATGAAAATCGTTAGCAATAGCTATGTGTAATCACAATATTTGCTATTCCAAACCCTATTTATCCTTCTTAAAACATAAGAATAAATTCGCATAAGAAGTTTCCTAGTCATTGTAGAGCTTTCTCAGAGCATCTACTGGGAATTCCTTCTAATTATTGAAAAAACCATTGATTATGGGATCATTCAATTCTTTCAGATTGATGGACAACACATTTATGTGTCTAATATGATCTCAATTGTGTGTATTGTTAGTGCTCGATTTCGTATTTATTATGGCTTTTTATGTCTTTGTAGGTGTTTTTGGAGAAATACACTTGTGCGGAGAAATCAGCTCGAAAAGTTGATAAGGGGCAACCTCATGGCACCTGCTATATGCACCCCACTAGTGGTTAGGGGGACTCCATCTTCTTTATTTGAATTTTCAAATCTGGCGGGAAAAATGGCAACAACGATTTCTGGCCAACTTTTTAGGAGATTCAATCGGAGAAGTTCATTGGTCCGGAATTGAATGGAGTAAACAGGCCTGGTATGCTTGATTAAATCAAGAAGCTTGGGCTGGATAATCCGGATTTATTTTAACAGGGGAGAATAATATCGGGTTCTCTGTTTTGTGTTTTGGGAGAGAATTTCATGGAGTTTATCGTGGGTATTAATTGGTTTGGGCCTGGTTTGATGAAACAGGGATGGTAATAGAAATTAAATCGAATCAGGAGAGGATTAGCATTAGTTCTCGACAAAACAGGGGCTATGAAAGTTACGGGAAGTTTCGGCTTATATTTGGAAGATACGTGGTGGCTTTGGAAGAATATCTTCTCGTTGTGATTTATTTCTATCTTTGGGAGATTTGTGACAGCTCAGGTGACACGTAAAGATTCAGGGAAGGTACGTGAGATAAAAAGGGAATGAATAAAGTCCGGTGACTTGGGTTGAAAAACAAAGAGATATCGGAAAGATTTTCTGCACCTGTTGTGTATAAAAGGGATGTTGTTAATTCCAAAGAGGGTGATCGAGAGTTTGGGGAAGTTTGGAGAGTTGCAGAGAGGCAAAATCCCAAGTTGCAGGATTTTGTTCCTGCTGCTGCTGAAGAACGAAGAACACGAAGAACAGACGTCTTAAAGCATTCGTTTAGCTACAGTGTCTGCGACCATTTCTATTGTAATACTAAAGTTCAAATCTGCAACACTTATTAGGGTTCTATTGTAACAGTGACGTCTGAAACATCGATGCAAGTTACAAACCTATGTGTTATACAATTTCTTCAATAAAACACCTTTTTGAGCTATGAATTATTATTTTGGGTGTGTTTTGAGCATGAGGAGCTAAACCCCAACACTGGGATGACGTAGGAAGCCAAGTTCACAATTGTTTGGTAATTATAATTGATTCTTATGACTTTTTGCATTAATTTTTAATCGATTTATGATTTTCATTGATTATTTGTGATTTTGTTTGATAGTGTATGCTTAGTCTAAGAACTCTTGATGCACTATGCTTATGATTTACATCTAATGCTTTATAAAATCTACTTTTGGCAAAGAAATAGAGTCTACAAAAGAGCTTGAATTGTTATGAATCATTGTATGAACCAATTGATTGTGAAGTTTTGTGGAATCCTGAGTCCCAGTATTCTCTCAATATTATCATCGTGTTTTATTTTATTTGCTATTTTAATTTTATAATTTGAGTCTAAAATCAACTTTCCAAGTCCGAGAATCGAATCCATGTACTTACCACTTGTAAAACTACATCACAGATCTTCAGAAATATCAGTTAACTCACTAAGTTCTCTTTCAAGTTCACACAAGGTGTTCTTTGTCAGAGATAACATTTTTTCGTAGTGAGCTATCTTTTCCAAAGAGAAAATGATTTGAGATTTTAAATCATTTCTTTTGCTGATGAAATCCTTCACCATAGCCCTAAAGTTATTATTATTCTGACAAATAGACAAAAAGCAGTTAGAGGAGGAACCTTTTTCATCATTTGTAGACCTCTCCTTTTTCTTCCTTGAGGATTGGATTCCTTCACATAGATACACATTAACTACTTCTACTGCATCCCTTTTTGTGGTACCTCTAGTTACAAGAGCCATGATACTGTATCTTTCAAAGAAAATAGAGTGAAGGGCATTTTGATCACAAAGGAATATAAATAGAACACGGGGAATACCAAACCCTAAAGAGTTTGTCAAGATGCATTTTGAAAAATTCTTCACGGTTCACGATCCATTATCTATTTTTGATAAGAAAATATTCACTTTGCAATACATGTCCTTATGTAAACTCTAAGATAAGAAATAAACAGCTATACAAGACTTGAGCAACCTTGATGCAATCCTCATATTCTCAAGTTAATAATGAGGATGCACACATCACTACAATTAGGTAGCGATTCTGCTCACTTCTTGTGTCACATGATGACATTCCAAGGTTTATTGTATAAACAGACTTCTTACCTTGTCTGACTCTGGTTCTCCTAGACTTCTTCTTGTCTTCAGGGATTCCATGTTGGTTATCCAACGCCAGGTTCATTCTTTGCATGTCTCCTTGAACCTTGGCAATTCTTTTGTTGTTCCTCTTGAATTTCCAACACTTACTTTAAACATGATTCGAATTTCCACAAAACAAACAATTCATAGAGTAATTTTTGTTTCGCCGATTGGCCTCCTGTTTATCATAACCTTCTACATCCATCTTTCCAGAACCGGCAGGAACAAAGGAGTTGTTAGTGCTCACAGTCTTGCTTCTGAACCCTATACCATTTGTGAATTCATCATTAAGACAATCAATCTCTAGATTTTTCACCTGAAGTGATGATTCAAGTTTCTCCAACAAATTCTTAAATTGAAGAATTTCTTGATGAATTTCTTCATTTTTATCCAAGAATTTCAAAATCTCAGTGTCAGACTCGTATTCTGAATCAGAAATTGAGTTGATAGAAGTTTCTGCTGACAGAGCATAATTTTCTGTGCAAACTTCAGAAGTATGCATATTCTTGAAAAACTGGCTTGATTTTACTTCTTGCATTGAATCATCTGAAGCATCGAGGGAGAGAGAGCCGTTTCTCAGATATTTTGCTTCTCTTCACAATATCCTTGATCTTTTGTGTACTCAATGACCTGTCAAGATCAACATGATTTGGACAACATTCATCAGCCCAAGACAAGTTAGAATATTCACTTGTATTGGTCACAGCATTAAACACAGATATTCTGACTGTGTTCTGATCATGATCAAGTATTTTTAACTTTCCAACAAGAGAGTTTCTGGAAAGTGTTTCAAGGTTATTTCCCTCAACGATGGCATGTTTCTTAGAATTGTATCTAGCTGGCAGAGATCTGATAATTTTCATCACAATGTCCTTTTCAGGAATAGTCTTCCCCAATGCAAAAGATGCATTAACAATTTCAGACACTTTGTGATTAAACTCATCAAATGAATCTTCATCAGCCATACGAAGGTTTTCCCAATCAGAATTTAGGTTTTGAAGCCTAGCTTTTTTTCTCAGAGGTATCCCTTCAAATACGGTTTCTAAGATATCCCAAGCATTTTTATACTTAGTGCACATAGTCACATGGTTCTGAAGATTTGGGGTAACGCCATGGATGATAACGTTTAATCCGTCACAATTTTGCTTTGCAGCGAGAATCTCGACAGGATCATACTCACCACTATCATTTGCAACAGTTACATTGTTTACTGTAACTAATAGAGGATCATAGCCATTAACAACACGAACCCATGATCGAAAATCACGCGCACGCATAGCAATTTTCCACCATAAGTAATTCGAGACATCGAAGACTGGCGGTACGTTTATAGAGATAGCACTTCTGTCCATAGAGTCAGATTGTTATAAACACAGACTTATGAGGTCTTAGCGAGTTTGCCTGCTCTGATACCAATTGAAAAAGCGGGGGTACAACAACCACAACCAATATTTTGTTCGACAATCTGTATGAACTAAACTCCAATATAATTTGAGAGCACCATCTTAAAAGTGAGCTCTATCAAGAAATATATTAAAGAGCTTTATCTCGATTTCTCAATACAATCAACAAATCAAACATATATAAATCTAAGAGCCTGATTGATATGCGAAATAACTTGGACGGTACGAAAGACCAATGCCCAAGTGTTAATCAAGTTACATCCAACAAACAAGGTCGAATTTATCAACTGATTGAACTACGCACAACCTGTGATATTTCAATTATATAAACAAATATAATGCGGAAAAGAAATAACACAGACACCATAATTTTTTTTAACGAGGAAACCGCAAATGCAGAAAAACCCCGGGACCTAGTCTAGATTTGAACCCTACACTATATTAAGCCGCTACAGACACTAGCCTACTACAGGTTAACTTCGGACTGGAATGTAGTTGAGTCCTAACCAAGTCTCACACCGATTAAGGTATAGTCGTGTTCCTTACGCCTCTAGAAACACGCTGGATTCTGCGCACTTGATTCCCTTAGCTGATCTCACCCACAACTAAGAGTTTCTACGACCCAAAGTCGAAGACTTATAAATAAATCTATCTCCCACAGATAAGTCTATTCTGATAGATAAATATGTATCCCACATAAGTACCTATGAAGTTTTGTTCCGTCTTATGATAAATCAAGGTGAACAGGAACCAATTGTTAATCTGGTCTTATACTCCCGAAGAGCAGTCTAGAAATATCAATCAACTCACAATAACTTAACTATATGGTGGTAGAAAAATTTACTGCGGAACCACAAAGTCTAAGACGTAGAACTTTGTGATTACTTTTTATATCTTACCTATCAGAGATAAATCTCGAGCAAATCTTAGAGAAGATAGTACTCAACACGATAGAACAAGTAAGATCAGAATACATAACTATATAGAAAATAGTTGGATTTGGCTTCATGAATCCCAAATGAAGTCTTCAAGTCGTTAACCTAATATGGTTTTGGAAAAACCTAGGTTAAAGGAGAATCGACTCTAGTTTTCAACTAGGACACAAGAAAGTGTCGGGATTAGGTTTTCCAGTTGCTAGAGTTCTCCCTTATATAGTCTTTCAAATCAGGGTTGCTTACAATCAAAGCTAAGATAGCTTAGTAACAAAGCATTCAATATTCACCGTTAGATGAAATCCTCATTTAAGATTCAAGTTAAGTCTGCTTAGAAATAAAGCAATTAATCTCCACCATTAGATGGTCTTAGCTTGTTACACACAAATGAAATATGGGTTATTTAACGCTTAGTACCCAGCAAATGTCCAACACCTAGCTTTGGTACCCAATATTTCAAATATTAAGGATTGGTACCTTGACCCGTTAATAACCGTCAAGTCAACGCGTTGACTAAACAGAATTAAAATTCTGTAACAGAACGTATGCTAATACCATATTAGCCTTAAAAAATTACAAAAACCCCTAAATATGTCATAACGGCCAGTTATATTACATGTATATGTGCCCGTATCTAAACGTGAAATCTGAATCGATGGCCATGATTAAATCACTTCTAACCAAACCCTAAAACAAAAATCGTCTCCATTTTCTTTTCATCTCTTGTTCTTATTTTCTCTCTGCTGCAACAGTAAAAACAGAGACATGAAATTAAACACCTCATCGATTTGAGATATGAGAACCAGACATCATTATAAATGTTCCTCTTCTATGTTGTTTCTAAGTTCTCACCTAGTTCTAGATTCCTAATTTCATTTTTACTCTCTCACTTATGATTTCAATTTATAAATAATTTTGATCTCTAATTTCAGAACATGAAGAAGGACAAGAAGAATGGGGAAAAGGTGGGTTTTAGGAAATTATTATTTTTGTCTAATCAGCATGTAGGTATATTGATTTTGATTATATCTTTATTTGATTTGTTGAATCACCTCATGGATTAATTGAGGAGTAAATTAGGTTTTGAAGAGTTTGGATTGTTAATTTGGCAGTTGATTTGAGTTGGAAAAGGGGATTTTTGTTTGATTTGTTAATTGGGATTTGAAATTAGGTAAATTAGCAAAATTTTGGATGGGTTTTAACTGAATTTTGCGTGATTGTTGTATCGGTGGTGGTAGAGATGAAGTGTCGCTGGTTGTGGTGGATGTTTGTGGTGGTGGTGATGCTGGAAGGATTTGATCTTTTTGAGTTTTTTTGAGGATTTAATTTCAACTGAAACTCAATTTTACTGTCCTTAAATGATTTGAGGAAATTATGAATCAGTGATTTGGAATTCAATTTTCACGTCTTGTATCCGATCATGGTGCTTGTATTGGTGCTTTTGGCATGAGTGGTGCTGGACCTGCTGGTGGTGCTTGTACCAGCGTTTTTGGCATGAATAGGAAAAACTTTACATCGAGAGATAGATAGAAAATCTTGGTAGAGAAGGTGTAAGAGAGGTGTAATAAATTCCTTTTGTACTGTAATTTCTGGTGTAACGATGAACTAAACGATGTTAAAGAATATGTTTTTATTAATGATTTTCTTGTTTCGTTAACAGGCCATTATGTCAATGGTTTAATTTACCGGTCTTTGACAGGTCAAGGTACAAAACCTTAATATTTGAAATATTGGGTACCAAATCTAGGTGTTGGACATTTGCTGGGTACCAAACGTTAAATATCCCATGAAATATACCTTTATTTAGATATGGGTTACCGTACCTAAACTTGTATATTGAGTTGGTTCAATAACAATTAACCGAAGTTAGCCATATGAACACTTTTGTCTTAACCATATTCATCTAACACTTCTAGATCAAATATGATGATCAATCAATCATGAAAGATAATCAAATGAATCTAATTGTGTTTCAAATAGAGTTGTTCAATTGTTCACTATCTCATAAAAATATATATGAACCAATTAAAACAAAATCGGATTGATTCGTAATCGTACAAAGTACTTATACAAGAATCAATTCATGAACATTAAGCCACGGTTTGCAAAGATTGCATTCCTTAATTCATAAATTTTTTAGTTCATGAGTATGAGAATCATACTTAACCGATTTTAGAACTTAACCACTGTGTTTCCAAACCAGGTACGCAAACAGCAGCTCCGGACCTTGGCCTGTCCAGCCGTTCGCATACTAGGTACGCAACCAGCTGTCACGTACCCAACTCAGGTAGAACCGTTCGCATACTAGGTACGCAAACAAGGTCCCGGGACCTTTACAGTTAAAACCGTTCGCATACTGGGTACGCAAACAAAGTTCCCGGACCTGAATTATGCCAATACAGTTCGCATACTAGGTATGCATACCGTGTTGTATCCAGACATGGTTAATTGTTCTAAACTCCCATTTCAATAATTGAAACATCCTTAGAAGACGACAATGGTTGTCTCACACAAACCATTAGCTTCAAGTAATTTTCAAGTGATCGAATGATCAATACGAAACTTTCCAAGTAGACATCAAATGATTGCCTCACACAAATCATGTAAGATGTTTCAAGGAAATTTTCACATGATCATCTTTTGACTTAATATTTAGTTTTCAACAAATAACTTGTCTCCAACTAAACTCGTCAAGAATCTGATGAATATAGCTAAAGCAAAATGCTTCGAACATATATTTTAAGAAATAGATAAGCGAGATAAACTCAGCTCGAAATATCAAATGTGTATAATATAAAAGTCTATACAGCTATACGACTTAGTCTCATTAGAAGATAGAATAGAATAGACTTATGAGTGATAGATAAGTTTTAGTCTCCACATACCTTTTGTTGATGAAGTTCCTTCAAGCTCTCCTCAGTAGATCTTCGTCTTCAATCGATGAACGCCGTGAAGTCTAAAGCTCAACTACACATTATATCCTAATCTGAGACATAGTTATAAGTAGACTACAAATCAAGAATATAGTTTTGATCAACTAAACTTTACAAATAAGCTTGAAATAGCAACACTTGCGAGTTCTACCAAGCAATGCTCTAACAAGACATCTAAAGAGTTTTTGGATGATGCTAGGATAGTATTCGAATGGGATACTTCCCAGAAAGATACCAGACTTTAAGCCTTAGGTTGTGATTGGGAAAACCTTGGTATGAGCGATGAAGACACGTTTGAAGAATTTCACTTTAAAATCTCTGAGATTGTGAATGCCTAATATTTGTTAAAAACATTTCAGAAAATGATGTTTTGTGTAAAAGTCTAAGATCATTATTGCCAAGATACGAGTCTAAGAAGCATGCAATGATAGGGGCAAATAATTTTTTCACACTATTGATTAAAAGTACTCTATTCGGTAAACCAAAGATCTTATATAAAGAGCATCAATCCAAAAAAGAGAGAGGCACAACCTTTAAAGCCATAAGAAAGACAAGTTCTCCTGTTGAAAAAAAAAAAAGTGCTTCAAGGCTAAAGAAAGTTGTGAGAATATTAAGGACTAGATTCAACAATGTCTCTTATCACACGAAAATTTAGAGATCTTCCAAGGGTCACATGCATAAAATCCTATAAATAATTATCGTCAACAAGTGGGACTTATAATCGTGTTCTTGCCAAAAAAAAAATATTGACGAAGAAGATGATGAATATGAGTCACAATGCTACAAGTAGAGGTTTTTAGCACATGCGCAAAGATTGTCCAAATCTAAGAAAATAAGCTAATGATGGAGCTCTGGTTACAAAACCAGATTTGAATCATCAGACAACCAGATTTATATAAAGAAATAGCTGATATAGTTTTTACTACAGAGGTTGCTAATACAACCGAGGATTGTAGCAACATCTATCTTGATCAAGATAATCTAGTTGATAACAATCGTTCATTATAGAGAATATATGATATAATTGATACATCACTAGATTGTGAAATTCCAAATTGATTTGGTTTCAAGACAAATCTCAACTGAAAAAAGGGATAATATTGTTCCCAAGGTTGTAGATTCAACAAGTGACAATTTAATTGCTAAAAACATGCCAATGCCATCCATGAAATTCTTATTGTAATCATATAATCCACGATTACAACGAGTGTTCCGTGTTCATGGAAAGGGTCGGATATATCAACAAACTGCACATGAAAGTTGTGAGAATAACAAATATGTTGCACGGTTTCAAGGGAGCTAGTCAACATACAACCCACTTATGTAAGTATTTAGGTCAACCTCGTCTTCTTGATTATATTACCAGCGATTATTTTGTCAATCCAAGGATGAAGAACATGGGAAGAAAAAGTAACAAACAAGCCATGCCGAAGCCTACTAGTGAGGAAAACCAAGATTTGGGTGAATTTGGTTTAAGAACCTGTAGTGAGCAAAGTAATAAACAACAAACCTGTTGTGAGCAAAGTAATACTCAATAACCCAGAATCAGTTGCTCGCTTGCTCCTCCACTGCCCAATAGCGGTTACAGCCTGGAACACCCTCCTCTCTCGGCTCTCAATCGGGCCAAATATGATCATTATGCTACAAAGATATAACTCCTCAAATAAGCATCCCTCATCCACTTCAGGAATCGGCCCTAACTATCACCACATTTTGTTTCCTATTCTGATCTTTATGGATAACTAGAAATGAGCTAATATATCGCCATAAGCAATCAACATCGACAGAAATTCTATCTTGGGTCTTAAAGCAACAACAAAAATACTTCCTGGGGAAATTAAACCTTGCATCCAGTATCGCTAGGCGATCCACCATCTTATAGCCCACCATGTGGCACCAAAATAACGACAACCATCTCAGTCGGCTGGTCCACCCCCTAATATGGTTTGAATAAAGATCAACATAGACGGGGCGGCCAAAGGTCACCTGGGTATGGTGGGAGAAGGATTCATCTGCAGGGATGCGAAGGAGATAACTGAGATGGCAAAGGCATAACCTCTAGGAATTACGACTGCCTTAACAGCTGAAATTTGGGCCTTGCTATTGACATTCATAACAGGAAATGGTCAAAAGTTCTGTTTGAGACGGATTCAGAAATTCTACTCCGGTTTGTTAGCTCTTCCGATGCACCTCCCTTGTATATAGCAGATATGGTCGTTGAAATAAAGAAAAGACTGTGCCTAATACCACAATCGGCTATCCGGCACAACCACGGGGAAAGAAACTAGGCAGCAAATGGCCTAGCCAGTCATGCTGCCTATAAAAGTCAAGATGGAAATCTATCAACTAAAATCTGGGACCAGGCGATTCCAAGTTTTCTTAATCAAATCTGGGACCAAGCGATCCCAAGTATTCTTAATCAAATTGTACTCAATGACTATGGATAAGAAATACCCACGTGTAATTACAATCTAGTTATTTAACAAAGGCATGCTTCAAAAAAAAGGAAAAAAAAAAGACATGGGAAGTATTAAAACAAAAAAGTTAGCAATTGCTTAACTAGATTTGGATCATCGTGTCCAGAAAACTTTATGATTTACTAACATTTAACATAAAGACCAGTAACTTTTATCTGGGTGCTGATTTGCGTAATTTCTTACGACCAATCGGCCGTCGCCCTTTGATTTAGTCAAGGTGCTTTCTTCATCTTCTTTGATGGTTTTTTCTTCATCTTTTTTGGTGATTTTCAGTTCATCTTCTTTGATGATTATGTCTCTCCCAATAGGGTGTTATATCTATCACATCTGGTGATTGTTTCTGTGTATACGTACTCACTCCTTCTCTCTTTCTCTTTTATTTTTCTTCATTTATAGCCATGGCTTCTACCTAGTAGGAATGGAATATCGCACAAGTAATAAGTATGTGAAGTGAAGATTATCTAATATAAGCGAGGACTATCGCACATAGTATAATCAAGGTGACGCATTGGATGATGTCAGCAAAGTCACGAGTATAGTGTGATGGTCTATGCGAAGTATAAATTGTGCGAGAATGAGTAAGTGTATATGAGCGAATGTAACGCACAGTGATTCCGAAAATAGTGGATCTCTTAGCTGTCATCCACTATGTAGAACCCTATATAAGGGGAAAGAGTTATCACACCTAGGAGAGTCTTTAGTGTGTGTTAAACAAGAAACTTAGAAAGAGAAAGTTTATTTGGAGAGCAAGTTAAATCATTGTAATATCTTGTAACCAACTTGAATCTTAATAATCAATAAAGAATTCTATTATGATCACTTAGAGTCTTGTTTAGATAAATTGGGATGTGGTTGTAGGATTTCCTGCAACTACATTTTTGGCGCCGGAAACAGCTTTGGGTGATAAATCCTGTTAGAAGTTGAAGATGGTTAGACTTGGATCTACTGTTGAACAAGGAACAACAACTAGAAGGAGTAATAGAATTGCTGAAAGAAGAAGCGGTACAAATCCGGAGCAACAAGAAGAAAGAATAAGAGAAAATCAACCACTTGGACCTCAGCGTGAGCAAGAGCAGAACAATGATATTGATTATGATAGAGTGAGTATTCATACTACACAAAAAAATTCTACTGAAGAAGAGCAACAAAAGACTGAGAATGCAAAATTAATTGAAGAAAACGAAGAGAATATGACAATTGAAGAACTCAGGCAAAGATTACTAGTAGAACGAAGAAGAGAGGAAGAAGAACGTGCGAATTTAATACGTCAGAATGATGATTTAAGAGAAGAGAATCTTAGATTGCAAGAACAGAGGTCAAGAAGTGCTACACGATCAAGATCAAGATCAAGCAGGAGTTCATCAAAACAAAGTCAATCTAATCGAGAAAATGCTAGGCGAAGACAGCGCATGGAAATCATCGAAGAAAACCTGCAAGTAGATGACAATTTACAAGACCAACAAGAGAGACGATATGTAGATCAAGATCTGGGAACTAACCGATATGAACATCCGCGTGAACTTCTTCGTCGCACACATCATAATTTTGAAAGAGAAGAAGAGGACCAAAGGCAAGCGCAGATGATATTACATGGAAGATAAATGTTGAGAGAAGAATGTGAGCGTGAAATGGAAATTACACGTGCGAGAGATGAAAGAGATAGAAGAAGAGAAGAAATTGAAGAAAGAGAATTGCAAGAAACATTGCGTCAAAACAATTATGATAATAAAGTAAGGCAGCGTGAACGTTATCGCATGGATAATATAGAATGAGGAAGAGCTACACCACAATAAAGAGAAATGTTAAGACATCGACATAATCGCACAGATGAAGAGGAAAGGTATAATAGAGCACAGATTGATATGAACACTGAAAGGCGTAGGAGAAGAAGAGAAGAAGCTGAAGAAAATGAGATACAAGAGGCAGTACACCAGAATAATCATGAGAATAGATTGAGACAAGCAAGATTAAAAAGACCTATGCGAGAGGATTTATATCCAATTTTAAGTGAAGAAATTTTTAAATAAATGACGGAAATAAGAGAAATGATAACTGCGAAAAGAAAGAGTGGAAGGAGACAACTAGAAGAAGCGGTGGAGGAAGCTGGAAAAACTCCCTTTACAGGGAAAAATCAAATGACAGTGATACCTCCCAAGTGCAATTTGCCAGTGTTCACTAGCATATTTGATGGGAGTGCATGTGCCATACAACATGTGAAAGCTTACACTCGATCATTATTACAATAGGAAAAGAATGATGCAGTGATGTGTAAGTATTTTGCTGCGAGCCTAGCAGGGGAAGCTCTGAAATGGTTTGAAGGGCTACCAATAGAAACCATTGGATCGTTTCATCATTTACAGAACGTCTTTTTAGGACAATACATAAGCAATAATATGTCAAGACCGGGAATTGAAACGGCATTCGGACTTCGCAGAAGAGTAAATGAGAGTTCGCGTCATATAACAACACGCTGGAGAACCATGTGTAGTGAAATGGCAAGACGAGTGGATGAGCGACACCTTATTCTGGCAATTTTCAACGCTCTTTTCCCTACATATTTATTATTTACACAAATCTTCAGAATAAAGGATGCAATAACAATGTCAGAGTTGCGCGAATTCCAAGAGGAATACATAGCATTGGAAGAGAAGCAAAGAGATGTGGAGTCCTATCCAGTGGCGGTACCTGATGCGAAGAGCGGAAACACAAATTTACTCCCAAGAATGACAAATGTTGTTGCAAGCACCTCGCAGGGAAACCAAGGAAAGAACATTATAGGGAGGGAACAAAAGCTAATAGCCATGGGTAGTGCAGATCAAGAAGAATTTGAAAAGGAATACAGAGAAAAACAACTTCAAAATCATGGAGGTAATGATAAGATTTAAAGAATGGACAATCCACCAGAAGGCTCTGGAGGTCAGCAACCATGTCATAATAAGAGGCAAGGAACTGGAAGGATAGTATGGGAACAGATAAATTTGCCAAAGCTAAACACTACAGTAGATAATGTAGGAGCAGAATATCGCAGCAAGGATATACTTGTGAAGTCCTCGCCAATGACACTTTACAAGTGTCGCAGACTGACGACGTAATAGATGGTGGTGATAGAAACATGAAGAAAGCGCGAAGATCTTGCGAAAACTAGAGTGTCTGCGAGACTTAACATTTATACTCCTGCGAGATGTCGCAAGGTAAATCCGAAATTAAGGGAAATATTAGTTGTATATGAGCTGTCATCCACTATGTAAACACTATATAAAGAAGAGAGCGGGGAGAGAGAAAGTGGAGAATAATTTTGGGAAGAGAGAGAGAGAGATATTTTGGAGAGAGATATTTTTAAAGAGAGATTTATTTTTCTTTATCATCTTCTTCCCCTAAAATTAGATCTAGAGCTCTACAAATATCCATTAATGGAGATTGTAAATGTAATACTAATGTAACCTCAACAATCATAGTGAAGAACCGTGGATGTAGATCACATTGATCGAACCACGTAAAAAATCCTTGTGTCCATTTTATAATTTTAGCATTTTAATCTTTATTTTGATTATGAAATAGATTTAGATCTATGAAATATTATGAGGGGTGTAGTGTGGGATTTCCTGCAACTACATATGCGCTAGAAACAGGGACCTAATCTTGTTGGTTCAAGAAAGTTTAGAAAAATTGACTACCGTTGGTGACGAAATCAATTGGATCTATAAACTTTAAGGGGAAAACAGAAGTTTCCAAGAGATAATTTAAATCTTCAAGCAACGGATGTTGTTAATGATTGGTCCAGATCCAGAAGAGTAAAGGAAGAAGATAGACTAAAAACGAAATATGACGTAGGATCACTTCGGTCACTAAATTGCAGAACAAAATGAATTCAATAACGTGAAGTTCAACAGCCAGCGAGCTTCATGGTATCATTACTTTTACATTAACAGCTCAACATGCAAGTTGTAGCAGACTGGGGATATCAGCAAATCTCTACTCGACAATTAATTCCCACAACTCTCGTCAAGCAGCAAATGGGGCTCACTACCATTTCCATGGTAAAACTAAGCTGGCGAGAAGAAGTAATAATAGGACAGAAATATAGCTTGCTTTCGCAAACAGAAGCTAGTACAGATGGTCAGCAGCGAAATGAAGGAATTCAGTATCACGAGTTCGAATCCCACCGTACGCAACCCTTTACTATTTTTACTACAGGCGAAGATATAATTAAAACTATAGCATTGTGCATTCCTTTCGCACACAAGACGTAGCACAGTTGGTCAAGCTTCGCTAGAGTGAGTTGTAGTACTCAGGTTCAAATCTCCCTCCTCGCAAAGAATTTTTTGCTTCGCAAAAAAAAAAAATTAAAAAAAAATGGATTATTTCGCAAGGTTGTTTCATTATTTCGCAAGCAAGAGGCAGCACAGTTGGTCACCTGCGAGGTTAATGAGTTCATGGTCGCGAGTTCAAATCTCAATGAACGTGTATTTTTCGCATGGATTTTTCGCAAGAGTATTTCGCACAGAAGAAAGTAAGTTATTATTTCGCAGAGATAGTTCGCAAACAGAAGCCAGCAAAGTTGGTCAGAGGTAAAGACAATAAGCTTGAGGTCGCAGGTTCAATTCCCACCTCTTGCGAATTTTCGCATATTTTTTGAACTTTCAAATGAGAAGAAATGGAATAAGGTTATGAAATTATGTGTTTCTTTCGCAAACAACAAGTAGCGCAGATGGTCAGGGATTAGGAGTATGGGTTAGAGTTCGCATGATCAATTCTCGCAAAGCTCAATATTTTTCACACTTTTTGGAACTACTGAAAAGAAAGGAAGAATAATAGAGTGGAAATATGTGTTTCTTTCGCAAGCTGAAGCTAGCTCAGATGGTCATCAGTAAAGGGAAGGAGTTTGATGTCTAGGGTTCGAATCTCCCCATTCGTAAAGAGATTTTGCAACTTCGCAAATGTTTACCTTGCGAACGTTCGCAGCACGAACACTTCGCAGATGATTTCGCAAGGGTATTTCGCAAGAAGAAAGTAGATGATTATTTCGCAGAAACACCTCACAGAGGCAGGGTTAGCACAGTTGGTCAGGAAGCATGAATGCAAGCAGAAGGTCGCAGGATCAATTCTTGCTTCTCGCACATTTATTTTTGTTATGCGAAATTTCGCATGAAATTTGATTATTTCGCAAAGAAGAAAGTTGATGATTATTTCGCAAGTTAATTTCGCAAGAGAGGGTTAGAACAGTTGGTATGGAGCGAGAATACGCAAGAGGCAGGTCAAGGGTTCAAGTCTCATTTATCACACTTCTTTTTGCTGCGAGATAGTTATATTTTGTGCGATGTTTATACACTTCGAGGATGCTATCTTCGCAAGCAAATCATATACTTCGCAAGAGACAACAACAGCATCATACCACAAAAGCTAAGTACCATTTTCCTTAAACATTTTATTTCTACAGAAAATTAAAGATTTTTGATTTGATTTACAAAACGCGATACGATCGCAAGATTACAAATATTACTAAGATTTCAAGATTATACAGACTTCAAAATTACAAAGATTTCTAGATTTCAAGATTAAAAAATACCCAGAAAATTCAATTTATATATTTCTCTATAATATTTCTTTTATAGACAATAAAAGATTTTTGATTTGAATTACAAAACGCGATACGATCGCAGAATTATAAAGATTTCACAACTACAAAGATTTCAGGACTATAATGTATTGGAATTTCTCTTGAATATTTACTTTGCTTTAAATGATATGATATTATGAGAATGAATGAAGGAAATGACAGGAATGAAAGGATGAATGACAGAATGAAGACTTGCGATAATTTCGCAGAGATAATGGAAATGCGATAATTTCGCAAAGATAATGAGAAGAGATAATCAAAAATGAATGATTGAACGAATTGACAAAAATGAATGAGTGAGTGAATGGGACAAACCTTTATGGCGTACACCCTAGTTCGTGAATGATATTTCGTAAGAGGCAAATGTAAGACCTAAAGTGCGTCATATAAGGGGGCATCTCTTAACCTGGCTCAGGGAAAAGGTTACACCGCTTCTGGAACCTGAGTCATGGAGATTGGGGATAATAACATCCATCCGGGAGAGATACCTTGGATTTCCAACTATATAAGGTTATACCCTGGTTGGACGACCGAGGGTCTCTTCCAAGGAGTCAGCGTATGACCAAGGCGCCGAGGTACACGGTTGAGTCAAGAGTGCGGGGAGCATGGAACTTCTTTACCACTCTTGACAAGTCTTGGCACATGTTGTACTCGGCCCGAAGAAAACTCCACTTAGGGTGCAGTCTCGTAACCATAATCCCTATAGGTATAAGGGATAAGAGGCTGCGAAAACAACTGCTTGTTTGTTAAGACCGGATGGGAGGAGCTAGTCTTGTATGGCCGATGTACGCCTCCTTGAAGGGGCAACCGGGGAGAAGATAAGGGCGGCACCCTCCATTAGGGAGCTGATAAGTGTCAAAAGACGCAAATGTCATGAGGCTTTATTTTCGCAAGGAAATTTAGGCTTGTCATATTTGTGCAATGATCCTGAAGAGGCAATAATACAAAGGCGAGATCAATGGGTCTTTACATGAAAGTGTAAAGACGTCCTGCGATTTCGTCGCAAGACGGCAATGTCATGGGGCTTTATGTTCGCAAGAATATTTAGGCCTGTCATATTGTCGCAATAAGGAGGGGTGGCAAAATAAGACCTTTAACTAGGAAGGCGAAATAAGACCACACAAGAAAACTGATAAGGCAAGACCAATGGGTCATTACATGAAAATGTAAAGACGTCCTGCGATCTTGTCGCAATGACAAAATTCAACATAAACATTTTGAATGTAAGTAACAGAGATCTTTCATCGCAAAAAAGATTACATGATAAGCTTGCGAGCTTGATAAAATGATTAAATGATAAACTTGCGAACATGTACATAATAATGAGACTGAGGCAATGCAAATGCCATACACTTGATATTATGATCATATTATTATGCGATACTAATAGTGCAGGAATAAGAAAAGATGAAGCACAAGTAAGAACTTGTGAGAAAAAATAAATACGCAAAGAGGAATGCATATACTAGAGACAAAATCAGAGAAATGAAGAATGGAAGCGATTTAAAGCTACATCAATTTTAGAGCGGAAAAATGAGCTAAGTAACACAAACATTGGCTATACATTGCAGTAGATAAGCATTCTCATCATACAAGCATCATACTCGCATCATGAACGCATCGCATAAGCATTTCATGGCATAAACATCGCATACACATTTCATAACATAATCATTACATAAGTATTATATTCGCACAAGTATTTTACAAAACTTCGCGAGAATTATTCAATTTTACTGAATTATTCAAAACGTCGCGAGAAGATATTTAGAATTTCGCAGAATTATTAAGAATTTCGCAGAATGTGATTATTTCACAAGATAAGATAAGCAGCCTGAAGAGATTATACTATCGCATGAGCACAAGATATGAGACAGAGGCAAAATAAGAATGAAAAAACAATTCGCTCAATCAACACTTTCTCAAGGATTCTACCCTCATAGATAAAGAACAGAGGCAACTATGGATAACCAAGAAAACATTTTATGTTCTTTATCTTCTCGGCAAGAATCACTTCCAAAGAAGATATTCACCAATGAACAACAAGAATCCTCACCAAAAATGGAATAATAACCCATGAACAGAGGCAATACTTTTTATACTTCAAGGATTAATACTTCTTATTCACTTCGCAAAGCTTCGAATTTTGCAAAAGAATAGAGCATTGCATGAGGCAGAGAGCATGGAGTAATAATTTCGCAATACTTCTTATTCGCAATCAAGGACGGATACTTCTTATACTTCTTCAAGGATACTTCATACTTCTTATACTCCAAGGGTTGATATTTCTAATTTATTTCGCAAAGCTTCGGAACTTCGCAAAAGAATAGAGGCAAGTACGTACTTTTCAAGTCCAGTATTCTTCCGCTCGTTCCTTCATCGATAAAGATCAAAGACTACTACAGCAACGGATTTTTTTCTTAAAAATCGCTCTTCAAGCAATATTCAAGAAAAAAGAGGCAAGATGTAGGAGCAGAATATCGCAGCAAGGATATACTTGTGAAGTCCTCGCCAATGACACTTTACAAGTGTCGCAGACTGACGACGCAATAGATGGTGGTGATAGAAACATGAAGAAAGCGCGAAGATCTTGCGAAAACTAGAGTGTCTGCGAGACTTAACATTTATACTCCTGCGAGATGTCGCAAGGTAAATCCGAAATTAAGGGAAATATTAGTTGTATATGAGCTGTCATCCACTATGTAAACACTATATAAAGAAGAGAGCAGGAGAGAGAAAGTGGAGAATAATTTTGGGAAGAGAGAGAGAGAGATATTTTGGAGAGAGATATTTTTAAAGAGAGATTTATTTTTCTTTATCATCTTCTTCCCCTAAAATTAGATCTAGAGCTCTACAAAATATCCATTAATGGAGATTGTAAATGTAATACTAATGTAACCTCAACAATCATAGTGAAGAACCGTGGATGTAGATCACATTGATCGAACCACGTAAAAAATCCTTGTGTCCATTTTATAATTTTAGCATTTTAATCTTTATTTTGATTATGAAATAGATTTAGATCTATGAAATATTATGAGGGGTGTAGTGTGGGATTTCCTGCAACTACAGATAAAGTATGGGAAGCTGCCAGCCTAATGGAAGAAATTCCTGAACCACATAATGTAGGAGATGAGCCACCACCAGGAAGGAGGAGTAAAAACTTTTGTGTATATCATCGCTTTCATGGTCACACAACAAATAATTGCAGAAATGTGAGGAAAATCATATTGCGAATGATAGAACAAGGGAAGTTGGATCATTTCTTAGCACAACAACCAAAGAATTTACCACCACCACCACCACCACCGGGAGGAAACGCATATGGAACGGAGAAAGGAAAGAATAAATATGTAATTGAAGTAGGCGCGAAAGCAAAAAACTTATATTGCAACTCAATTATACATTCATTCAAAAACATAGAAGACTTCCATGACAATATATTAAGTAGGGTGTATGCGAGAGATGTTGATGGAAGGGAAATTCTGAACCTTGAGAGAGTACCACCATTAAAAGATTGGCAAAAATAGATTATTTCATTCAGTGCGGAAGAAACACCAGGAGGAGGGGAATCGCACAAATGTCCATTAGTAGTGAGATTAGGAATTAATCTGAAACCAAAAGTAGAGGATGATGAAGAAGATGAAGCAAATACTTGTGCGATAAATAGAATACTTATAGATCCTAGAATAACTGTGGATATTCTTTCTATCCTACATACAAAATTATGGGTGGAAGGGATGACGAATTAATTCCTTCAACATATAAAATTTATGGCTTCAATAGAACTGCGAACAAGCCAAAAGGAGAGGTGACAATGAGGATTCTTCTTCAAAATTTACCAACAGAAATTGTATTCTGTGTCGTGGATGTCGAATCACCTTATAATGCTCTAATTGGAAGGCCATAGTTGCATAGTATCTTAGGCGTAGCTTCGACATTTCACCAGTATATAAAATTTCCTTTACCTCAAGGTATTGGCATAATAAGAGGAGATACAATTGAAGGTAGAAGTTTTCAGAAAATCGATATTGACACGTGCGAAGAAAGAGAAGGTAAACGAAGAAATTGGAAAAAGCATGTTGCAGACAGTCAAAGAGCTGAGAGATTAATGGTGGACGAAGTGTATAAAGTTGGAAAAACAGATAAGAAGAATACCGAAGCTGAATCTTCTGCGAATAGCACTAAGCGAGCCAGAGATATCACTTCTACAGAAAGAGGAGGAATACAGAAGCATAAGTCATGTTCTCGAGATAAAAGTGAAAGGTACGATGGCGCTCGCGCAGAGGAGATTGGAGGAGCTATGCGAAATAATGTTCTGGAAAGAATCTTCGAAATTAAGGAAATACAAAAGGAGAAAGGGACAAATGCATAGTATGGAGAATATACAAGTATGTGCTTTATCAAGAAGAAATTAATAAGAAATTTATGTACTAGAGCTGTATAAACTCAAATATTGATAATTGAATGACAAATTCTAATTTCAACTATGATAAGACCTTAATAAAAGGCACCAGAAATGAGAATTTTAATCAGATAGACTGGGAATCCGAGTGTGGCGTGCAACCTAGTTCGCATACATGCAAGAGGCAAAAAAGTAAGACCTATCGCACGTCATAATCGGAGATAACCTAGCTCGCATACATGCATGACTCAAGGAAAAGCTACACCGACCCTGGAACTTGAGCCATGGAGATTTGGGGTGAGAAAAAACGAAAATGCCCATCTGGGAGAGGTGCCTTCAATTTTCAGTCTAAATTCATAATCTTAGATTGGAAGACCAAGGTGAGAAAGTCTCTCCTAAGGAGTGCAGAAACTCGATCAGGGCGCCGAGGTACACGGTTGAGTCAAGAGTACGGGGGGCATTGGAGCCTACCTTACCATTCTTGACAAGTCCTGACTATGATGCACTCGGTCCGAAGATACCCCACTTAGGGTGCAGTCTCGTAACCATAAACCCAATCGGTGGAGGGATAAGAGACTGCGAAATCAACTGGTTGTTGTATTACCGGATGGGAGGAGCCAACCTTAACCCGGTAGAGGTAAACTTCCTTGAAGGGGCAACCAGGGGGGAGATAAGGACGGCACCCTCCATTAGGGAGCTGAATTGTGTTAAAAGACGTAAATGTCATGAGGCTTTTTACTCATTGGAGTATTAAGACTTATGATATTTATGCAATAAAAACCTAAAGAGGTAATAGTACAAGAAAAAGATAAGACGAGATCAATGGGTCGATACATTACAATGTAAAGACCGCCTGCGATCTCGTCGCATAGAAATAAAAGACAAAATAAGGCAAAATAAGACCTTTACATAGGAAGGCAAAATAAGACCTCATGAGAAAAATAAAATTTAATAACTAATTTTGTTTTGCAGGAATTTAAAGAGAAAAAAAGGTATTATGATTTCATTCGCACCAGATACATCGAACATTTTAAAATAATATCAATTATGCTATCAAAATGAGACAACTAACAGAGGCAAGGATGGGAATGTAAAAGGAATGTTACTTGCCCCATTTGATAGTTTCATATACATGCGAGAAAGAATGATATCTTGGATACGAATCCGCGCAAAGAGAAGTCTATATTAAAAAGTGAAGATTAATGCTTAAAAGGTGCATATTTCCAAAATTACAGACAAATGAAAATGATTAATCTTCATTTCCTTCGTCTCGCTCAGCCTCAGACTCGCTTACTTCTTCTTCGGATTCTTCATCTTCTCCATCACTATCCAAAATGTCAGGAATAGGTTCATTCTCAGGAACCTCCGGAAATCTATACTTTGATAGAGGAATGTTATTCTCAATACAGACTTTCTTAACAGCAGCTCCACGAGCACGATTAGCGTCATTACTATTATTTGAAACCATAGTGACGAAATTCTTCTTTAATTGCTGGTACTTGGAGTTGCGAGCAGATAACTCTTTCTCTTCAGAAGATAAGCGAGCCTTTAATTCTTCAATTTCTTGAAGATAATCCTTCTCCTTCTCTGCGAAATATGAATAAGCAAGTTAGGAAGGAAGAAAATGTTATTCCCAAAGAAAAGACAAGCATTAAAAGAGCAACATATGACCTTCATAATTGGAAACAATGTCTTTAACCAATGCAGAATGTTCAGTTTTAAGGCTCACGCTTACAGCTAAACTTTTCCTAGCATCGTTCAGAACCCAAGCATCCCAAATAAATTCATCTTCACTTTCTATGAGAAGTCGGGAGCGAATTAAATTTCTTTCCTCAACAAGTACATTCTTTTCACTCAAAGCTGAATCACGTTCTTTCTGAACTTTAATAATGGATTCTTGGAATTTTTCTAGTGCTTTAGCACTCTTAAGAGCAACCTCATCTCTATCACTAATAAGCTTATTCTTCTTCGTCTCTAAGAGCTTCTATGGTCTTTTCTAAGAGCAGCATATTTCAGTCTTAACTCTTCCAAACTCAGACTCTCAAATCCTTGGGTAGGGTAATTATTTAAAGAAGAGTTAAGATGTTCTAAAAGAATTTCGTCATCGGGGAGATTGGCTGCCTCATCTGACATATTATAAATGTCTACCAATACAACAAAATAAGAAGTGTGAATTATCGCATAGGAATAGAGGAATGGGGAAAATAAAGATTACATACCAATGAGTTCATCATTTCTTTCTCGGGCTCTGCGAATCAGTCCAGAATTGGTTGAGTTCTCGGCTTTAAGTCTAGTGTTTTCTGTTTCCAGCTTAAGGAGTTTCCTCTGATAATCTGAAGAGATAACATAGGACAGACGGGCTCTCTACGAGAACACAAAGGAGATATTATAGATAAGAATAAGGCAATATTAAGGCAATACTAAATAAAAGACAAGGAACAAAGTCGCAAATATTACCAAGGAGCTAATTGTAAATTGGAGATTTGGATTTATCGCAGAGGCAGATCCACGAAGAGATGGCTCATCCAAAGTAGCGGCATCTTAGATCCTGGAGACCATTTTAAAGGCACGGTTTACCTCCTCATTATTAACAGCAGTCAAAAGATCCCCAGCAAAAAGATTAGATAACTCTTTCAAAGAGGAGGAGACTGATGAATCTTCAGGAGTATCGTCATCACTAGATTCCGAATTGGAGGAAGAATCGTATCTTTTACGTTTTCTGGAAAGGTCATCCGTTGAAGAAGTCGTTTTGGACGAAGATTTAGACGCGAGTTTTTTATAAGACTTCTTGCCTTTACCCGAAGTCTCATCACCCAAAGACTTCACCTACACGAATAATTAAGATAAGAAACAGAGGCAACAATATTGTTTAAAATAGAAAAAGAATGTTTCTTACTTTCTTATTCTGCGAAGTTGATACATCGTGCGAAGCCTTAGCCCTTTTAACAACCTGCGTGGAAGGGAGTAGTACTTATATAAAGATAGATTATCAAACTTCGGATGGTTCAAATTGTGCGAGATTAAGATCACATACCATTTTCTTTCTCTCAGTTTCGGACAGTTCAAGCTTCCAAGGTTGATAAGAAGAAAATTTCTCGAGAAGAGGAAGATCAGAGCCATCCTCAGCCTTACCAGAAACATAGGGACCATCTAGAATGGCAGGGCAATTAAGCCAACTTGAGTCATTAGATCTACGAACAGTGCTATTGGATTTATCATTCCAGTCAACATCTCGCATGATCTTCTTATCTTCAGTAATACCATCTTTTCTTCTTAAGCGAACGGCCCATTTAGTTGAATTACTTTTCATGATTCCAACATAGTAATTTTTGAAGAAGTTATCAAGAGTATATTCGGTATAATCGATGATCTTATCACGATACGATTTGTTTCGCACTTCATAAGAATAAGAGGTCTCTAATCCGGCTGCGCGACGAGAATATTCCAATGTTATTCTAATCCCATCACCACTTAGCTGGAATATTCCTCGTGCGAATCGATCATCAGCAAGAATTTCATAGAATAATGGAATTTCTGGGTTATACAGGGGAATTAGAAGACTATTCAGAAGTTTTCCTAATGAGACAATAACTCTTTGATTGTTCCATTGTTGAGAGTTGATCAAATCAAGGTTGAGTTTGGATGAATAATCAGATGATGAAGGAAGAGAAAGTGAATAACCTCTTGAATTGAGTTCTTCCTTTAACCTGGTGAATTCTGTCTCCATCTTCTTACCAGCTGGAGCCATTAAAGGATGAGAATGAAGAAGAGTGAAAGTTATTAGATAAAGATCAAGATCAATAAAATCAATAGCAGAGAAGACGAAGTAAGAAGTAAAAAGAAGAAAGAAGAAGACGAAGAAAGATATATAGGAGAAAATAAGGTTTGTTTTTCAAGATTTCATTTCATTAATGCGAAGAATGAATGGATAAAAACAGGCGGTTAAAAGGACGTGTCAGGTAATGAATGGTTAAGAAAACACACGTAAATAAAGAAAGCTGGAATTCCGGAAGGGTGTCGGCAAGTGGAATACGAAAAGGTATGCATGTGCGATATTATAGGATAGGAATTTCTCATATCGTTCACCCTTTAGAGTAAGCGAAATGAGAAGAGGCAAAATGTAGGAATGGAATATCGCACAAGTAATGAGTATGCGAAGTGAAGATTATCTAATATAAGCGAGGACTATCGCACATAGTATAATCAAGGTGACGCATTGGATGATGTCAGCAAAGTCACGAGTATAGTGTGATGGTCTATGCGAAGTATAAACTGTGCGAGAATGAGTAAGTGTATATGAGCGAATGTAACGCACAATGATTCCGAAAATAGTGGATCTCTTAGATGTCATCCACTATGTAGAACTCTATATAAGGGGAAAGACTTATCACACCTAGGAGAGTCTTTAGTGTGTGTTAGACAAGAAACTTAGAGAGAGAAAGTTTATTTGGAGAGCAAGTTAAGTCATTGTAATATCTTGTAACCAACTTGAATCTTAATAATCAATAAAGAATTCTACTATGATCACTTAGAGTCTTGTTTAGATAAATTGGAATGTGGTTGTAGGATTTCCTGTAACTACATACCTCAACAAACAATCATGACTTCGAGGAAATTCTTAAATGAATGAACCATCTTCTTGAAGAACCCCAAACCCATACTTATGAAGAAGAAGATGTTCAAGAAACTCCTACTGAAACTAACAAATGTACTCTATTCAATTTTAACTCAGGTAAAGAATATCATATAAATATACTAAATGATGTGATATCCAAAGCTTGGAGACCTTAAGGATATATCACTATCGATGATATGGGAAGTGGTATTTACAACGCAAAATTCCAGCTGCTATGCGATATGGAAGCGGTGCTACAAGGTACACCTTGGTATGTAAAAGAAGATGTGATGATAATGGAGAGATGTCAAGAAGATTTATTGCTTAAAGATTATGATTTCAAGTATGTTCACTTCTGGATACACATATATGGCTTACCTATGAGCATGTTAAATCCAACTAAAGTCTTTAATTTAGCTAAGAATATTGGTACACCAGATCCCATGGATGTTCAGGCAGCAACCAAGTGGGGAAAATATGCTAGAGTTAGAGTGAAAATCGATATCACAAACCCTCTCCCTAAGGATATGATAATCACTCTGAAGTCAAAAAAGAAGATAACAGCCACCTTCAGATACGAGAAACTACCTCGGCTATGTTTCTTTTGTGGATATTTTGGTGATGTGAAGAAACAATGTCCTCATCTATCGAAGGTTTTAGAGGCACAGAAATTAAGCCCTGAAGAATTTAATGCTAAACTGAATGATAAATCACTAGAAAGATATTCAGAAAATATACGTGCATTCTACAAAGCTAACGATCCCGGACTCATCAAAACAACTCAAGATAATCTTCAGAAGACAAGGATGAATCCCATTACTCAGGAACCGGAGATCTCAAAGGAGAGGATCGATGGTGTTCATAACATCACGTCTAACTTACATATCAATATGGATTCTCTACGGATGGAGGATAATATCGTGGGAGACAAAAACAATGACGCGCATACGGCCAATGCCTTACAGACTACAACAACAAAGGCAGTGGTATCTCGAGGCACTTTCGACTTGGAAATCACTTCTTCTTCCACTTCTACGCAGATACAAAGTTGATGGTTTTCTTGATGGTTCTTTACAATGTCCTCCATATCTGATTGATAATGCTGTCAATCCTGGTTATACGGCCTGGCATGATGATGATACTACTCTTATTCTTTGGATTCAAATGTCGATCTCTGAAATTGTGATTCCATATGTTGTTGGAGCGGATTCTTCAAAAGATTTATGGGACAACATTGAATCAAGGTATGCCAGAAGTTCTTCTACACATTCAATTCAGCTTCGTCTAAAACTTCAATCTACAAAGCTTGGATCGAGTCTTTGTCTCTACTTTTCTGAGTGAAATCAAGAAAATAAGCGATGAACTTTTTGCTTTCTTGGATCAAGAATTAATGATGATGAATTAGTTGTCACAATACTCAATGGATTAGGACCAGATTATAGTTCTTTTTGTACCTCTATTCGTATTCGTAATCCACCAATTTCGTCCAAAGAACTTCATAATCTTCTTCTCAGTGAAGAAATAGTGGTTACCAATAAGCAAAAGAACTTGATTACTGAGGCAAATTCCAAGGCCTTTGCTGCTACAAGACCTTATGCTCCAATGTTTCGAGGTAGTGGTAGAGGTACAATGGCCCCGCTCCAAGATCTCACCACCTTACTCGGGATTCATCGGACCATCTTCATCTTTCAATCCAAGAGGCTACTCTCAGTTCCAAATGGCTTATGTTCCACCACCACCACCACCACCACCATTTTCAAATGCAAGACCTCATTATGGAGCTTCTTCTTCTTCAGTTCCACCACCTATCTCTGACAAAATTTGTCAGATCTGTAACAGGACTGGTCACCTTGCTTTAGAATGCAGACATCGATTGAATTTTGCCTATCAAAACACTTATACTCCTCACAATCTCATTGCCATGCTTGCTACTTGCTAATATTTTGGGAGAGAACCCTTGGTATCTTGATTCGGAGCAAATAGCCATATAACTAATGATGAAACTGAACTGCCAGAAGCCACATCTGTTGAAGGAGCGGATGAGATTCAAGCAGCCAATGGTGAAGGTATGCCAATTACACACATTGGTAATGTGTCTAAAATTGCATCTTCTCACTCTTTTCACCTAAATAATGTGCTTCTAGTTCCAAAGTCATCACAAAATCTATTGTCAGTGCATAAATTCACCAAAGTGATAACAACCGCTCTATCACTTTTGATTACGTTGGTTTTGTTGTTAAGGATTACTCAACCGGGAGGACCATTTTACAAGGGCCACATAAAGGAGGACTATATCCAATCAACTTTATCAAGTCTACTAACAAAAGCCTTCTTTAGCAACAATAATCTAGCTTCGGTTTGGCATCAAAGGTTGGCTCATCCATCTTTTCAAGTGCTTCAAAAAGTATGCGGGGATATGGATTTATCTAGTTTAGTCAAAACACCACTCTTTTGTAATGATCTGTCATCTAGGGAAAAGTCACAAATTACCTTTTACTTTGTCATCACATAGAGCTCGGTCTCCACTAGAACTACTACATATGGACTTGTGGGGTCCTAGTCCCGTAATTTCTTCAAGTGGTTTTAGATACTATGTTAACATTGTAGATGACTATTCAAGGTTTTGTTGGATATTTCCATTATATGAAAAATCAATTCAAGGCTATCTTTCTTCATTTCAAAGCGATGATCGAGAAATTACTACATACTTCTATTGTTAAAATAAGAATCATGGAGGTGGAGAATTCTTAAACAATGAACTTAATGGTTTTCTAAGTGTCAATGGAATAATACATGAAGTATCTTGTCCACATACTCAAGAACAAAATGGAATGGTGAGTCCAAACACGGGCACCTTGTTGATACGGGAAGAACCTTTTTAATTCAATCGGGTTTATCGGATAAATTTTGGGTTGATTCCTTTCATACAAAAATTATGTTATCAATAGATTGCCTGTCAGAAGCTTGGGTTTCATATCACCTTTTGAAAAGCTATTTGCTCAGAAACCTGATTATTCTTTCCTAAGATCTTTTGGTTCCTCCTGTTTTCCATGGATTAGGCCCTATACTGCTCATAAATTGCAACCTAGAAGTGTGCACTGTGTCTTTGTTGGCTACAGTTCTATGCATAAAGGGTATAGATGTCTAGATATTAAAACAGGAAAAGTGTATATCTCTAGGCATGTGGTTTTCAATGAACATCACTTTCCATTGAAACCTGTGGCTACTCTACTTCCTGGCCTTGCAGCTCCTTCCACATCCTCTGATATCTCTCCTGCCTCAACTGTCACAACACCTGCATCAGTTCAGTCAACATCAACACTTCAGTCTGATACTGTTCAGTCATCTACTGCATCAACAACTGCCAGTCCTTCTACTTCTGCAACACTGCCATCAGCTGCTTCCTCAACACCTGTCACTTCAACCACTTCAGTTCCTGGTATTCCCAATTCATCTTTCAATTCTCATTCCATGATAACAAGAGGCAAAAGAGGTATCTTTAAACCTAAAGTCTATAATACCAAATATGTTCTATCTGCTAATCTACATTCAGCCATACCTCCTCCTACACCTACTTGTTACTCTAAGGCAATTAAAATACCACAATGGAAAGGATCTATGGTAGATGAACATACTGCTCTTAAAGATGCAGGCACTTGGACTCTTGTAGATCCAGATCCATCTTATAATGTTGTAGGTTGCAAATGGGTCTTCAGAATCAAATACAAAGCAGATGGTTCTATAGACAAATTCAAATCTAGATTAGTAGCTAAAGGTTTTCATCAACAAGAAGGAGTAGACTACACCGAAACATTTAGTCCCGTAGCAAAACCTACTACTATCGTTGATACTTTCTTTGGCGATTCACTTTAAGCGGGAAATGAAGCGGTTGGATGTTAGTAATGCTTTTCTACATGGGGATTTAGCAGAAGATGTATATATGCAACAACCTCCGGGATTTGTTGATCCTTCTAAGCCTCATCATGTCCGCAAACTTCACAAATCAATTTATGGTCTTAAGCAAGCTCCCGGGGCTTGGTATGATAAGCTCCTGAGGTTCTTATTTCACATGAATTCAAGCCATCACTAGCGAGATCCTTCATTATTTGTTCAAAAGTTTGGGTCCAGAATTACTATCATCTTGGTCTATGTAGATGACATCATTATTATGAAATTCCAATGAGTATATCTCTCGAGTTCATTACTCAACTTGGTCATATTTTCCTATTAAAGATTTGGGGTCTCTTCATTACTTTCTTGGGCTTCGGGTCAAAAGAAACTCCAATCATCTTTTTCTCGGTCAAACCAAGTATGCTCTATACTTACTTTGGAGAAGTTCAATATGACTGGTGCTAAGCCTTGCAACACCCACTGTGTCACTTTACGCTCCACTCACCGCCTCGGATGGGATACCATTGTCGGACCCCGGTGAATACGAGGTCATTAGTAGGTGCTCTCCAATATCTTACTTGGACAAGACACAAATTGGTTTCTTTGTTAACCAAGTCTGTCTCTATATGCAAGCTCCTACTGATCAAGATCTTATTGCGACTAAAAGAGTCCTAAGGTACATCAAAGGTACTTTAGATTATGGTGTGCTATTTTCTAAGGGTCTTCTTACATTACATGGGTTCGATGATCTTGTGACTTTGGGTCTATTGATACTCGAAGATCTACGGTGGTTTCTGCCTTTTCTTTGGTCCAAATCCTATTTCTGGTCTAGCAAGAGACAAGGCACTTTGTCTCCAGGAGTTCAACGAGGCGATGCGGATCTCTAGCAAATACAAGCTGAAATTGTTTGGGTATGTCAATTGCTCAAGGACTTACATCTTTTTCTTCCTTCTCCTCCTTTGATCTCTTGTGACAATCGTAGTCTTTGTGTCCCTTTCTTCAAATCTGTCTTTGCATAGCAAAATGAAGCATTTGGCTATAGATTATCACTTTATCAGAGAACTGGTCCAAAACAAGAATGTGCAGGTTACCTATCTTTCAACATGGGATCAAATTGCCGATATTTTTACTAAGGGGATGGGTGGCCCAAGATTTTCTTGTCTCGAGAGACAAGTTGAAGGTTGTTTACGGTAGCACCCTTCACCTTGAGGGGGTAATAGTGTTGTACGTGTGTATCTCTGATTGGTTAGTTTAGTGAGTCATTTACGTACTGTCTTGTACACACACGTCCACTTTGAATTTGTGTTGCCTTGTAATATAAATACAAGGAGTGTCTGGTCCTTATACTGTAATTCATTTGTTTTTATTTTCAATCATTTTATTAATGATACTAGAGGCAACATCACACTAGAGAAGCAAGTTGATCAAACCAAAGGGTTAACAGAAGAAAATTCAGGTTTTTAAATGGGGGTCAATGGCGGACAATCTATGACAGAAGGGTCATGGCCTAGCTATGTTACAAACAAGATAGCTGCTACCTCTAAAAAGCATTCGAGTGATAAATATAAAATCCAAAGTGACCACATGCAAAATAACGTTAATATTTCCAAGTGGAAGCACGTGATGGAGGAAGACAAACTGCTACACCAGACAAACACAGCAACAGACAAGGTGGTCGAGGCAGAAAAATTATAGCATCCAACTGGCATGCACAACACAGGTAGCATTGTAAACTCTTCTATACAGATAAGAGAAAACTTTGTGAGGTCAAGCCAAAAGGTCCATCTGGAGAAAAATAGCCCAAATCATTTAAACCGCCCGCACCCAAAGTCCATTTCCACCCACCGATCTCCACTACCTGTCTAGACTCGGATTCAATCTCAAAAGCTATTATCGACCAGTCAAACTTAATCGCAGGAGATGTTTCTTCTTCATCATGTTCCTCGGTAGATTCAGTCTCAAAGAAGAGGAAAGGTTGGAAGAGATCTGCTAGACTCACCAATAGAGAAAAAAATAAAAAGAAGGTTGAAAGAGTATCACCTGGTGTTAAACGATCATCTTGCCCTATGGAAATTGATACTCCTATCAAGAAAAACAATACTATCAAAATTCCCCAAACGGGTGTGGTGGCTACCCAAAATCAGCCACAAAATCAATGTTAATTTTCTCATGGAATCGAGGATTGAGAAACATCTCGACAGTCCGCAATCTCAAGGCGTTTCTCAGGTCTTGCAAGCCTCAAATTGCTTTTCTATCGGAAACTCACTTGAATAAGGTAAACTCATATAAAATTTTCTCTTCCATTGGGTTTGATAATTTTGTAGCTACACCTGCTATAGGTAGAAGTGGGGGGAATGTTATTCTTTGGAACAATGATATTGACATGGAGATTATTAGTGCTAATAAAAATGTTATATACTGTCGAATTCATCAAATTATTGGGAAGGATTGGGATCAGTTTTGCGTCTATGGCCCTCCTCAGCGTCAACTAAGAAATGAGTTTTGGTTAAATTTCTCAAATTTCACAGCAAATATACTTCATCCATGGTTCATAGTAGGTGATCTGAATGCTATTGTTTCTATTACTGAGAAGCAAGGAGGTAGACAAGAGATGAATACATCAAATACTGAATTCAAAATTTTCATTCAAGATAGAAGTCTAATTGATATGGGATATGTCGGACCAGCTTTCACTTGGTCTAATTCTGCAATTGTTGAAGAACCTATTTTTGAGAGATTGGATCGAGCCTTATGTACTTCTGACTGGTTATTCATGTTTCCGGACAATGGGGTGTTGCATTTACCAAGAATCAGTAGCGACCATGCACCAATTTTGGTGAACTAGGACAACTAAAAGGAAGAGAAGACATGCCAACAAGTTCGAGTAATTTTGGGTTGAGCATCCAGAATTTAAAGATGTTGTGAGTAAATCTTGGGACTCTGAACAGTCTAATATCACTTGTAAGATTACTGCAGTGGGGAAAACCCTGAATAAATATAGTATGAAATCTTTTGGAAACATTTTCATTGCAGAGGAGGAGGCTAAAGCAGAATTGTTAAAAATACAAATGGAAGCTCATCAAAGAGACAGAAGGCTGGATGAAGCAAAATTATGTGAGAAGATTGATCATTTAAATCAGATCCAACAAAAGTACTTTAAACAAAGAAGCAAAGTGAACTGGATTCCATATGTCGACAAAAACACTCATATATTTCAAATGGCAGTTCTTCAAAGAAGGAGAAAGAATCAAAGACTCACTGATGGTAGTTGGGTTACCAATAAAGAGGGTATTGTTTCCTACCTTTTAAACCATTTTTCCATTTTTTTTTCAAAAGAGAAGCTGATGAAGACAAGCACACCATTCTGTTTCAGTCTACTATGAAGATAGACTCCACCAGTAATGATATGATTTCCATGATTCCCTTTGCTGATGATGTTTGGAATATCTTAAAGAAGATGAAGAATCTCAAGTCCCCTGGTCCAGATGGCATGCCGGCTTTATTATTTAAAAGATGTTGGGAGTTTATCGGAGAAGATGTTACTCAAACAATTCAACAATGTTCTCCTCAGCCTCTCTACCTCCAGGTTTGAATCATACAAACATTGTATTGATTCCTAAGGTAAAACACCCAACTATACCTTCTGAATATAGACCAATTGCATTGACTAATATCATATATAAGATCATTACCAAAATTATTGCCCAAAGATTGAAAGTGCATCTAAACAATCTAGTAGATAATGCACAATCATCTTTCATACCTGGTAGAATGATCATGGACAATATTGTGGTTGCAAAAGAAATCTTCCACACTGTGGCAAACTCTAAATCTTTAATTGGATCTTTTGCTCTCAAAATCGACACAAGTAAAGCCTATGATAAAGTCAGTTGGAGGTTTCTTAGTCACTGCCTTAGGTCATTTGGCATAGTAGGAAAGTCTCATGCTCTTATAATGAATTGTATCTGCACTGCATCATTCTCAGTGGTGGTTAATAGTCAAGCTGAGGGATTTTTCAACAGTGAGAGAGGCTGACGCCAAGGATGCCCGTTATCCCCATATTTATTTATTCTGTGTTCTCAAGGGTTATCTTGGTTAATGAGATCTATGGAGCAAAATGCTTTGTACAATGGTTATAAAATCTGTAAAAATGCTCCTGCAGTTTCTCACCTGATGTTTGCAGATGATTTACTACTCTTTGGTACTCTGGATAACAAGACTGTAAATACAATGCAGCACATCCTCAACACCTATGTTGCCTGGTCTGGTCAAAGCATAAATATGCAGAAATCTGCAATACATTTCAGCAAAGGAGTACAACAAGGGAGAAGGAATGAGATTTCCAATTTTTTGAGAGTATAGCAGTTGAACATAAATGATAAATACTTAGCCACCAGATTCTCAAACCATCTTACAAAACTGCTTCTTATGACTTTCTCACTGACAAGTTTGATACCCATAAAGAGAGTTTATGTCACATGCTGGAAGGACCATATTGATCAAGCATAATCTTGGAATCATTCCTCTTTACTTCATGGCTACATCAATTATTCCAAAGAGGACGCTAAGAAATCTCACAAGAACAATGAGCCATTTCTGGTGGGGGCATTCTAGGGACACAAAGAAAATACATCTCATCAATTGGAGTCAGTTTGAAAAACCCAAGGATATGGGAGGTCTTGGAATCAGATTTTTACATCATCTCAACACAGCAATGATTGCAAAGCTAATCTGGAAATTTCTAAATGATAAATATTGTACTTGGACTCAGCTCATGGAGGCGAAGTATCTTAAAGGAAACAACTTCTGGACTGTTGAAAAACCTCTGAAGTGCTCTTCTACCTGGGCAGCTATGCTCAGCTGCAGAGAAGACATGAAATATGGGTGTTGCTGGAGCATTGGGAATGGTGAAAATATTAAAATTTGGAGTGATCCTTGGGTCCCAAAACTACATAACAAGACTCCCATGGCACCTGCAAGTATAAATGAAGGACCCACCAAAGTCAGTGAATTAATTCTCAAGAACCCCAATAGATGGGATGAGGAAAAGACCAACCAGCTGTTTAACCCAGTGGATGCAAGCATAATCAAAGAATTGTACATCCTATATGAGCAAGAGGACACTATCAAGGATAAGTGGATATGGCTTCATCATCCCAATGGGAATTTTTCTGGAAAATCGTTTTTGAAAACCTTACAGAATAGACTACCTTCTTCTTCAACAGATACTGAGGATTTCAATTGGAAGAAGCTTTGAATGATAAAAGTTTTACCACCAAAAGTTCAGATGTTCTTATGGAGACTTTTTAACAATGGGCTTGCTGTCGGAAACAGACTCATGAAATTTGTAAAGGGTATAAATTTGGATTGCAAGTTCTGCAACAGGCTGTAGAAACTGCTGATCATCTATTCCTTCATTGCCGGGTCACCCAAGCTTTTTTATTCGCTTCTCCCATGACTTTCAGACTCGACAGAGAAACCATTACATCAGTTAAACAGCAGGTGCAAATATGGATGAATGCAGGTGGATATTACTCTCTATTAAAGATGGGGGGCAAGCCTTCTTTCGACCATCTGGAAGACTAGAAATAACATGATATTTAATAATGGAAAGATCAATTTCAAGAGTATGTTAAGAGAGGCCCTGTACTGGTTTAACTTCAACAATACAGAGTCTGAAGTGGCTGTACTTCCCACCGAATAAGATATATTGGATTCTGAATCCACTGTTTGGATACCTCCTCCAATAAACAAGTACAAAGTAAATTTTGATGGAGTTGCATGTCCAAAAGGATTTGCCTGTTGTTGATGGTGGTTTTTAGCTCAGGGTCAAAATTGTAAAATCTTGTATTTAATGCGCTGTCATCCTGCAAAGGAATAAAGGCCATTTGAAAGTAATGAGTGTCCAGACCTCTTTACTTACATATATATTGAGCAATTCAACATATTTATGTAGTTTATTCATAATGGTGCGCGAGGCAATAACCCCGATATTCTGTAAACTTTAACCTATTGCATTATTTACTAATGCATTGACCTGCCTAGTGTTTTCCTATGCTATGTTCTCGGCTGAACTCTCAATATTGGCATGACATGACGATTAATGTTCACTCACAGCGGAGTAGCGTAAATCTCCCGAAGTGTCAGCATTGAGACCTGCATGAAAATACTCACATAGGCTACATCACCCTCTGACAAAGAGATCGGCGTGTTCACACACTTTTTAATTAAAAGTTAGCGCGATAGAACGCGTTTTAATTCCTTAAGCAAAATCTAGACTGTTCGTATCAGTCTTAAGAAACGATCACGGCCATACAATTTGGCCACGCAATTCAACAAGCCTAGCCTACTCCTAGCAGAATTAGGAAATCATCACGATGACCACCGGCGGGCCCACTACCATCCCGACCGAGCGAATCCCATCTAGTACATTTGAAGCGCTTCGAACAATTGACCCTAATGTGGGTTATCGCGCTATTGGCAAAACAAGATCACACGAGCGAAGACCGGCAAAAACGGTCTCAAAACCCATTGCATCCGTCCAACTTAGCTGGCCTAGTTGGATGGCGTAGATCGCATTTCGGACGATCAAAGAAGTGCTGGCGTGTTCGTTAACGGCCCAACTTCTCCGTTGGTCGATCGACCTGCCCACGGCAAGTCCAGAGAATGTCAAAACGTTTGCCCAAACTAGAGCGAACGCGCCAATCCAAAACCCTAATATGGGTTGCGGCATGATACAAATATCGCAAATCAATCCTGACCACCCATCTTCGCCAGCCGAATTGAGTGTCTTAGATCTAATTTTAGATGGCCCAGGAGATGTCAGCGTGCTCACAAGCGGCCCGTCTTTGCACATGGCCGATTGGCTTGTTCAAATCAGCGCCCGGCGCTTTGAATCGATTAGCCAAAATAAGGTTGGCCGCATGGTTTCTAAACCCTAAATTGCGTCAACGGTAATATATAACTGCCGCAAATCATTTCGTCCATCCAACTTCGCTAGCCTTGTTGGATGGTGTAGATTTATTTTCAGAAAACCAACATGGTAGCATTGTGATCACCGTCCACCCCTCCTTCACAGGGAGCGATCGACCAAGTGATAGCTCGCCCATAGGGTCCTAAAACGATTACCTAAAGGTGGCCGGTCGTGCTACTTCTTTAAGACGCTCAATTCGTGATTGATTCGATCGAGCTCTAAAACAGCGATGCTTTATATACATCGATTATAAGCAATGATATGCAAATATTGATTTCACGAATAACTTATCATTTAACCTAAAAGCACTATGTGCTGATTTTAGCGGAAAGTCTCATGACTTGACCCATTCAATCGAGACATCAAACATGTCACAAACTGGGGGATGCTCACTAGGGTATTGGTCCGGCGGTTTTACGGCGTGCGGCGTGCAACGCGCCCATTATGAGGAAGTGTCGAAAGGACGGACGGTTAACGATCTTGAGAGTAGTGGGTGAAAGTGTAACCAGTCTTCCCTCATAACGGAAACACGATGATCACCACTTTCTGCACAATTCCACTTCTCCACTACTCAACTTCCTCCACTTCATATGAGATCAGGGTGCTCTCAATGACTTGTATAAATAGGTTTTCAACCTATTCCGAAAGAAGGGGTTATCAACACAAGTAGCCAGAAACCATTTTCTGATACAAGTCATAAAACAGCCACACCTTCATAATTCAACATTCTGATCTCAAACACCTTCTCCGCTTTCCTCCCTAAGATAAATCCTTCTCCTTCATCTTGTGACTGAATTGAATCTGGAACGGCCATTTCTTGGTTTAGGCCAGAGTCTTACAGATTGATCTCTCGAATCTAAAAGTACTCTCGTGCAGTGCATTTGTTTAGGGTTTGAATTTGTTTCTCATCAACACACCCCAAATTTACCAAAAAGAGCAGAATCAGTTTTTACCCAAAAACAACTGGCGACCACAGTGGGAGATTAATCTCTCGGTTGCAAGATCAATTTTCAATTTCATTTCAATTTCCTCAAATTCAAGATGGTTGGTCTTAGGATCAATTCAACTCCAAACTCCGAGCAGAATCCTTCAAATGATGATACTCCTCCTTCCAACACTCTATCTGATCGCACGGCCAATGGAGAAATTCCAACCCTAACAGAATTGGCTCGAGTACAGGAAATACACACGAGGAACATGGACGTGATGAAAGAGGCGATAGACAGCATACTCAACTTCCTCGTCAAGCTGACATCGGATTTGAGCGGCTTCTCTGCTTCGGAGATTTCAACACTAAGGGCTACTCTTCAACCGATGATCATCGTCCTCAAGTCAACAGCTTCACCACCAACCAGTGGCCAGTGGACCAGGAAGTGGCTTCTTTATTGGAAAGTTTGTGTAAACTCCTACACCTCTCAAAGGGCCAACGGGCGGAGATGTTTGATGCAATCAATCAGATATCCCTAGACGCACGTTTGGCTCCATCGCGCAATGAAACCTTAAAAACATCAGAGATGTCCATAAATAATGTCACATTTACTGAAGACGACATGATGGCAGAAGAAGGTCACAACAGAGTCATGCATGTTATTGCACGCATCAAGGATTCGGAATTCAAAATGGCTCTTATCGATACGGGAGCATCCTCGAATGTCATTACTCTTAAAACTCTCAGGACAGCCAAGGTTCGACCAAACAAAATCGTACTGCAGCCTACCATGATGACGGACTTCGAAGGAAACCAAACCAGCACGTACGGGTATGTTAATTTGAATATATCAGTAGGGCTTGTCCGGTCGAAAGTAAAGTTCGAAGTGATAGAGAAAGAGCCAGTCTACCACGTGATACTAGGGAGACCATGGCTTCATGATAACAAGATCACCCCCTCAATGTATCACCAATGCTTGAAAACTATGTTGAATAAAGAAGTCGTTCGCATTCCTGCGTTATTGTCTCCTTATACACCGATTTGTGGCGTGGAACTGTTCGAGCCAAGGGAAAATTCACAAGATTCATCAAGAAAGGTTTACTGCACTCCACTCCCCACATAGACGTCGATCGAGGAGGAAGACCGGCTCACATCACTGAACAGAAAGACCAAGTCTAGCGGCGCGCCTATGCTGACAGGACGCACTAATTCTTCTTCATCAAGCGAAGGCTCAGCTCATCTTCATGCTAAGAGGGAACGGACCTTTGTAGCGAGTCATGACCAGAAAGGGAAAACTGTATAGCGGCGCCGTTGTTAGCAATTAGCAGGGGAGACTGTCACCCAGTCTCTCCGCCCAATAGAATGCAACAACAACGACAGGTTGCAAGAAGAAGTGCCAGATGCTCCATGACAGTTACAGTATGGCACCGAATCCACAACCGATGAATTCGAAATCATCAACATCGGGAATGAAGAATCTCCAAGACCTATCTCCATCAGTTCGACACTATGTGCAGACGAACTCACAAAGATCGTGAACCTTCTCAAGGACTATCAAGACATATTCGCATGGACATATGAGGAAATACCCGGCCTGGATGAGAAACTGGTCACTCATCATCTACACATAATACCTGGATCCAAGCCAGTCAAACAATCTCCAAGGCAGTTCAGACACGATGTGGAAGAACAAATCAAGACCGAGATTCAGAAGCTGTCGGCTTCATCAAGCCCATTCACCATCCCACCTGGTTATCCAACGTGGTTCCCGTAAAAAAACGGTAAAATTAGATACTGCGTTGATTTCAGAGATCTGAACAAATGTTGCCCCAAGGATGATTTCCCTCTTCCCAACATCGATATGCTAGTAGACGCTACCAGCGGACATGGCATGTTCTCCTTCATGGACGGGTACAACAGCTACAATCAGATAAAGATGTATGAGCATGACGCAAGTAAGACGGCTTTTCGAACCCCTCTTGGAAACTATTATTATACTGTGATGCCTTTTGGTTTGAAGAATGCTGGTGCTACCTACCAACGCGCCATGACTGCAATTTTCCACGACATGATGCATAAACAAGTTGAAGATTATGTAGATGACATAGTGGTTAAATAAAAAACTCGAGCGGCCCACACAGACGTTTTACGGCAAGTGTTCGAACGATGTCGTGAATACAAACTGAAGATGAACCCTTTGAAATGCGCTTTTGGAGTCTCTTCCGGCAAATTTATGGGATTTCAAGTAACTGCTGAAGGAATCAAGGTAGATCCGGCCAAGAATCAAGCTATCCTCACGATGCCTCCTCCGCAAACTGTGAAGGAACTCCAGAGCTTCATGGGCAAGGTAAACTACATTCGACGTTTTATACCCGGATTAGCCCAGCTTGTCGCTTCGTTCACTCCCTTGCTGAAAAAGGAAGCAAGCTTTGTTTGGGCCACGCAGCAACAAGAAGCCTTTCGCAAGATTCAGCAAATATTGTCATCACCGGCCATTATGAAATCCCTATACAAGGGAGACCGTTGTGCCTCTATACTGCTTCCAGCGATGCTGCCGTTGGACCCTCCTTGCTCAAGAAGATGATGAAGGGATTGAACACCCTATTTACTACTTCAGTTGTACCTTAAGAGATGCTGAACTCAGGTATCCTAAGGCAGAAAAAGCGTGTTTAGCCCTAATTCACGTTATTCAGAAGTTCAGACACTACTTGCTGTCAAACAAAGTAGTGCTAATAGTTAAAGCTGATCCTGTCAAGTTCTTACTCTCAAAGCCGGCCTTGATAGGCCGGACGGCCAAATGCTTACTCCAGATATCGGAGCTCGATATAACATGCACTCCTCCACGTGCTATTAAAGGACAAGCAGTAGCAGATCTACTAGCAGCATTCCCAGGAGAAGGTACTACTGCGCTACATGAAGATCTCCCTGGGGAGTTTCCAGAAATCTCTTTTGTCAAACAGGAAGCGTGGTTGCTGTATTTGGTAGGTGCTTTAAAGAGCTTTTCCTACGACTATGTCTAAACCGCAAGTGCACGGTGTCTAGTTTATAGACAGTGGCAAATACGGGTCATTCCCACAGAGAACTAGAGTGTGTAATGTAATCCAAGGCTTTACTTGACTGAATTCCAAAGAATTGATAGAGGCTTTTGATGTTTGTGTGTCGATACGACAAATTTGAGTGGTGACAGTGATTATAAGCTAAGGTAATAACGAGCAAGGCTGTTGTAACTGATGTTGTTGAGACACTAGGGTGTTTAACTCCACCCTCTGATCTTGTACTAAGTAATGTAAATTTTCAGCTTGTTCTATTGCCTTCCATTAAAGGCCTCGGTAGGATATTTGATGAACTAACTCAACTTGTCTACCCCTAGTATTACTTGGTCTTATTACGGCACCAATAATCACAGCAAAGCTAGCCTAGTGGTTCACTAATTTCCTAAGCATACATTCCCTAAGAACAACTTGACAATCTACTTACTTCATATTAAATCAAAGGGTTTCATCACACCCTAGTTTAATTGCTTAGAACATCATGCAATTGATAAAACAAATTCAAATTCAAATTACAAAATTGAAACCCTAAAACATGGACTAAAAAAACTCGACCGCATTTCTCTTACATCAAAAGCCCCATTTATAACTCACAACACATTTCTAACTAACTACTACTCGACCCAAACTCCTGATTTCGGCCTTCCTTCCTCTCTGAATCGACATGCGTGGTGGTTGGTTGAAACCCTAACTTCAATCATCTCTAACCTAGCTTCTAGGTTGATGAGAAGCTAAGAGAGAGATAATTGAGAGATAGAGTGATGAGCGGGAGCAGGGATGGAGTGGTTGTGATGGAGCTCTGCCATGGGCGTGGGAAGAAGGAGGTGGAGGAATGGCTGGGTAGGGTTTCTCTGATGAAGGTATGGGAGAAGAAAGAGAAAGGTGAGGGAGAAGTGAGGTTTGCTCGAGTGGTATAGGGTTAGCCCGGTTTTGATGTGAGGCGTGTACATCGAATGATGATGAGACGGGCCGAGCGAGTGTTGGATCTTGGGGGATATATCTGAACGGCTGAGGCGACTCGAGGCGTTTTGGTGTTGAGCGGAGGCATCAAGAAATGATGTAAGTGAAGGAGCGACCGTGGGATGTAACTAGATGAGATCTCAACGGCTCGGGATGGACGGGTTCGGATCCGGGTCATGGGTAGCTCTAGCCCAAGTCTTCCTTGTTGGTTTGCAACTGATTCGCGCGCGGGCTTTGGCTCTCTGCTCCATAGATGCTTGTCTCCAATCCTTTGCTCTTTTGGTTCCGCATTTTCTCCGAGCTTTATTTATTACCTAAAAACACAAAGTTAATTAGTACAAATATTTATTCTTGAAAACAAAGAAAATACAGAATCTGGGATAATATTTGATTCTTGAGCACAAAAGATGGGTAAAATGCCAATAAAAAGGTGTATAAATATGCGCTATTTAGCACTCATCAAATACCCCCAAACCTGAATTTTACTTGTCCTCAAGTGAAACAGAAATTAAGAAATCCTAATTATACCCCTGTCGCAGTCTCTCGAATGCATTTAGCGTATGCACTAAGCCTTTAAACCCCTAGGTGTCCCTAGTGGACGAGTTGTAGTCTCGTGAGGGTTTACCAGAGGTGTACCCACAAAACCTTCTCCAACTTCGTAATATAAAAGAGTCTCAAGCATCCAAGAAGCTATGAGGACATAGAGTTTCGCATGCTAGTAACGAAGTTAGAACTACTAAAGAACGCATTCTCATCCTTAAGTCTTTGGCGAGAAGTAACCATACCATATGAAAGAATTCGGATTCGATTGTGATCATAAGTCTCAACTTCTGCCTCACCATTAGGGTTTTATGATAATTGCACTCAAAAAGATCGCTTTTTTAGTCTCTCATGTGTGCAGCGGGAATAAAGAGAGAAATCCTGCACACGTTGTAGGTAAGAAGGATAACCTTCCGAAATAATTTCGGAGACTCCACGAAGTGTGGACAAAAAGAATCTTTTTCTGATGATCTCTAAGGAAGGAAATCAACCATTAGCAAGGGGTGGGAGTACTCACTCACTTCTCACCCGATCGGCAATTAATATCACTCTCTCATAAGAACCATAGAAACGTCTTCAATCTTCGGTCTTCGGTCTTCAATTGTTGATGACGAACTTCTAAACTTCACAATACTTGACAATTTTTAACTTTTATACTCAATTTACTTGTTGTTTGGATTTTTCTTCTTGAACTCTTCATTACCATGGTGGTATAAAAAATAAAAAATGAAATAAAATTTTTTTTTTTTTTTTTTTTTTTTTGATTTTTGATTTTTTTGATAATTTACTTTACATGAAAAGAAAATAAAAACAATGAAACAACTACTCCATGGGTGAAGGACTATATCACTCAATTTTTCCACAACTTGTATTGTCTTGATTTTATAAATTTTATTAATTCTCATCCTATTTTTCTTTGTTGCACATAACCTTGGACTATATCAACTTTTCTTCAAATATTCAACGTTGCTCCGCTTGTCGACGATGATGTGTTTCTATGGATCTGTTGATTGAGAGAGAGAGTGATGCTAACTGCAAATCGATATTTAGAAGGAGTTTTCATCTTTAGACGTCACCCTCATGATTGACGGAATTAGCACTCAAGAGATCAAAAGTAGTCTTTGAAAGTGGTGCGAAGTTGGGTAGCTCACCATTCCTACCCGGAATTGACGTACGGTGACACACACTCTAAAAGCTTTTCTAGAAAGTCACAAAGAGTGAAGGTCGGTACCTCGCTTGATGTAAAATGGGTTGTCTCCACTATGGTTGATCACAATTCTACTACCGAATATCTAAACAAAGACCTAATTAGCCCTCCTATTGTATGGTTAAATCCGACTTTAACGCTCTAATCAACTAAGGAACCCGATTATGTTCTCCAAGTACTTCCAAGTTCTTGTTATTTCGGTCAGACTCTCTATGTAAACATAGCTAAAAGCATGCTAGTGACTCTAAAATCTCTAAAAGTTGGAGGTTTTTATGCAAACTTTTGAGTTTTTCGATTTTTTTTTTTTTTTTTTTTTTTTTTTTTTTTTTAAAAAAAAAGTAAAATAAAAAGACTAAAAACTCTATATGCAAATTTTGTTTTGTAAAAGAAGTAAAATAAAAAGACTAAAAACTCTATATGCAAATCACACCCCCAAACCTAGACCAAACATTGTCCTCAATGTGTTAACAGATAATAAGAATTTAAATATTCACATACCAAGAGAACTATGTTGAGAGGAGAAAAGGGAAGAGATTACCGGATGCAAGAGGGTGTTGCCAAACCATAGAAAGATGAATGCTTTGAAAGCAAACAATCACGAGCGCAAGACAAAAAGGTTGGTTAGCACACATCAAAATTATGCAAAAGAAAAAGAAAAGGGAAAGATGATGGATGTTTAGTCCATAAGTATGTACACGAGTGAACTAGATCAGTCCACATAGATGGGGTCTTCCAAGTCAACGGTCTCAACTTCTGGTGGAAGATGCTCCAGAAATGGTTTCAGTCTTTGACCATTGACTTTGAAGATGTTCTTGTTTGCTGGGTTTTCAACTTCTACCGCTCCATGGGGAAAAACGGTACGTACCACGAATGGTCCAGACCATCGGGAACGTAGCTTTCCTGGAAACAAATGCAATCTAGTGTTGTACAATAAAACTTTCTGTCCTGGGGTGAAAGACTTGCGCAGAATGCGCTTGTCGTGAAACACTTTCATCCTATGTTTGTACGTTTTGGCACTATCATATGCATCGTTTCTCAATTCTTCTAACTCATTGAGTTGAAGTTTTCTACGGTACCACTTTATCAAGATCAAAATTCAACTTTTTCACAGCCCAAAATGCACGGTGTTCTAACTCAACGGTAAATGGCATGCTTTCCCGTACACAAGTCTGTAGAAGGAGACATCCCAATGGGAGTCTTGTATGCAGTCCTATAGGCCCATAAAGCATCGTTTAGGCGCAAAGACCAATCTTTCCTAGAAGGATTGACGGTCTTCTCAAGAATATGCTTAATTTCCCTATTGGACACTTCCACTTGGCCACTGGTTTGAGGATGGTAAGGTGTTGCGACCTTGTGAGTGATTCCATACTTGCGCACTAGTGATTCAAAGGGTCTATTGCTAAATGACTACCTCCATCACTCGATTATCGCTCTCGGGGTTCCAAAACGGGAGAAAATGTTCTCCTTAAGAAAGGAAAGAACAACTTTATGGTCGTTGGTTTTGGATGCAATGGCCTCTACCCACTTAGAGACATAATCGACAGCTACAAGGATGTACAACTTACCTTCAGAATTCGGAAATGGACCCATGAAATCAATGCCCCAAACATCAAACAGCTCAACAATCAATATGGGTTGTAAGGGCATCATGTTTCTCCTAGATATACTTCCTAATTTCTGGCATCGGTCACAAGCAACACAAAATGCATGGCAATCCTTAAACAAGTTGGCCAATAGAAACCGCTTTGCAAGATCTTTGCAAACGTGTTTTCTTGGCACTAAAGTGGCCTCCACATGCATGGTCATGACAGAAAGAGATGACGTCCCTTTGTTCGAATTGGGGACACATCTCCTAATGATTTGGTCTTGCAGCGGTACTTAAACAAATATGGGTCATCCCAAAGGAAATGTTTAACTTCACCAAGAACTTGGAACGGTCTTGTTTAGACCAATGCAAGGGCATTCTACCTCGTAGCAAGGTAGTTGACAATATCGACAAACCAAGGCATCTCGGACACAAGCATCAATTGCTCATCGGGGAATGATTCCCTAATCAACACGGACTCATCGGAAGATTCAACATTCAACCTAGACAAGTGATCGACAACAACATTTTCTGACCCTTTCTTATCTCGAATTTCGAGGTCAAACTCTTATAGCAAGAGTATCCATCGAATTAGACGAGCCTTAGCATCTTTCTTAGACAAAAGATATCTCAATGCAAAGATGATCGGAATAAATGATGACCTTAGATCCTATCAAATAAGATCTAAACTTATCTAATGCAAACACAACATCTAGCAACTCCTTCTCGAGTAGTGGAATAATTCAATTGAGCATCATTAAGTGTTTTACTAGCATAGTAGATCACATAAGGAGTTTGTCTACTCGTTGGCCTAAAATGTCCTACAAAGATAGTCGGACGCATCACACATAATCTCAAATGGTAATGACCAATCGGGGTCTGACTATAGGGGCAGATGTAAGGAGAGCCTTCGTTGCTCCCATGCTTCCTTACAAGCATCATCAAAGACAAATGCAACATCTTTTGCGAGAAGATTGCATAAAGGTCGTGAAATTTTACTAAAGTCTTTGATGAATCGAGGTAAAAACCCGCATGGCCTAGAAATGATCCGATGTCCCTCACGGAACGAGGTTGAGGCAAATCACAATGAGATCTACCTTGGCTTTGTCTACTTCTATGCCTTTTTCCGAGATGATATGCCCTAGAACAATGCCCGAATTAACCATAAAATGGCATTTTTCCCAATTCAAGACCAAACTCTTCTCCTTACACCTAACTAGCACACATGTGAGGTGATGCAAACACTCATCAAATGAAGATCCAAACACGAAAAATCATCCATAAAAATCTCAAGAAACTTATCTACCATGTCGGAAAAAATGCTCATCATGCAACGTTGAAAAGTAGCGGGTGCATTGCACAGCCCCAAAAGGCATACGACGATAAGCAAATGTTCCATAAGGACATGTAAATGTGGTCTTTTGTTGGTCTTCTTGCTATGTGAATTTGGTTGTAGCTAATAGCCATCTAAGAAGCGAAATACTTATGTTTGGCTAACCTTTCCGACATTTGGTCAATGAAGGAAGGGGAAAATGGTCTTTCTTGGTTACTGTGTTCAGTTTTCTATAATCAATACATACTCGCCATCCAAAGGTCACACGGGTGGGAAGGAGCTCATTCATCTCGTTTTGAACCACGGTAATGCCGCATTTCTTGGGTACTACACCGAATGGGACTGACCCATCGGCTATCGTGGACGGGGTAGATGATACCCGCGTCAAGCGGTTCGAGAATCTCACCCTTGACAACATCTCTCATGTTGGGGTTAAGTCTCCTTTGCATTTCCCTAGATGGTTTAGTGTTCTCCTCAAGGTTTATGTGATGCATGCAAATTGTGGGACTTATACCCTTAAGATCGGAGATGGTCCAACCTAAAGCTCCTTTATGTTCTTGAAGTACTTCTAAGAGTCTACTTTACTGTTCCGTGTCTAAACATGATGCAATAATCACAGGTAAAGTGTCAGAAGGACCTAAGAAAGCATACTTCAAGGTATCTGGTAATGGTTTCAAGTCAAGCTTAGGTGGTGTATCAAGAGGTGGGGCGATTTGGTATCAGAGAGTGGAAGTGGTTCCACTGCATTCACCATTTAGCAATATCCATGGGTGGGACCGATTCAAGCAAAGAGTTAATTTCACCAATGTACTTAGACTCAAAGAGATCTAAGTCAAAGTTATCTAAACAAAGGCTTGCAAAGGGTCCATTGACAAAATGTCGAGCAACGAGTCTTGGATCGGACTCTCGATCATGTTAATCTCATGCAAATCAAGTATCATCACAATCAATGGGTTGTTGACTAGCGTTAAAAACATTCAATTCTACGGTCATGTTACCAAAAGACAATTTCAACACACCATTACGACGGTTGATGATGGCATTGGACGTCGCCAGAAAGGACGTCCTAAGATCACAGAATGTGATTACTTGGGTCTTGCACGGGTTGAGTGTCTAAGACGATGAAGTCTACGAGGAAAGAAGAATTTATCAACCTTGATTAACACATCTTCAACAATACCACGGGGATTCTCACGGATCTGTCCGCTAACTCGTAGCTTAACAGGTGTGGGCTTCACTCCCAAGGCCCAATTGCACATACACAGAGTATGGCAATAGATTCACACTGCTCCTAAGTCTAGTAACGCCTTTTCGACCGTATGGTCGCCTATGTTGCATGTAATTGTTGGACTACCTGGTCTCTAAACTTAGGTGGAATCTTGTTTTGGATTATGGAGCTCACTTGCTCGAGAAAAGGCACGTTTATGCACATGAAGCTTACGCTTTTGTGTGCAAAGGTCCTTCAAAAACTTAGCATAGGTGGGTATTTGTCTAATTGCTTCGAGAAATGGAATGTTTATGTTAACCCTCTTGAACATTTCCAAAATCTCATTGTAATGGTTACCCCCCTTCTGTTGCACCAACCGTTGTGGGAATGGAGCAACAGGAACATGACTCGGCAAAGGAACATCTATATTGGTAGGGCTCTTGGTCTTATCAACAGGCTCAGATTCTATCTCTACATTAGATGTTTTCTGCGGTGTTGTGTGTACTTGGGAGAAGTTAGGGTGATTCCTCCACCCTGGGTTGTAGGTTTGAGAATAAGGGTTGAGAAGTTAGGGTGATTCCTCCACGTTTATGTACCATGAGAAGTTAGGGTGATTCCTCCACCCTGGGTTGTAGGTTTGAGAATAAGGGTTGTTCTCTTGCCTATGGTATAATGCATTGGCTTGCTCGGCTTGGGACTCTTGAAATGCATGTAGATCGGACAAATTGTCCACAAAGTGGTCAGAACTATGGCATGCGGCACAAGTGGCCATAGCAATTTGGTCACGGAGAGTAGGGGCATTAGATCTTACCTTCTTTTCCAACTCAAGCTCTTCTATCTTCCGGGCCATTGCAGCCATTTTTGCCCTTCCCTCAAAGTCAGACTCGATTCTATGAACATTGTTTGTAGGGGTAGTCCGTTTTGGTTCTCGGATGGACTCCCACTGTTGAGTCTTTCAGCGACTTCGATCAAGAAAGACCAACCGTCATCGGCACTCTTCTCAATAAATGCACCATTGCACATTGACTCGACTGTGGTTCGGGTTCTAACATCTAGACCCTCATACAAGATTTGCACGAGTCTCCATTTTCAAAACCATGGTAGGGACATTGGAGTAGTAATTCACCGAATCTCTCCGGGTACCTTGCTAGAGTTTCGTCTTCTAATTGCACAAAACCATTTAGACTTTGGCGAATTGCCGTGATCTTATGGTTTGGGAAAACTTTTGAAAAACTCCTTTGTGAGGTCATCCCAGTTCTAATGGACTGTGGTTTGTAGAGCATGTAGCCAAGACTTGGCTTTGTCTTTCGTGAGAAAAAGGAAACAGTTTCAATTTGAGGGACTCCTCGACATTTGGTTAAAACGCAGAGTCCCACAAATATCCTCAAAGTCTCTCACGTGATGGTACGGGTTCTCATCATTGACCCCTCTAAACACGGGTAGCATATGAATGGTGCTTGCTTTCAGTTCAAACCGCCAAATCGATCGCGGAGAATGATGCAAGAGGGCTGGGTTGCCTAGTTGGGTACATGTAGTCCTTGAGACTACGGGGTGGGTTTGGTTCATCACCCATGGTCTCTGATTCGGATGGGCTTTCTGATGGAATTGGGCTTTCTGTTGAAGAACTAGGTATGCTAACGATTTCGTCCGGGCGGATTCTAACTAATCGGTTTGTTTGGTCTCTAAAAGACACAATCATAGCCTAGCACGCGCTTCTAGCATGTTAACACACAATCAAGTTCAACACATAAAAGCAAAACTCAAAAATAATTCACCAATAAAAGACTCAAGCCCAAAGGATGCCCTTTTTGATGTTGCAAGGCCCGGCTGGATAGGTTGATTCTAGCCCAAAAGGTATGATGTGGGCTCGGTTTGTTTAAACCCAAAGAATCGAACTTATGTGGGTGAAGGTTGGCTTTGTACAGCCCAAATGATTGGGCTTAGGCTGGATAGGTTCGCCTGTGTTTGTGGGCTGAGAGATCAGTGGAATGGCAAGCCCAGAATTAGGTTTTAGCTTAAGCAGCCCAGGTTTTTGTGACAGCCCAGCAGTTGGGTTGAAGGCAAATTGCCAGGCCAGTGGTGTTGGTCTCAGACTGAGTGACAGTGGTTCTAGCTCGATTGATTTGGCACAGGGTCTGTTGTGTGCAGAGTTTGTCACCACTCACCTTTAGTCACATCAACATGACACGTTAGTGACTACACAAAGACACAAAGAAAGAAGAAAAATTTGGTGAATTGTGCACAAGGTAAAGGTTGTGCTCACTCAAAGGTGCAGCATGTGCCAGGGTGTGTGTTGTTGAAAAACAATCTAACTAATCACAAATATTGATACTTAACAGATCATTCACCCACCACATGTCACAAAATTTCAGGTCATGCATAAAAATCAGCAAAGAAATGAAGCTAACACGGTTTGATGTAAACTAGCTCGATTGAGTTTGTGGCATCAACTCACTCGAATACCAAAAGTCCGAGTTGATGTCAAACTCGAGCTCGGGGTTCACTTGTAGTACACACAAAGGGCTACGCAATACGAGGCAAGGCAATACAGTCTCACCTGAGAATGCTTAGATGCTAAGTAACAATGTGCACAGTTTGAACAATTGCACGAATATGCTCAGTATATGGAGTCAAGCATGCATAAATTGCTCAATGTCTCACACTTGCGGCTTCAGGGCTAGCAAGTTTGTAAGTATATCATGCATTCAGATTATCAAACATACACCATACAAAGAAAAGTTAGAAGCCAATACCACCAAAAGATTCACCGGGTTTAGGCACTCCACAGGGGCTCAACCGCCTTGTCTCTTCCAGTCTGCTCACAGTACCTGTGACTCAAGAGAGAAGTCTCGAGATCTCAATGTTGCATGAGATCAAGGCACACTAAGGTGCACAGATAACAAAGATGTAAGCAAGTAAGAACACTGATAGCAAGTACGACAAGAAGCAAGGATGTGAAGTTGCAAAAAAAAAAAAAAATAGAAAAGTCTAAGCTAATTTACGCTATCAACAGGGGATAACAAGGATGATTTCAACACATATATACAAGTCTAACTGAAAATCAGTAAAGTAAGTTAAAGAGCACAGGGAACGCGCCAAGTTCCCCGGCAACGGCGCCAAAAACTTGGTAGGTGCTTTAAAGAGCTTTTCCTACGACTATGTCTAAACCGCAAGTGCACGGTGTCTAGTTTATAGGCATTAAAGTGGCAAATACGGGTCATTCCCACGAGAGAACTAGAGTGTGTAATGTAATCCAAGGCTTTACTTGACCGAATTCCAAACAATTGATAGAGGCTTTTGATGTTTGTGTGTCGATACGACAAATTTGAGTGGTGACAGTGATTATAAGCTAAGGTAATAACGAGCAAGGCTGTTGTAACTGATGTTGTTGAGACACTAGGGTGTTTAACTCCACCCTCTCGATCTTGTACTAAGTAATGTAAATTTTCAGCTTGTTCTATTGCCTTCCATTAAAGGCCTCAAAGTAGGATATTTGATGAACTAACTCAACTTGTCTACCCCTAGTATTAATCTTTGGTCTTATTACGGCACCGAGTAATCACAGCAAAGCTAGCCTAGTGGTTCACTAATTTCCTAAGCATACATTCCCTAAGAACAACTTGACAATCTACTTACTTCATATTAAATCAAAGGGTTTCATCACACCCTAGTTTAATTGCTTAGAACATCATGCAATTGATAAAACAATTCAAATTCAAATTACAAAATTGAAACCTAAAACATGGACTAAAAACTGACTGCCTTTCTCTTACATCAAAAGCCCCATTTATAACTCACAACACATTTCTAACTAACTACTACTCTGACCCAAACCTGATTTCGGCCTTCCTTCCTCTCTGAATCGACATGCGTGGTGGTTGGTTGAAACCCTAACTTCAATCATCTCTAACCTAGCTTCTAGGTTGATGAGAAGCTAAGAGAGAGATAATTGAGAGATAGAGTGATGAGCGGGAGCGAGGGATGGAGTGGTTGTGATGGAGCTCGCCATGGGCGTGGGAAGAAGGAGGTGGAGGAATGGTCAGGTAGGGTTTCTCTGATGAAGGTATGGGAGAAGAAAGAGAAAGGTGAGGGAGAAGTGAGGTTTGCTCGAGTGGTATAGGGTTAGCCGGTTTTGATGTGAGGCAGGTACATCGAATGATGATGAGACGGGCCGAGCGAGTGTTGGATCTTGGGGGATATATCTGAACTACCGAGGCGACTCGAGGCGTTTTGGTGTTGAGCGGAGGCATCAAGAAATGATGTAAGTGAAGGAGCGACCGTGGGATGTAACTAGATGAGATCTCAACGGCTCGGGATGGACGGGTTCGGATCCGGGTCATGGGTAGCTCTAGCCCAAGTCTTCCTTGTTGGTTTGCAACTGATTCGCGCGCGGGCTTTGGCTCTCTGCTCCATAGATGCTTGTCTCCAATCCTTTGCTCTTTTGGTTCCGCATTTTCTCCGAGCTTTATTTATTACCTAAAAACACAAAGTTAATTAGTACAAATATTTATTCTTGAAAACAAAGAAAATACAGAATCTGGGATAATATTTGATTCTTGAGCACAAAAGATGGGTAAAATGCCAATAAAAAGGTGTATAAATATGCGCTATTTAGCACTCATCAGTATTTCGACGCATCTGCCACCCCTGGCAGCAATACCGGAGGAGCAGGTGTGGTCCTAGTGTCTCCAATTGGTGAGGTCTTTTCACATTCTTTCAAGTTGGACTTTCAGTGCACCAACAATTCGGCAGAGTATGAAGCTTTCCTCATAGGATTGTCGCTATCCAAACAAGCAGGAGCCACACATCTAGAAGTAAGAGGCGACTCTAAACTACTGGTCAACCAGATGAATGGGGTATACTCGCTCAAAGAGGTAATACTTGCCCCTTACAGATCTAAGGCGCAAAAGTTGTTGAACTACTTTGCTGATCGGCCGCAATAACAACAAACACGCTGATTGCTTAGCTACATTAGCCTCAAAGCTGTAATTTGAAGGTCTGAAAGAGACTTTGACAGTAAGGAGGCGGACCGTGGCGTCAACGTGGCTTCTACAATCCAAGGATACTGAAGCTAGCGATTGGAGAACTCCAATTATTCAAGAGATTAACAGTTCGCTTTCCCAGGGAAAGGTTAATCTCAAGACTCTACAAATTTCTTCATACTTCACGGAGTGTTATATCATCGAAACCCGGATGGATCCCTGTCAAGATGTCTCGGAGACGAAGAAGCACAGCTACAACTTAACCGTATTCACGGAGAAATCTGTGGACAAACGTTAGTGGTGACTCTTTACCGACGTCTTCAACGCTTTGGCTACTACTGGCCGGATATGGAGACCCAATCTCGATTACTTCAAGGTTCTTGCCCCAGCTGTCAAGCGCCACCATATCAATTGGAGGTCTTTAGCGTTAGCTATACTGGGGACTGGCGAGAAATATACATCAATTATCTTCGCGATGGTGTGCTTCCTGCCAACAAGAAAGATGTAGCCAAGATGAAACAAAAGGCCTAAAGATTCATACTTCACGAGGAAATCTTATATCACAAAAGTTTTGGAAGCAATTTGCTACGATATTTGGCAAAATCTGAAATCCCGACCATGTTAAAAGAAATGCATGAAGGCGAACAACAAGGGAAGAAGAAGTTGTTCCTCCAAATACACGAAAGGTATTACTGGCCAACCATGGAGGATGATGCAGCGGCGTTTGTTCAGAGATGCCATGAATGCCAGACTCACGGGAATCTCATCCACGTGCCTTGCACCCCGCTTCACTCAGTAAGTAGTTCATGGCCTTTCTACAGCTAGGGACTTGATATTAGTGGGAAAATCAATCCACCATCTTCAAAACAGCATGATCATATCATAACTGCGACGGAATACTTTACCAAATGGGTTGAAGCCATCCCTCTTCGAGGAACCACTAGAGCGACAATTGGAGCTTTTATTAAGGAATACACCATTTGTCGGTTTGGCGTACCTAAGCACATCATTACTGATAATGGTACCCCCATTTTCCAACAAGCAAGTACGAGAGTTGCTTGAAGAATACGGAGTTAAACAGATCTTCTATACTCCTTACTACCCTCAAGGGAATGGACAAGCCGAAAGCACCAACAAAATCCTGATTCGAATTCTCAGTCGAACAGTGCACGATAATCCCAGGACATGGCACGAGCAACTGCCAATAGCACTGTGGGCGTATCGAGCGGCGCCTAGGAGCTCTACGGGCGTCTCTCCTTATTCACTTGTCTATGGCGCGGACGCAATCCTCCCAGCAGAGATTAAAATCCCGTCAGCTAGAATTGCAGCAGCGAGTGGGCTCCAATGGAATGAGGTCGAAGCATCGAGTTCCAGAATTGCGGAATTCGATACTCTGGACTCGAGGAGAGTTAAAGCGGAAGAACATGCTCAAGCGTACAGAAGCAGGATCTCAAGAGCCTACGATAAAGCTATAAAACCACGAGTTTTTAAAATGGGAGATCTGGCATTGAAGACTGCTAAGCACATTCAGCGAGACATGTCCGCACCAAAGTTTTCTCCAAAATGGGAAGGTCCCTTCGTGATCACCAAGGCTTATAAAAGTGGCTACTACAAGATTATCAAAGAGGATGGAGGTAAATTGGAAGCAGTCATCAACGGAAAGTGGCTCGCCTGACCATTATTTTATCTTTCACTATCTCACGACGCAACAATCAGGCATTTTCATTCTTCTCATATCTTAGTTATCAAATTCTTCATTAGTTAAAACATATTATTGTAAACTCCATTCGCTTACCAAAACCCAATGCAATTCATTTTCTAAATCAAGGTTAAAAACCCAAAAAAAAAAAAAACGATCAAAATGTCATTATGCTTACTTATTCAAAACAATGAATATAAGTACGGCTCAGAAAAGGCCATACAACAAGTTGTAGTTCCTTGAAAGCATCATTTTTAGCCTCTCCTGATATCTTTCAGTCCTACTCTTCAAGTTTTGGATCGCCTGTTCCACCTTCTCAGATTCCGCAGCCAGAGCCTTTTCCTCTTCCAAAATAGCTTCCGCAGCAAGAACGACATTGGTGATGATACCGGCTCGATCAACTTTGATAATATCAAGGCGCTGCCGCAACCAGCACACATTGAACTCCATGGATTCACAGGTAGATATCATGCCTTGCCACTTTTCAACAGATGATTCAGCAACATCACGTATGGATGTACCTTCCATCTCGGCAACCATGGGAAGGAGACAGTTCACCGTGGTAACTAAAGCAGAAGAGCAGTGCTGCACCACGTTCCTGGTTGCAATATGGTCGTACCTTCTCCATATTTTGTGTACAAAGGCACGAACTCCTTCCTCACTAGAAAACCGCCAACAGCCCGGTAACTAGAAGATAAACATATCATGTGTTACATCGAAAGGCAAGCTTGCATTGGGGTACTCGTATGAGGAGATACCCAAATCAGCGTCTTCCAGGTCAGCATCAGGCGAGTTTGAGCTTGAAGGGAGAGGAGTGGTTAAATCATCGGCGTCAACCACTGTTACACATGTTCCATAAGGGTACCTCTACAAAAAAAAAAAGACAAGACTTTGTCACCTACTGGCCATGACAGACGAATACATTGTAGTTGCAGGAAATCCCACACTACACCCCTCATAATATTTCATAGATCTAAATCTATTTCATAATCAAAATAAAGATTAAAATGCTAAAATTATAAAATGGACACAAAGATTTTTACATGGTTCGATCAATTTGATCTACATCCATGGTTCTCCACTATGATTATTGAGATTACATAAGAATTAGATTTACAATCTCCATTAATGGATATTTTGTAGAGCTCTAGATCTAATTATTTGGGGAAGAAGATGATAAAGGAAATAAATCTCTCTCTAAAAATATCTCTCTCCAAAATATCTCTCCCTCTCCTACTAAAAGTGTCCTCCTCTTCTCTCTCCTGCTCTCCTCTTTATATAGTATTTACATAGTGGATGACAGCTCATGTAAAACTAATATTTCCCTTAATTTCGGATTTACATTGCGACATCCTCGCGAGAGTATAAATGTTAAATCTCGCAGACATTATAGTTTTCGCAAGATCTTCGCACTTTCTTCATGTTTACGTTATCGTCATTTGTTATGTTATTTCTGAAATCGCTTTGCGACGGTTTCGCGACGTTGTTAATGAAGATTCCGCAAGTGTGTTGTTGTTGCAATATTTGGATCCTACATCTTGCCTCTTTTTTCTTGAATATTGCTTGAAGAGCGATCTTTAAGAAAAAATCTGTTGTTGTAGTAGTCTTTGATCTTTGTTGATGAAGGAACGAGCTAAAGAATACTGGACTTGAAAAGTACGTACTTGCCTCTATTCTTTTGCGAAGTTCTGAAGCTTTGCGAAAATAAGAAGTATTATCTCTTGAAGTATGCGAAGTATAAAGTATCTTTGAAGAGGTATATGAAGTATGAAGTATCCTTGAAGAAATATAAGAAGTATCCCTCCTTGATTGCGAATAAGAAGTATTGCGAAATTATTACTCCATGCTCTCTGCCTCATGCAATGCTCTATTCTTTTGCGAAGTTCCGAAACTTTGCGAAGTGAATAAGAAGTATTAATCATTGAAGTATAAGAAGTATTGCCTCTGTTCATGCGAAGTTATTATTCCATTTTTGGTGAGGATTCTTGTTGTTCATTGGTGAATATCTTCTTTGGAAGTGATTCTTGCCGAGAAGATAAAGAACATAAAATGTTTTCTTGGTAATCCATAGTTGCCTCTGTTCTTTATCTATGAGGGTAGAATCCTTAAGGAAATGTTGAATGAGCGAGTTGTTTCTTCATTCTTATCTTACCTCTGTCTCATATCTTGTGCTCATGCGATAGTATAATCTCTTCAGGCTGCTTATCTTATCTTGTGAAATAATCACATTCTGCGAAATTCTTAATAATTCTGCGAAATTCTGAATATCTCTGCGACGTTTTGAATAATTCTGTGAAATTCTGAATAATTCTGCGAAGTTTTGTAAAATATTTGTGCGAATATAATACTTATGTAATGATTATGTTATGAAATGTGTATGCGATGTTTATGCCATGAAATGCTTATGCGATGCGTTCATGATGCGAGTATGATGCTTGTATGATGAGAATGCTTATCTACTGCAATGTATAGCCAATGTTTGTGTTACTTAGCTTATTTTGCCGTTCTAAACTTGATGTAGCTTTAAATCGCTTCCATTCTTCATTTCTTTGATTCTGTCTCTAGTATATGCATTCCTCTTTGTGTATTTATTGTTCCTCGCAAGTTCTTCCTTGTGCTTCATATTTTCTTATTCCTACATCATTAGTATCGCATAATAATATGATCATAATATCAATTGTGCGGCGTTTGCATTGCCTCGGCCTCATTATCATGTATATGTTCGCAAGCTTATCATTTAATCATTTTCGCAAGCTCGCAAGCTTATCATGTAATCTTTTTTGCGATAAAAGAACTGTATTACCTGCATCCAAACTGTTTATGTTGAATTTTGTCATTGCGACAAGATCGCAGGACGTCTTTACATTTTCATGTAATAACCCATTGATCTTGCCTTATCATTTATCTTGTGTGGTCTTATTTTGCCTTCCTAGTTAAAGGTCTTATTTTGCCACCCCTCACTATTGCGACAATATGACAGGCCTAAATATGCTTGCGAACATAAAGCCCCATGACATTGCCGTCTTGCGACGAAATCGCAGGACGTCTTTACACTTTCATGTAAAGACCCATTGATCTCGTCTTATCTTTGTGTTTTGTATTATTGCCTCTTCAGGATCATTGCACAAATATGACAAGCCTAAATTTCCTTGCGAAAATAAAGTCTCATGACATTTGCGTCTTTTGACACTTATCAGCTCCCTAATGGAGGGTGCCGCCCTTATCATCTCCCTGGTTGCCCCTTCAAGGAGGCGTACATCGGCCATACAAGACTAGCTCCTCCCATCCGGTCTTAACAGCAAGCAGTTGTTTTCGCAGCCTCTTATCCCTTATACCTATAGGGCTTATGGTTACGAGACTGCACCCTAAGTGGAGTTTTCTTCGGGCCGAGTGCGGATGTGCCAAGACTTGTCAAGAGTGGTAAGGAAGTTCCATGCTCCCCGCACTCTTGACTCAACCGTGTACCTCGGCGCCTTGGTCATACGCTGACTCCTTGGAAGAGACCCTCGGTCGTCCAACCAGGGTATAACCTTATATAGTTGGAAATCTAAGGTATCTCTCCCGGATGGATGTTATTATCCCCAATCTCCATGGCTCAGTTCCGGGAGCGGTGTAACCTTTTCACCGAGCCATGTCAAGAGATACCCCTTATATGACGCACTTTAGGTCTTACATTTGCCTCTTACGAAATATCATTCGCGAACTAGGGTGTACGCCATAAAGGTTCGTCCCATTCACTCACTCATTCATTTTTGTCAATTCATTCAATCATTCATTTTTGATTATCTCTTCTCATTATCTTTGCGAAATTATCGCATTTCCATTATCTCTGCGAAATTATCGCATGTCTTCATTCATCCTTTCATTCATTCCTTCATTTCTGTCATTTCCTTCACTTATTCTTTCATTTCTGTCATTTCTTTCATTCATTCTCACAATATCATATCATTTGAAGTAAAGTAAATATTCAAGAGAAATATATAAATTAATCTGCGAGATTTTTCTCGAATCTTTGAAATCTTTAAGATATTTGATATTTAGAAATCTTTGAAATCTTTGTAATTCTTTATAATTTTGAAATCTTTGAAATCTTTGAGATCTTAAAATCTTTGTAATTTTTTTTTTTTTTTTTTTTAAATCAAATCAAAAATCTTTTATTTTCTGTAAAAGTAAAATGTTCAAAGAAAGTGGTACTTAGCTTTTATGTGATTCGTTGTTGTTGTTGTCTCTTGCGAAGTATATGATTTGCTTGCGAAGCTAGCATCCTTGAAATGTATAAATGTCGCACAAAATATAATTATCTCGCAGCAAAAAGAAGTGTGAGAAATGAGATTTGAACCCTTGACCTGCCTCTTGCATATTCTCGCACCATACCAACTGTTCTAACCCTCTCTTGCGAAATTAATTTGCGAGATAGTCATCAACTTTCTTCTTTGAGAAATAAGCAAAGTCCTTGCGAAATTTCGCATAACAAAAATAAATATGCGAGAAGCAAGAATTGATCCTGCGACCTTCTGCTTGCATTCATGCCTCCTAACCAACTGTGCTAGCCTTGCCTCTGCGAAGTGTTACTGCGAAATAATCACCTACTTTCTTCTTGCGAGATATCCTTGCGAGATTTTCAAAGACTGTGCGAAGTAAACATTTGCATGAAGTAAACGAACGTCTGCGAAGTGTTTATGCTGCGAACGTTCGCAAGGTAAACATTTGCGAAGTGCAAAAATTCTTTGCGAATGGGGAGATTCGAACTCTAGACATCAAACTCCTTCTCTTCACTGCTGACCATCTGGGCTATTTGCTGCTTGCGAAAGAAACACATATTGCCACTCTATTATTCTTCCTTTCTTTTCAGTAATTCCAAAAAAATGTGAAAAATATTGTGCTTTGCGAGAATTGATCACGCGAGCTCTAACCCATACTCCTAATCCCTGACCATCTGCGCTACTTGTTGTTTGCGAAAGAAACACATAATTTCATAACCTTATTCCATTTCTTCTCATTTGAAAGTTCAAAAAATATGCGAAAACTCGCGAGAGGTGGGAATTGAACCTGCGACCTCAAGCTCATTGTCTTTACCTCTGACCAACTTTGTCAGGCTTCGTTTGCGAACTATCTCTGCGAAATAATAACTTACTTTCTTCTGTGTGAAATACCCTTGCGAAATATCCATGCGAAAAAATACACGTTCATTGAGATTTGAACTCGCGACCATGAACTCATTAACCTCGCAGGTGACCAACTCGTCTTTGCCTCTTGTTTGCGAAATAATGAAACAACCTTGCGAAATAATCCATTTTTTCCCTTCTGTAAAAAGAAGAAAATTATGCTCGCAAGTGAATTCGAACTTGCGACCTCAAACTCACATATTGCTCGCTGAATCAACTGTTCAAGAACCTCTCTGCGAAATTAACCCCACAACTTTTTTCTTATTCTCTTATTCGCCACTGAAAAATAAAAATATGTGTCTCTGCGAATTCGAACCCGTGACCTCTTGCTTATTCGCTGCAACTCAAACCATCTGTGCGAGCTTATGTTTGTGATAAAAATCACAGCGTTTTGTTCTTATCTTCTCTTCGTCCTTCCTTAATTTCTTTCAACAATTTTCCTTTTGATTTTTCTCCTGAACACGGAATTCTTTCATTCAAACTTTAATTTTCCTCCTTGAATATCACCACAGCAACTAATTTTTTCTCTTCTTCTTTTCATGTCTTTGAATTGTTGATGATGTTTATTCCCTGAAAGTGTGATTTCTTCCATGAGATTTCCATTTTTAAACCTAAACTTTGTAGATCTAGAAAAATATGAACAATAGCTAATCTTCATGGAAATTTCTTGAACCAACAAGCTACAGGAAGGATAAAATCCATTATTCTATCCCTGTTTCTAGCGCATATGTAGTTGCAGGAAATCCCACACTACACCCCTCATAATATTTCATAGATCTAAATCTATTTCATAATCAAAATAAATATTAAAATGCTAAAATTATAAAATGGACACAAAGATTTTTACATGGTTCGATCAATTTGATCTACATCCATGGTTCTCCACTATGATTATTGAGATTACATAAGAATTAGATTTACAATCTCCATTAATGGATATTTTGTAGAGCTCTAGATCTAATTATTTGGGGAAGAAGATGATAAAGGAAATAAATCTCTCTCTAAAAATATCTCTCTCCAAAATATCTCTCCCTCTCCTACTAAAAGTGTCCTCCTCTTCTCTCTCCTGCTCTCCTCTTTATATAGTATTTACATAGTGGATGACAGCTCATGTACAACTAATATTTCCCTTAATTTCGGATTTACCTTGCGACATCCTCGCGAGAGTATAAATGTTAAATCTCGCAGACATTATAGTTTTCGCAAGATCTTCGCACTTTCTTCATGTTTACGTTATCGTCATTTGTTATGTTATTTCTGAAATCGCTTTACGACGGTTTCGCGACGTTGTTAATGAAGATTCCGCAAGTGTGTTGTTGTTGCGATATTTGGATCCTACATACATATTCACCAGTGAAAAAATATATCGGTATGATCTTCTTGACTCGAATGATTCAGACATGAGATTCGTCACAAGGCTCAGGGATTCGACCGCTCTAAAAGAAAAGAATGATTAGACGCCAAAAGAAAAAGAAGAATTTCCACTTCAAAATCAGAAAATATTTAAAGTCATACTCTAGATACAAGCCGCTTGCGTTTAGTAGAATGATCTGGCTGAGTTGAAGAAGATGATCCACTTCTGTCTGACATGATGAAAGCAGATGGGATCGGCAAGAGAGTCCTTATTCCAAAGTGATGAGAGTTTTTCAGTTTCCCCTGTATATGTATGTGCACGACGGAAACCCTAAAAGATGACTGAACGACTGCAACAAGATTTATCTGATAAATGAGGATTCAACGCCAAACAAGTCGTGCTTCTTGTTGAAACCCTAATTAAGAACCAGGAAAAGACCGTTGTATGGTCAAAGAAAGAATGTATTCAGCCCAGCTCCAGGTCTTGGTGTGACACAACTGACATATCTGGAGGATGCAAGGCAGTCGTTGTTCCAAGTTCAGAGCAACGACCACTTCCTTGGTAATATTTATTTACTTTAACTTGATAATTTTATTGCTTTGACTGTCGTCATCTAGTGTTTACCCCGCAATAGTGTCACTATTACGTGCCAAGCAGGGGACTTAATGTTGATGGTGGTTTTTAGTTCAGGGTCAAAATTGTAAAATCATGTATTTAATGCGCTGTCATCCTGCAAAGGAATAAAGGCCATTTAAAAGTAATGAGTGTCCAGACCTCTTTATTACTTACATATATATTGAGCAATTCAACATATTTATGAAGTTTATTCAGAATGGTGCGTGAGGCAATAACCTCGATATTCTGTAAACTTTAACCTATTGCATTATTCACTAATGCATTGACCTGCCTAGTGTTTTCCTATGCTATGTTCTCGGCTGAACTCTCAATATTGGCATGACATGACGATTAATGTTCACTCGCAGCGGAGTAGCGTAAATCTCCCGAAGTGTCAGTATTGAGACCTACATGAAAACACCCACATAGGCTACATCACCCTATGACAAAGAGATCAACGTGTTCACACACTTTTTAATTAAAATTTAGCGCGATAGAATGCGTTTTAATTCCTTAAGGAAAATCTAGATTGTCCGTATCAGTCTTAAGAAACGATCATGGCCACACAATTTGGCCACGCAATTCAGCAAGCCTAGCCTACTCCTGGCAGAATTAGGCAATCATCACGATGACCACCGGCGGGCCCACTAGCATCCCGACCGAGCGAATCCCATCTAGTACATCCGCAGTGCTTCGAACGATTGACCCTAATGTGGGTGATCGCGCTATTGGCAAAACAAGCTCAAACGAGCTACGACCGGCAAAAACGGTCTCAAAACCCATTGTATCCGTCCAACTTATCCGGCCTAGTTGGACGGCGTAGATCGCATTTCAAACGATCAAAGAAGTGCGGGCGTGTTCGTTGGCGGCCCAATTTCTCCCTTGGTCGATCGACCTGCCCACGGCAAGTTTAGAGAATGTCAAAACGTTTGCCCAAACTAGAGCGAACGCGCCATTCCAAAACCCTAATATGGGTTGCGGCATGATACAACTATCGCAAATCAATCCTGACCACCCATCTTCGCCAGCCGAATTGAGTGGCTTAGATCTAATTTTAGATGGCCCAGGAGATGTCAGCGTGCTCACAAGCGGCCCGTATTTGCACATGGCCGATTGGCTTGTTCAAATCAGCGCCCAGCGCTTTGAATCGATTAGCCAAAATAGGGTTGGCCGCATGGTTTCTAAACCCTAAATTGCGTCAACGGCAATATATAACTGCCGCAAATCATTTCGTCCATCCAACTTCGCTAGCCTTGTTGGATGGTGTAGATTTATTTTCAGAAAACCAACATGGTAGCATTGTGATCACCGTCCACCCCTCCTTCACAGGGAGCGATCGACCAAGTGATAGCTCGCCCATAGGGTCCTAAAACGATCACCCAAAGGTGGCCGGTCGTGCTACTTCTTTAAGACGCTCAATTCGTGACTGATTCGATCGAGCTCTAAAACAGCGATGCTTTATATACAACGATTATAAGCAATGATATGCAAATATTGATTTCACGAATAACTTATCATTTAACCTAAAAGCACTATGTGCTGATTTTAGCGGAAAGTCTCATGACTTGACCCATTCAATCGAGACATCAAACATGTCACAAACTGGGGGATGCTCACTAGGGTATTGGTCTGGCGGTTTACAGCGTGCGGCGTGCAACGCGCCCATTATGAGGAAGTGTCAGGAAAGGACGGACGGTTAACAGTCTTGAGAGTAGTGGGTGAAAGTGTAACCAGTCTTCCCTCATAACGGAAACACGATGATCACCACTTTCTGCACAATTCCACTTCTCCACTACTCAACTTCCTCCACTTCCTATGAGATCAGGGTGCGCTCAATGACTTGTATAAATAGGTTTTCAACCTATTCCGAAAGAAGGGGTTATCAACACAAGTAGCCAAAACCCATTTTCTGATACAAGTCATAAAACAGCCACATTTTCATAATTCAACATTCTGATCTCAAACACCTTCTTCGCTTTCCTCCCTAAGATCAACCCTTCTCCTTCATCTTGTGACCGAATTGAATCTAGAACGGCCATTTCTTGGTTTAGGCCAAAGTCTTACAGATTGATCTCTCGAATCTAAAAGTACTCTCTTGCAATGCATTTGTTTAGGGTTTGAATTCGTTTCTCATAAACACACCCCAAATTTACCAAAAAGAGCAGAATCAGTTTTTACCCCAAAACACCTGTGCGGCTATTGCGAGAGATTCAAACTCTGGATTTCAAGGGTGCCAGACTAGAGAATTCGATTTATCTACTTCTATTGAGGTTGAATCTCACGGTGCTCTCTTGGGAATTGATATGGCAATGAATAGAGGGCTGCAACACATCATTCTTGAGGGAGACTCACTCATTGTTATCAACATTCTCAAGTTCAAGAATGTTGCAATCCCTTGGCACATCAAAGATACAATCTCAAGACTTAGGGACTGCCTGCCATTTTTTTGCTTCGTCGAATTCAACTTCATCAACAAAGTTGCCAATATAGTGTGGCTCACACCTTAGCAGATTATGCTATTTTTAACCACGATTCTAATCAGTGGATTAGTACCCCTCCTCCTTGTATCACTCATCTGTTAGACGAGCCTTTTGTGTCTTTGTAGTTTTGTTGTGTTTTTTGAAAAAAATAAAATAAATAAAAATAAATAAATAAACATTTAACATAAAGCTAGCAATTGTTATTATTAGTATTTCAGCATTTTACCCTACCTAAGCGAGGGTAAGTAACCTGGCATTTTTAGGGGGTACCCCGAAAGAATTAGAAGCGATTTTTTTATTCCCAACCCATAGACAAGGTTATGGGATGTCCTAAATGTTAGTAGAATACCTTAATGCCCTTTAATAAACGGAAGTAAAATAATTATTTTTATAAACCGATTATTGGTAATATAATCGGTGGTTAAAAAACACACAGAGACTACTGATTGATATGAATTTGTGCTAAATGCATATTTGGGGCTACTATTAATCGGAAGTTAATGATAAATTCGTTTACTATCGATTATAGGATACTCCAAAAAAAAATTAAAAAAAAAAAAAGGATTTTTGCAAAATCTTATTTTGGGGATACTCTATATTCGGTAGTCATATGAACTATCTTGACTACCGAATATGGTAGGATTTTGGCAAAGAGAGTCATTGTATAATCAGAAGTCAGGATAACTTCATTTACTACCGATTATAGGCTCGACCGAAATTCAAAAATAGAGGATTTTTGCAAAATCTCATTTTGGGGCTACTTTATATTCGGTAGTCATATGAACTATCTTGACTACCGAATATGGTAGGATTTTGGCAAAGAGAGCCACTGTATAATCGGAAGTCGGGATAATTTCATTTACTACCGATTATAGGCTCAACCAAAATTCAAAAAAATAGAGGATTTTGGATACAATCGGTAGATAATAAACATCACTTATCTACCGATTGTGAAAATAGAGAAATTCAAAATTTCATTTGTTTTGGGAAAACAAGATTTGGGACGACTAAACAATCGGTAGATAATGAACATCACTTATCTATCGATTGTGAAAATAGAGAAATTCAAAATTTCATTGGTTTTTTGAAATTATGAATTTGGGACGACTATCACAATCGGTAGATAATGAACATAACTTATCTACCGATTGTGAAAATAGAGAAATTCAAAGTTTCATTAGTTTTTTGAAATTATGAATTTGGGACGACTATCACAATCGGTACATAATAAACATAACTTATATACCGATTGTACAATCGGTAGGTAATAAACATCACTTATCTACCGATTGTCAAAATAGAGAAATTCAAAATTTCATTAATTCTGAGAAAACAAGATTTGGGACGACTACACAATCGGTAGATAATGAACATCACTTATATACCGATTGTACAATCGGTAGATATTGAACATCACTTATCTACCGATTGTATAATCGATAGATAATGAACATCACTTATCTACCGATTGTGCTTCTCTATTAGAACAGAAGAGTATAATCGGTGGATAATGTATTATATCTACCGATTCTGGGACATTAGTGGCGTTGAATGTATTCAATCGTCTCTCTAATCGTTATTGAACCTTCAACATGATATTCTTCATGATGTTGTTCTTCTCCCACTCTAAACTTTAAAAATGGTTCTACTCCCATCATGATATTCTTCATGATGATGTTGTTGTTCTTCTTTAAAAATGGTTCTACTCCCACTCTAAACTTTAAAACTAAATACCTCAAAAAACAAATCCAAACACTACATATATATATACACTAACTACCGATTATTTTTGTTAACTACCAATTCTTGTTTGGCTACCGATTGTTGACGGGCATATTAGCCATTTGGAAAAATCAGAGATAAGGGGTGGCTTCGTTTTACGTTTGAGTGACCCTATTTTGTTTTACTGGTCGCCCCTAATTTTTTCGGGGTCGCCCCTAAAAATGCTAGGGTAAGTAAACAACGCTTTAGGCTTTCATCCTAAAGAATCTTTTGAAGGAAATCTAAAACCCCCGTAATGTTTGTGGGTATCAACTATCAGGACACTCTTATACTTCAGTAAATTTGTAATAGTAAACCTTGCTGTGGCAGACATGATAATGCACAACGCAAACAAACAAAATTATGGTCGTCTAGTGATTTAGAGATACTTGGCAAATTATAAGGAAAAACCTCTAGATTGTCCTTTCAGAAAAGCCTCGAAATTGTACTTTCAGACCCTCCAAGTTTATATAGTAAATTAGTAATCATTTCCAACTCAATTTCCCCGGCACGTATTATGTACCACAGTTAGAACAGTTATGTGCGACAAAAAAAGAAAACCTTTCTTCTCTATATAAACTTTCACCAAATTGAGTTTTGAAAGCATCCATAACTACTTCGACAGATAAAGAACACAATATCTTTAAATTTTAAATACCCTCACCAACTTATTACTTTCTCGAAACAATCTTGAATCCTACCTATGGCTTCCTCATCAATCCGTTTCCAGTTTATGTTTATGGCCGTGTTCATCATTTTGGCTGCTTGGGCTTCTCAAGCTATGTCGAGTAGAACAGTACTACTCCATGAGCCAACCATGGTTGATAAACACCAACGATGGATGACTCAATATGGGAAAGTCTATGAGAACCAAGCTGAAAAGGAGAAACGCTTTAATATATTCAAGGCCAATGTTGAATTCATCGAGTCCAGTAATGATGTTGGAAACAAACCATACAAATTAAGTGTCAATGAGTTTGCAGATCAAACCATTGAAGAATTTAAATGTTCTCGTAATGGATACAAGAAGTCATGGAGAAGAAGTTCACAGGAATCAACAGCATTCAAGTACGAAAATGTTACTGCAGTACCATCCACCATGGATTGGAGAAAGAAAGGAGCTGTAACACCAGTTAAGGACCAAGGGCAGTGTGGTAAGTAACAACATTTTCTATATATAGTGTACCTCGGCTAAAAAAATTCCCAGAAAATCTGCATATAACTAATATGCGCAGCATGTGTATTCTTTTCTACTAGTATTATGCAAAAGAACAAAATTGGCTTCAATTCCTAAATTGATCGGTCCCTAACTTAAAGTTTTCATATTTTGTGGAAACAAAACACAGGATGCTGTTGGGCATTCTCTGCAGTGGCAGCCATGGAAGGTATAACACAACTGACAACTGGTAAGCTAACCTCTCTATCTGAACAAGAGTTAGTAGACTGTGATACTAAAGGTGAAGATCAAGGCTGCGAGGGTGGTCTAATGGATGACGCCTTTGAATTCATCCAAGAAAACCAAGGTCTCACCACAGAAGCTAACTACCCGTACAACGGAGTCGATGGAAGCTGCAACACTAAGAAGGCGGACACCCATGCAGCCTCAATTAATGGTTATGATGATGTGCCAGCTAACAACGAGGCATCTCTACTGCAGGCCGTTTCAAAGCAACCTGTTTCAGTTGCCATTGATGCCAGTGGCCAGGACTTTCAGTTTTACTCCAGCGGGGTATTCACAGGAACTTGTGGGACCGAATTAGACCATGGTGTTACTGCAGTAGGGTACGGGACTGATAGTGGTGGAACTAAGTATTGGCTCGTAAAGAATTCATGGGGAACTTCATGGGGTGAGAACGGATACATAAGGATGCAAAGAGATGTTGATGCTAATCAAGGTTTATGTGGTATTGCCATGGAAGCCTCCTACCCAACTGCATAAGTAATTAAGAAGAAATGTAACTATAAATGGATATTTCCCCTTGATATATCTATGTTTATCCTTCTGTTATACTAAATACTACAAAACTGCTCTCCGGAAAAAGAATGTGCTGGATGTCTAACCTAAAAGTTTCAGAACTGAAAACATATGAACTTGGAAAGAAAATATACAGAGCATTCCACTGGTAAGTAGAAAATAGTAACTAACAGACATCAGAAGACATTATGATTCAAGAGTTAGTATGCTGTCATAATTCACGGATCTATAGACATGGTGGACATTAATGACACCTTTCTCGAATCAGGATTAGGAATGCTTTAACTTCTAAATACTTAAGGGACAAACAACTATTCAAGAAAAAATTACCGCTTAAGCCTGTAGAACTCGAAATCCAACCTTTGAGGAGAAATACTTGCCAAGTAATGTGGAAATGTTGCAGATATCCCATAGAATTTACATTATTCATTATTGTAATATCTGCAGTACGCCAGTACCTTATGCACGTTTGCCTTCTAACAGAATAGGGCATTCCTAACAGAACCTAAAGTGGAACACAAGATTGTTAGGAAAAATAGAATTCCTGACTGTTCAATATTGAAATGAAATTGTTAATCAGTAAGCTTTTTAACTTTATGGTCAGTAGAACGGAAACGGATACTGTTGCGTTGAAAATACCTTCAAGAGAAGTGATCCCAGAAAAATGTTTGTTGAGAGATCATACAGCAATCAGCTTTTCCATCTCACTCATGAATCCTATATACAGCAATTAAACCTCACTAGAATGTGGACTGTTGTATTCAGTTATCAGGCCTGCAAGTGCTTGTATTAAAGATTTGGGGTTAAATATTATTCCCACTCTTGGATCAAGTATGGAGTCAACAGTTACCTGCAGAAAAAAAATCAATCAGGACTTCTCTGCATTCAACAGAGAGAACTTTATCATCAAGCAAGCCAAGCAAGCCAAGCAAGAGTTCAAACTTGACAAATAAAACCTTCACTCTAAACTGGTCAAGTACTTGTTAGCTGGCTAAAGCACACCCTTTTAGGGAACAGATTGCAGAAAGATACAGATGCGAGACAGATAAAGAATCAGCATATTCATACGATTAATAGCAACAAAAGGGTCCAAAGTAATTCAAGCAGAAAATCTATTTAACGTTTTAAAAACCGAGCAGTATACTTGCAAAAACATGAACTAGATTGCAATTACACTGATCCGAAAAGGATAAGAATGGCAAACGCATGAATATTATGTAGTAACAACGAATTTAACTTGAAAGTTAAGTGCACAATACCACATGAAAGATTCCTTGCTTAGACAAACTCTGAACATCTACTGGAATTTGACCATCCTTGGGAACCAACAGGGCATTTACGTACTGACTTGGCTGCACGGAAAATGACTTTTGCGAGTTACGGATAAGATGCATTTATAATATAGACATAATGAAATGCAATTCACCAACTGAGGAATTAAAGAACCCATATTTCGAAACAAAAGAAACACGATGGTGATACTAATACTTGTAATAAAACAAGTATAAGGAAACTTCTTAAGAAGATCAACATTTATGTACCAAACCATGACTTACATCAATTTATCTTCACATATACACAATTTCAATTAAGGCATGACTTAGCAGTACAATATATCAGGCAGCTAAAACTTGATTATACCTCGAAACTTTCAGTGTTTAAAGGTTGTGCATGTTAATGCTTGCCAATTTTGTAAATGGGACGAATCAAAAACATTTTATTAAAAAGAAAGCCATTTTTGACAACTGGAAATGTCAAATATCAAACTTACAGGTATCCATGTTGGATCCTGTCTCATCAAAGGAGGTATCAACATGAGAAAGTAATTAAGCTGGTAATTTGAAGGCCTGAGGTCTAGTCTGGGATTCTCTCCTTCCCTCCAGTACTATATCAAGGTTTTCATATTAACATTAGTCCAATTTATGTCGAATCATATATTTTTCAAAAAAAGAATTCTGATTAAGTAAATTGAATTCGGCAAAAAAAATGTATATGAGAGCAAATGCTAAAATCAAAAGAATAAAAAATAACAATGATAATACGTTCACTCACAGGGTTCTTCAAACAATTTTGAGGGTCTCCATAAGTTCGATTTAAAGCATCAGTAATGGCAGTAATGAAGCCAGAGGCAGATAAACCACTAGTTTCTCGATCATGTGAACCATTCAACAAAAACACCTGCATTCGGAAAAGCAGTGTAACAAAAATTGCTACTGCGTGAATTGACTCTTCTTACGAACAAGTTAAGCTGCTAGGTAAGGTGATAAATTTCCTTAATCAAAAGAATTTTATCATCGATAATTTACCGTGACTTATTAAAGACACGAATTACCAGAGAACTCTTTTCAGTTTGAATGGGCAACCAAACACTATGGCATATGATGGAAGAAAAAAAATACCTTGGGACAAGACCTCGAGGAAATGACCTCCCCAGTGCCAAGCAAAACCTACATATTTCCAGACATAAATAGATATGGAAAAAAGAAGGAAGAGAAGAGTATGCTTTATGCAAATAAAAATAAGCATCCAATGAGTACACCGCTTCGTCTTCAGAGGACTGTAAATCATATCAATTAGGGAATTGTATATATACCCCTCAGTTTCAGGATCCTTAATAAATTTGGTTCCATAAGAAAAAATAAAATAAAAATGTGATGTATCCTGTATCAATCTGTCATTTTAGTTTCTGGTCATGTTTAGTATCTGTAAAACACACAGATGCCAATAAGTGTACACATGGCCAAATGATCACATGATAAAAGTCCTGAGAGGCCAACCACCACAGGACTTCACCTTCCGACATCCTAACAAAGGGAGGCCTTATTGAACTAATGGATCAGGAAATCCTTGGCCGTTCAACCATAACTCAATGCCTAATTGTGTGTGCTAATTTGTACATGTGCACCAAATATGTGATGTCACTAAAGGAGGTTTGAACCATGCAAAGACGATTGTAACCCTTTCTAAATTTAATGTTTTTTTTATCAGCATAAATTATGATGTTTCTTAAAAGAATTTTTAACCATGTGGAAGTCTCAAACCATCCATTTCCACAGAATCCTGGATTCTGTGTCAATATTCATATCATACTTTTTCATGGAAAAGCTAAGCAATGAATTACGCAAAGTAATGTAAAAATACTACTGATCCACACATTTGAAGTTTATTACACAGTACAAAAGATATACTATTGCGGTATATGGTCGTAGTTTGAATAAGAAAACCAGCTAATATTAGAACTCTTCACATAAGGTGACTCCAGTATGGAGTAGCGAACTGTGACAACTGTCAAAAAGCTTGGTCAATTCTTGTGGCAGTATTGAGTATATGCATCATAAACAATCAAATATATGGTCACTGAAGCTCACCAGTGAGGGGCAAACCGAAGTAAAGAGGGATCCCATAGCATAAACAATGCAGTCCACTTTACTCAACTGCTCCAGAACACTAGGGTTCACTGTGGGGAAGACCTAATCAAATGAAATAAAAACCATGAGAACATTTATAAACTGTACCATTAGTTTCTGAAAGGAAACAAATGCAGGTTAGCATAAGACATAGTTTACCGCAATAAGTGAAAGCTAAATTATATTTATATTTTCAATGCGTACAATTGAAATAACCTTATTTACAGATTAATAAACAGAAAACCATTTTGAATCAGAACTCTACTAAATGCCCAAACATGCTCATATTAAATCATTTTAAAGCTTTCCGCTGCTGACTTCCCCTTCCTGGAAATGAGTACAAGAAGAAACTTAAGCACTATGAAGACAACTATGATTTAGAAGGTTTACAATGCCATCTTCGTTCAGAAGAGGACTCTCGTAAATGGTAAAAAAAAAAGGATAGTTATCAAACTGAAACTCATTCTCAAGTGAGTTCCCCTGACCTGTGTAAAATATAAGAACTCTAGAAAAAAAGGTTTCAGACAACCAAAAACCATAAAAATCCTTCACCTCATGTAACAAGTTTCTGCCCTCGCTTGACATGTAGAATATTCTCTTTATTCTTGAAGGCAATGCTGGAACTGAAGAGCCTTTCTACCCATAAGAATAAACAATGAAATAAGCAGCTATAGAAAGAATAACTATGTTAACAGCATATACAGAGGTATCAGGTATAGCTTATGCGCATTGAAAGCTGATTCCTTCGAGAATTATAATATAAAGAAAAAAAATAAGTTGTCGTCAATAATGTCTGTCAATAAAATTTAGTATGCAGTCACCAACTAAAAAACACCACTATATCATAATTCAGCAACTTTTTATAGTCATTGTCTTTTGACATATCTCAATGCAAAAAGTCATGCAGGATATGCAACATTAATATCAAATTAAGATTATTGCTGGCTATTGCAAGCCGTCTCTTTAGGTAACAAATTATAAAGAACAGGGTATCAAGCAGAATTTTTAGCAGATAAAAAAAACATGACCACGAAAGAAACAATGACTCAAGGTTCATAATGTTTTGTTTTTTAGGGTCAAAAGATGCTTATACTGCTCAATATGGTACTATCACGGCTACAAGCAGGTAAAATGAACTTGAGGCCTGAGGGAGCTCTTTGGTAATATGGCTTATAATTGATAACTGGACCATCACTTGATTAAAATAGTTGAGTAAACATGAAATTTGTTACTCAATAGTCGATACCTCATTTAAGATAAAATACCATCATATTTAAACAGAGCAATGAAGAAAGAAAAAAAAAAATATTGACAAAATTGAAAATTGTGAAATACCTTATCAACAGGTTGAGTAGATCCAATAGATGGATGGGATATTTCATTTTGCCCACGTATTATGGTTCCATCCTAAACACAAAAATGTTACAAAACCAGAAACAAACTTCAGATCAGTTACATGAAAAAGTATGATCACCGTAATCGACAAACGTGTTAACTGTTCATTTGGAACAGAAATCTATATGTTGCACCAGCATTTATGAAAAAAAATGAAAAGCATTAGCCGCAACCATACCCATAATTCACATCCCAACGTAAGTCTGTCATTTGTGGATATCACAGGGAGAACGAGACTCTCTGGCGGAATATCTGAAACGCGTGAAAACAAGAATATTGCAGCATCTAAAGACTGGAAGAATATTCGGGCACCTGCAAAGAAAAAATTTCCAATGCTGCAAGCATAATGGAAGTCAGTTCCCAGCAATGACCCAAGAGGAAGAGCGCAATTCAACATGGAAATCTTTTGGTAATACAAAGCATGTAATACTCTTGAATTATATGGTACTTACAGAAACCCGGAAAAGCAAAATATTAATAGGTACAGAGGTGCCATGGGTGTCATTTTTTATTGCAGCCTGTACACAAGCTTTAACTATCTCTTTCTTTTTCTTTTTTCAAATAACATTTACTGCTTTTCTTTGTCCTAAAGTATTACGTTTTCTTGCATTTATAGGCTTCCACAACCAGAAACATCATCAGACACCAACGAATCTACTAATACCCTAAATCTCAATGGTTTCTCAAACATCTATAACAATTCCCAAGAACCATTCCTCCATAGAGCTTCTATCGGCTCATTAAGTGTAAATCCACTACCTAACAAAACTGAAATTAATTTTATAGATTTTCTTACTCCATAGCCAACTCAACTACCTCCCCTAGGTTTAGTGGAGATTAACGGTATAATTATGATAAGGAGTTATCACCATAATCCAGACAGCAAGGTATCATTTTGTGATAAGTGAAAGCACAATCTGAGTTTGATCCATCCAAGCGGAAAATAATACCTTCCATTGCTGAAACAAAACAATTCACTTGCCCGTCGGAGGATCTGTGTAACGTGACAACTATCAGAAAGCGTCAAATATTAGGGTCTTGAAGAAGCAAAAAATCTACTAACTAGAAGGGTATGTCATTGAACACAATCGCAATGGAAAAGGAAAAAGAGAACTCATTTGAGAAAAAACTACAGGCATCAAGCGAGAGACTCAAACAAGGAGGTATTAAAATTGGATCTTGTAAAACTTCCTTTCAACTTCAAACTGAAATCGAAAACTGGATACCTGATTTTGGAAATAAGCCAAAAAGGCTCTGATGGTTTCTCGGTAGGGTTTCGATACACCATTCCATAGAGAGTGCTCTCCTTCAACAATGTCATACCTGTCAAATTCTGAACTCAGCACACTAATTCAACAGTCCCACCATTACAGAACCTAGCAAATCAATAACAGAAATCTAAAAATAAGAATCTAAAGACATGATTTGAGTTGATAACACCACTACATAAAATCGACCGAAGAAGATAAATAATGCTAGGAAAAAACAGGAAACCGCAAGAAATTCTCAGTGTAAATAATTTTGTGTAAAACATTTATCACGTGTTTTTCTTAATCAAGCTAAACATGACTACTTAAAACATTACAATCTAAAAAGCTAAACAAGAAGCAAATCATAATTTTTGCATTCGCTGACCAGTTAAGATAAAGATATCTCTAATTGGTAACTCCTCCCAGTAACAGTAACAGTCAAAGGAGCACAACACAAAACCTGGCTCAAAATCAAAATGACATGTATTTCAAACCTAACCACATTGAAGTGGAAGAAATGAAAGTAACATAAGAGGGTTAGGCTTTCCAAAACTATAGCGAAAAAATGTGCACCATTAAGGTTAAGCATCAAACTGAGCAGACATCAAGTGGAGGATAAAGTCTTTAGCGAATCGAATGAACGAAACTCATCATACATTATTCATGTTTCAAACCAAACAAACATAGCATAGTTTGAATAGGAAAAGGCAGATTAGATTGCAGTACCATTCTGATCTAGCATGTGCTCCATCAAGAGGTAACCGGTGTCCAAGCAATCTTCGTACAGCAAGAGCTTCAGAAGTGCTTTCATCTGACAATCTCAAACATCTCGATCTAATGTCTCCAACAGCCGGACCACCTATACAAAATCACTTTCTATCACTATCGATTCATATACAATCAAACATCAGAATACTATTTGAAGAAATCTAACTTGTTAAAAATTACCAAGTACACGAACAATTTCCGCAGTACTTCCTCCATCATCAGAAACAGGAAGAACATGTGCAACACGAGTTGTTAACTTTTTCATCTCTTCTACGACACCATTAAATGCAGTTCCACCTGAAACACATAAAACTTAAAGATTCTCACCAGAAAATGACAAAAAAAAATTGAAATCTGACTGAAATAATATATAAACCAAAAGAATCAGATGATTATCAGGTGTAACAAGATTTGAGACCTGAGAAAACCAGCAGTGAAGGTTGAATCTGATTCTTCAAAGGAGATTCTTGAGGGTTAGCCATGGACCTAAGAGATCTGGAAATTTGAGAAGGAGAGAATCTGAAGAGGAGAGGATTGGGTGAAGGAATTGAGAAAGAAAGCGGGAAGGACTTACAAATCAATGGGGGACCCAAACAATTGTCCGCCATATTCACTGCGATTCCCCTCACTCCCGCGAAAAGTTCACGACCTCGACTACCTAACCTATACTATCTGTAAGATTCTGTACTATATGTTGGAAAACAATTATTAAAAAAGGATTCTTAAGGTTTTAATAAAATTATAATTTATTATTTTCTTTTGTGAATGAAAAACTTATTAGTCCCACACCGTGGAGTTTCCACTTTTTAGTTGTTTTAAGAAATTATGTAAGCTTTTTAGTCCCACATCGGGGAGTTTATCTTTTTTAAGTTGTATTATTCCATTATATAAAGAAATTCACTACTTTTGTAAAGTATATGGGAAAGGGGTTGCTCTATATTTTAGAGGGACCCCTAAGGGAAAATATTTTATAGCGTTTCTTAAGCGTTCGTGATTTTTCTTAACGGTTTTTTCGGAGTTGCCAAGCTCAAGTTGAGCATTTACTACATATGCTAGTAGTAGGTGTATTAGGGTGTTTTATCCTGGAGATATCCGTCTGTGAGGGCTATAGCATCACTCTTGAGTGTAGCCGGGCGCTAATGTCTTAAGGGCAACGTGTTGAACACGTGACTCACTCTGTTTTTCCAAAGTTTTGCCTTGTCGTTGTTGCGGAGATTTGGAGAGCTCGTCCGTTTCGTCAAATCGATCACTTCCACTATAAAGGAGCTAAGTATCAATAACTTTTGCTTATTTGATTTTTTTTTCCTTGTTTTTGATTATTGCACCCAACAATCTTAAGACATTAGAATTTGTAATAATCAAGAATGGTTGATTGGTTTGTGAATCATGGATGTTAATTATGGAGTGAAAAACAAAAACGAATTTTTGGTCAGCTGTAGAGTTTCGAATTTATCTCTCAACCTAGAAGGAATTTCGATGAACCCTTTTGACACAACGTAGTTGACATCCTGATAGTTACCCACGTAAAATTTCAGAAATTTTGGAGTTGTAAAAGTATTTTTTTGATATTTTACAAAACAGAGAAACGTTCCTGAAAAATTCTGACGGGCATAAATGTTTTGTTAACTAAAGTAGTTTTTATGGGGTAACCATGAGTTTTTTTGATATGGTGGTTCAAACGAAGTTTGTAAATCTAGATATTATCTTCAAAACTCATATTTTATCTTCCGTTTTAACTAAGGTTTCGAGATGTGGTGTATTAGGTGATTGGGAAATTACCATCTCCGTAGTCGAGTATAAACGAAGATTGTGACATGAAATCGGAAAGGGACATGGCTAACAAAGCGCATGTGGATGAACACAATTTTTCCAAAGCTGACAAAGGTTGGAACATCAAACGCAACTCTAAGCGTAGTCTTCTTAAGAAAGGTATGTTTCATAAACCTGAATCTAGCATTACTTTAATTAAGGGTGATTTTTATGTATGTAAAATCCTAGTCATACGGCAGAAAATTGTAGGCAACATAAAAACCTTAATTAGTAGATAGTTAATGCTAATTTAGTTGGAACAAACTAGTACGAGTTCAGTGGCATGATGTCGGAAGTTATTTTAATAACTAATGTGAGAGACCAGTAGGTGGACTTTGGAGCCACCAAGCATGTTTGTTGAAACAGAGACCTGTTCACCTCCTATCAAAGGATATGAGATGTCGAGAAACTCTATATGAGTAACTCACCTGCGACAGAGGTTGCATAAAAGGGAAAGGTCGAGCGAAGCTCATACCTCGTAATATTCTCACATGAATGAAGTTTTCATTTTCCGGGCATATGCAAGAATCTTGTATCTTGTTCTGTTGTAGATGGTAAAAGACTTAAGATATTAATTGAATATGGAAAACTTGTCGTACCTAAGGGCATGTGATTTTGAAGGAAACGTTATAAGATTTAAGGTCAATATAAGCTTAACGAAAAAATTGATGAAGTAGTTGATTCTTGTGTTTTCTTTTGTGTGATTGAATGTTTTGCATGGTAGACATGGAACCGTAAACTTATATAAGTCAATGCATAAACTAGGAAGCGTACGTAGGCTGCATACCCAAATTTAGTTTGGATATTGAACACAAAAGTTAAATATTCGTAGAATCAAAATATGTTATAAAACCTTTTAGCAAAATTGCTCAGAGTAATTCTAAACCCTTAGAATTAATTCAGTTAGACCTAGTTGACATGAAATCAACCCAAACTAAGGTGGTAAAAGGTGTTTTTATAACTTTCATAGATGATTGTACGAGGTACTATCTTGTATACTTACTTAGGGATAAGGATGATGCCTTAGAAGCCTTAAGAGTATAAACTTGAAATTGAAAAGCAAAGTATATGTTACCACTAAAAGGGTTAGGTCTGAACATGATGGCAAGTATGAAATTCATATAAGAGAACTTTACTTGTTAAATGGCATTATTGATGAGATCACACCTCCTTATTCATTGTAATCTAATGGTATAGTTGATCGTAAGAACAGAACCATTAAGGAGATGATTTATGCCATGTTGATTAAAGGATTAACCGCCAACTTGTGGGGGTGGGGGTGGGGAGGTCGTCCTATGATTTTGTTATATCCTGAATAGAGTAACCTTTAAAGGATTATATAAAACTCCATATGTTTATGAAATATAGACAACCTTCTTATGCATACGTCAAAGTGTGGGGGTGTTTAGATAAGATATCCTGAGTACCCTACTGCATATAGTTTTTGGTTGTGAGTTACGCTTTTTCTGACTTTGGTGTGAATACTATTATGGAATCTAGGGATGCTGAGTTCTTTGAACATGTTTATTCTTAATCATATACCTCATTAGAGATGTGATGTTGATCCCCTAGATTTATTTTCAAATAGTCAGAACTTATCTTTAAGGAATATAAATTAGAGTTGATCCTAGGAGAAGTAAAAGATTAGAACTGAGACTTCTTATGGACCCGACTTCTTAATAAGCCTAGCTTAATCTGAGCTCCGGACTCAGTAAAGAAGCCATAACATCTATTGAAACCCCATTCTGGTAAGAAGCTTCATTTAGTGAAATTGACTCAGTCCGTCGGAACCAGACTTGGGAGCTTGCTAGTTTACCTCTAGGGAGTAAGACCATGGGATGTAAATGAGTTGAAATGTTAGATATATGGAACTGTGGAAAAATATTGGGCTAAGTTGGTAGCTAAAGGCTATAAACTAAAAGAATGTGTAAATTTCCTTGATTCTTATTCACTTGTGACGAGAATTACTTTTGTTGAGATGCTAATTGATATTGCTGCCATAAACAACTTGGAGATACATCAGATGGATGTTAAGACAACTTTCCTAAAATCGTGAATTAGATAAAGAAATTTACATAGACCAACCTGAGGATTTTGTAGTGAAAGGTTATGAAGACAAAGTTTGTAAGTTGAACAAATCTTTGTATGGTTTTCAGATAAGCACGTAAACAGTGACATGGAAAATTTGATCATGAGATAATGTGTAGTGGATTTAAGTTAATGAATCTGACAAGTATATTTATAAGTAACTTGTTAAGGATGCATGTGTGATTGTATGCTTGTATGTTGATGATATGTTTATACTTGATACAAACATAGATGTGATTAATTCCACTAAAACCATACACTGAATGAGAACGTTGACTTGAAAGACTAAAGCTTTTTGATGTAATCTTAGGGATGAGGATTAAAAGATAATCAAACATTTATAGTCTTAGTCATTCTCATTATGTTGAATTTGTGCTTAAGAGATACAATCAATTGTAAGCCTGCTTGTACTTCATACGATTCTTCTTGTAGACTCAAGAAAATAAGGAAAAATGGAGTATCTTAACTTGAATACTCAAGAGTTATAGGATGTTTGATGAATTTAATGAACTGTAAGAGTCCAGACATTGCCTATATTGCGAGTAAGTTAAGTAGATATACTTTTAGTCCAGAGCAAGAGCATTAGGATGCACTTAGTAGAGTATTATGGTACCTAAAATACTTTATTACCTTTTATTTGATTTATGAAAGGTATCTTGTTGTCCTTGAGGGACTTTATGATGCAAACTGGATAGTTGACTCAGAGGAGTCTAAGTCTACGAGTGGATATGGTTTCACTCTAGCATGAGGGTTTGTTTTTTGGAAGATTTCCAAACAGACATATATTGCTCAATTCATTATGGAATCTAATAGTATTGCGTTAGATAAAGCACGAGAGGGGGCCGAGTGCCTAAGATGCTTTTTAGAAGATATTCCTCTCTGGCATAGGCCTGTGCCAGCTATATCTATACATTGTGTTAGCCAATCTATAATAGCTAAAGCTAAAAATAACTAATCTCAATCGGCGTTATTTCCATTGATTGGATAAAGTCCAAGGAGAATATCGCGCAACCTTTGACGAAAGGTTTATCCAAAGAGATAGTTAGAAACGCATCGAGGGGGATGGGTCTTAAGCTCATAAATTAAACTTGCCATGAAGGATACTCAACCTTGCTGACTGGAGATCCCATGATTAAGGTTTCGAATGAGACAACTAATTTGTGGTGGGTAAAGGTAAACACTATCAGAGAATTTCATTCTCTGTCCCTTCCCTATGGTGTAGACGTGATAGTGTGACTGCATGTGAAGGATGCCTTTTAAGAAGTCTTAATGAGTTCTATAGTTTCAATTTAAGATTGAAGTGGGGTGTAGCAGTAACACTCTTTATGGAAACTCACCTATCTGAATGAGGAAGTGGGGCCGCTTCCTATGAGAATATGAGCTTTGATTCTTTAGGGCATTCTAAGAAACAGGATATGTCCAGGGCCAAATTGGACAAAACGGCACGAGCTTGGCAGCACCCTTGGAGATATCATCCGTGGTTGTTATCATTTGGGTTATCATCCACAGTTGCATCATTAGGAGGAATTTCTTCTTCATTTGCGAGATCTTCGCCACTTTCATAATAATAATCACTATCAGGAGAACAAGGAACTTCATCGTCATCTACTTCCAAAGGTTCGACAGATATAGGAGGAAGAGATTTGGACAATAAAATATTATTCACAAGAACTTCAGCCCTGAGATGAACTTGGCGAAGGAGTGCTTTCTGATGATTCCTACTTTGTATATCTTTGAAATGAGTAAGATAATCAAATCTTCTTTCTGCCCGATCGCGAGAACGAGCAAGGGTAGAGGCAAGTAATGCATTCTCTTTGCGAATCTTGGCAAAGTTAGACTCCAAAAAGAAATGGAGGAACGAATATTTTTCTCAGATTTTGCGAAAACAAAGAATACAGAAAATTATTCAGGCGAAGGATTCGCGAGGAAGATATCATAAAAAGACTTAACAGAGAAAAAATGGCTGAGGCAGTCAAATTTTATGACTACCTTCCTTTTGCGAGATAAGATATTGGGTTAAAGCCAAGCAACTATTCTCCAAGTGGTCCATTGCATCGTCAAACTTATCTCCAACTAAACCTTTCAGGCGAGATCGAAGATTCTTTTCATTAGAAATGAGTAAGGTGTTTTCCTTCGCAAGAGAAGTGTAGGATTCTTCTAGCTTGGAGTATTGATCTTTGAGTTGATTTGCCTTTACACTTAAAGTTATTCTACCTTGAATAAGTTTGTCTCTCTCAGCAGTAGATGATTTTGTTACTTCTTTGAGTTTATTTATCAATGAGCAGAGAGATTGTTCTTGATCATTACATACTTTTTGGCGAATGTTAAGTTCTTGCGAAGAGATCGCCACCTTATTTAAAAGAATTCGCTTTTCTTGAGATAGGGTTTTATTCTCATCTGATAAAGTTTCCAACTCCAAATTAGCTTTAGTCAAAGAATAAGAGAGGCGAGATAATTCATTACATAATAAGTTTTGCTTCTGGATTAATTGAGTATTCTCCTCGGTAAGATTATCTATTTGATCAACAGAGTATGTATGAAGGTTATCTAATTGGTTATATTGATTCATCCAAGCATCTCTATCCACACGGGCTTCTTCGGCGACGGATTCAAACTGATATCTCTCCATTATTCGTTTCTGGTTTAAAACTTAAAGGGCGAACAAGGGATTTTAAAAAAAAAAAAAAAAAGGTTGTACCTTTTAATTCTTCGTTCTTCTTGCGAAGATTGTCACGATCTAGTGAGACATTCTGAAGTTTTTGATTTTCAAGATGAAGAGTGTCACATTTTAAGGTCATGGCTTGGAGATTATTCTTCAAAGTTTCAACTTCCTTCTCTAAGGATGTTTGCGAAATCATTCTGTCAGAACCAAAATACTTACTCAAAATTTCGCAGACACCAAACTTGATAGGGTCAACGTAAGATTTCTTGATATCATCCAGAACATTTGATAAAACCTTGAAAGCAATATCTATCCCTTCCAAAGTTTCTTTAGTAAAAGGGAGAGATTCGGATGAACAAGTGGTGATGACATAAGGTTGGGGAATTGAATCATTCTTTTCTATAGATGCGTCATTCGAAGATGAAATTTGAAGATTAATGACTGGGTTGAGATAGTGTCAAGATGAGAGGTATTGACAGCAGAAGAAGAGAAGGGTTCATTCGCAGCAGGGTTATTAAAAGGAATCTCAACTACAGAAAGATCAGTAACAGGGAGAAATCTGTGGCGATACCTTCATGAATAGGAAGTAAGGATTCAACTTGCGAAGATATTACAGGAGATATTGAAGGATTAAATGTAGGAAATGGAATGGAAGTTTCAACATTTTTAAGATGACGAGATCTTTTGCGAGATTTGTCGATATTTCCACCACCCTGCGAATCACAATTCAAATAAGAAACAGAGGAAACAGTATTGTTACTAAAAGAATAGTGTTTCTTACTACCTTGCTATTTGCAGGCTTTCTTTTGTTTACAGCGACTCTTTTCTGTGAACCCTTGAGAATATTAGGGTTTTGGATCGTAAATTTGGTGCTAGAGATGCTTTTGCTGAAACAGAAACAGTATGGAAATTACATAAAGATGAACAAAATCAAATAAGACAATTTCAATAGATGAGATCAATTTCAGTAAGATCAGTTTCAGCAAAGTCAACAAACCTTGAAGACTCCATAAGAACAGTAGCAGAAAGATGAATTCGTAAAAAGTTGCAGACGATAAAAGTTTACAGAGAATGTGGAGATGAAGAAGCCGAAGTAAAAGAAAGAAATTATTTCTATGATAGATCTCTTCTTAAATAGACAAGAAAGTGATGACCGGTTAGCATTGAATGTGCCGGTGGGTAAGGGAATATTTAACATGTGTAAGCAGTTATGCTTAATTCATGGATTCTTGTCGGTAGAAAACTTAAGGAAAGAAATGAACAGTTGCGGAATTTTGAAACACTAATTCTCATATCATTCTCTCCTTCGCAGAGAAGACATGAGAAGAGGCAAGATGTAGGATCAAAATATCGCAACATCAATACCTTCGCGAAATCTTTGAACATGACACTGCGAAGATATTGCAGATTGATTACAGAAATGACGTGACAGATGACGACATCCTAAACACGAGAAAGATGTGGAGACCTAGCGAGATTTAAGAGTGTTGCGAAATTTAGCATTTGTATGCTTGCGAGAATATTGCAAGTCAGATCCGAAAATAAAGGACAGCTTAGCTTTCACCCACTATGTAATATCCTATATAAAGAGCCGAACAGGCTTAAGTGAAGGGAGATCTTTTTAGAGTGGAGAGAAAGTTTTGAGGAGAGAGAAAGTCTAGGATAGCAGTTGTATTCTTGATCTTATTTCCTTTTTGTAAAATTTCTAACTCAATTAATAAAAAGTGTGATTGTTGATCTTAAAGATGTGTTGATTATTATGAATTCTTATGAGGGATGTATTGTGGGAATTCCTGCAACTACAATAATTTGACTTACTCAGGTTGCTAATTCCTTTTAGTCTATCACTGGTTTAGAAGAAACCATTGTGTGGTGAGTGCATATGACTTCTTTTCACAGAGAATATGAAAAGATACTTCTTCTTTTTAAACTCATAAGATTGAAGTATTTTCTTAGCTCGAATTATTTTGTAATAGGATTTTATTACAATATTGTTTTTTAATACAGCAAGAATACTTACTCTATTAGTAGCGTTTCGAGTTATTTGATTCTCTGTTTGAAGATACCTTTCCATAGGTTGCTTTTACAATATAATCCAATAGGATTGTTTGTGAATATTGTTGATACAGGACCAAAGGTAACATTCACAAAACTCAAGACTTTAATATGACAGTCTCTCTTAGTGAAATGTTCACGGTGAGAAACAGAAGCAACTGAGGTGATATTTCGTAACTCATTCAGATCAACATTGAGAAACCTTGTTGAACTGTATTGATTCCCTTGTATGAAAGATTTATCATAACAGGAGGTCAGAGAGTTGTCTCTTAGATCTAAGAGAGTTTTTCTCGAGAAATCGCAAGTTCCCAACCAACTTCTAGACGATTCATTTAATGAGAGAATTGCATCCTTCATTCGTGTTCTCCACCATGGGACTTTGAGGATGTTCAATCCTGCAGCTACGTTAACTGAATCAGACATAGATTTAATTTCTTATAGGTTGGATCGCACCAGACACAGATTGTTATATCTTTTCATGTTTGCCTGCTCTGATACCAATTGAAAAGACGATGGTACCCAAATATACCTCAATCTAAAACTTTTCCACCTATAATTCCTTTCTCCGAAAGTGATTGTCTATGGACAGAGTCGAGACAATACAACTAATCGGTTCAAACTTCGTGTGATTATCTATGGATACGAGATCGAGACAATACGACAACAAGATAACTTGTGTGATTGACTATGGATACAAGATCGAGACAATACAACAAAGAAGTATGTTTACTTGATAAAAGGTTCGGACTTAACCAATCATAATAGGATTGCTATCAAGTAAATAGGAATTAGCGTTTGTGTATTTTACTTCTAATTATAATAAAAACAATTATAACTGCGGAAATAGAAAAGTAAAAGACACAACAAGATTTTGTTAACGAGGAAACCGCAAATGCAGAAAAATCCCGGGACCTTGTCCAGAATTGAGTACTCTCAGGATTAAGCCGCTATACAAAATCTAAACCAACTTCGTATAGTTGAGACCAAGCAACTAAACCTATAGTTCACCTAGTTCTGTATGTATCCCCGCGCCTCCAACTTGCAATAAGTCACGCACTTGGAACAATTCCTTTGGTTCGTATTCCAAACAGTAAAGGAACAACAAATCTGTTCGGTAACAACTCTTTTCAATCAAATGATATGAGTTCGACAAAAGGCTCTTCCGTTTATCCCAATAAACTCCTTTGTTCGGTCCTTAGATCTATCTTTTCAACAACTACCAAAGTAATTGTTAAGACTATGCAATCAATACTTCGAATCACAAAGAAACGTATTGATGCCGATCTACTCAACTAATCAATCAAATCTATCACAAAGATAAACCGATTATAGTTGGATCCCCATCCGATCAAGTTTTGTGCACACCAAAGATTATGAACCCAAATCAGAAATCGTCTTCGTCTTCAAATCTTCTTAGATCTTCAATAAACACCTGCACACAACCAACTTGAATCTCTTGTGATCAATCACACACAGAACAAAGTATGTTAACAATGGATTATCACAAGACGTCTTTAGATCTACAAACAGTCTAAAGATCCCCGTCGAAACTTCGATCTAGTTTGAGTAAATCTTATATCAGAAGAGAAGATTCGCAAGCATAGACAAACTAGGTGCAATCAAAGTTCAACAACCATTAGTCAATCAAATCAATCGAAAACTAATAATAAACTTCAATTATCTAGTTTCCCACCAACGGTACTCGTAGAGCTTCCCAATCACAAAGAAGTCTTTAAAACGAGCGGTCGTAAGAGATTTCGCCTAATTAAGGTATTTTCCTCTCCGAATAAACGGCTCCACCAGTAACAACACAACTAGGTAGTTTTGCTGGCTCTGAGGATTAGTTTGCTTGAAATGCAAACTTCAATATTTATAGACCAAAGAAGTTTGGACACCAAGGAATTTCCAAAACCGAAAAATATTCTCAAGATATGCAATATATTTCCAAATTCGGTTTCCATAATTCCTGGAAATGCTTTTTCCAAATATTGACTATAATCTCAGTAGAAAATCTCCAATTAGTAAATGCACATTACCAAATTTTTTTCTTTTAAAGATATGCATTTTAATTGCTGGAAATTAAAAGCATATAAAACTAAAAACCTTAATTAAAAGATTCTCAATTTATTTCGATCCGGGATTCTCCTTTAGCTATTAAGGAATATCTTTGAACAATAAAAGATAAGCGTTACCTCACATGTTCAAAGTATGTCGACATCCTTACTTTGTAAATCATTTTTCATATTTACAATCTTGGAACCGATTTGCCACACTTCCAAACAAGTTTAGAATTGGTTCATCTGACTTCCAAGAACTATGTGATTGATTATCCTATCAAATCACCAATCATGGGTTTCACGGTTCTACCAAAACAAGTTTCGATTCTACCTCCATGTGGGTACTAGGATCGGTCACACTAGCTTTCCAAAATTTGGTTGACTAGGTACTAGGATCGGTTACCACATATTTATGGTATCTAACTTGTATTCGGTTGCACAAGTCATAGGATTGGTTACCAATATCTAAGACTTGTTGTACCTCTTACAAGGATCGATTCCCCTTTGCTTGTGATCGGTTGCACATTTTACTAGGATCGGTTCCCCAATGTCTAGAGTTGGTCATACCAATTACAACAAATCGATCATACCATCTCAGGTGATTACTTAAGATCGGTTTCACTAATAAAAGTCATACCAATACAAAAGTCAGGCCTTGTGAATAGTTTTACCAAGATACATAAACAAGTTATGAGCGGTTATACTAAACACACATATTGGTAATCCAAAGATTTGCAATGAATAACAATACCAATAAGCCTAGCGATTTCCCTTTCGATTCATAAAACAAGTTTATGAATTGTACTTCCTTTAAACGAATATAAAACATTGTTTCCTAGGACGAAATCTTCACCCATACCCATACATAATCACAATAGCATTCATACGATTATGTCGATGTTTTATATACGAAGTTCAAAAGATAGACGTTATAATTCGTATTGTAATTCCTTAATACTATGTCTAACTAGAGTATAATCATTCACAACTTCGCAGTTATGTTTTCAATATGCATGACTTGAAAGAGACCTTAGGGAATGAAACAGTTCAAGTCAAATATTACTAACCTCAAGTTGAAGGATGATGTCGTCGTTGTAGCTCCTTACTTCTTCACATTCTTTAAGTCTTCATGTAATACTTGTAATGTCTCATATCCTAATACTTTCAAGCTAACCTATACAAAGTTGACTCTAGTAAATAATCAAGCGACTCTTTAAATGAGTTTTGGTTCACTAAAATATGACAACCAAACTTGACATACCAACGCTTGGTGGGTTCAACCGAGCTATGCTCTAACACGTACTTAGTATGCGAACGGTTTTACTTGTAAAGGTCTGGGAACTTTGTTTGCATACCCAGTATGCGAACGGGTTCACCTGAGTTGGGTCCGAGATAGCTGTTTGCGTACCTGGTTTGCAAACGGCTGGACATGCCAAAGTCCGAAGCTGTTGTTTGCAAACACAGTGGTTAAGTTCTAAAATCGGTTAAGTATGATTCTCATACTCATGAACTAAAACATTTATGAATTAAGGAATGCAATCTTTGCAAACCATGGCATAATGTTCATTCTAGTATAAGTACTTTGTACGATTACGAATCAATCTGATTTTGTTTCAATTGGTTCATGTATATTTCTATGAGATAGTGAACAATTAAACAACTCTATTTGAAACACAATTAGATCCATTTGATTATCTTTCATGATTGATTGATCATCATATTTGATCTAGGAGTGTTAGATGAATATGGTTAAGACAAAAGTGTTCATGTGGCTAACTTCGGTTAACTGTTATTGAGCCAACTCAATATACACGTTTAGGTACGGTTACCTGTATCTAAATGAAGGTATATTTCATTTGTGTGTAACAAGCTAAGACTATCTAATGGTGGAGATTAATTGCTTTATTTCTAAGAAGACTTAGCTTGAATCTTAAATCAGGATTTCATCTAACGGTGAATATTGAATGCTTTGTTACTAAGCTATCTTAGCTTTGATTGAAAGCAAACCCTGATTTGAAAGACTATATAAGGGAGAACTCTAGCAACTGGAAAACCTAATCCCCACACTTATGTGTGTTTCTAGTTGCAAACTAGACTCGATTCCCTTTAACCTAGGTTTTTCCAAAACCATTAAAGGTTAACGACTTGAAGACTTCATTTGGGATTCGTAAAACCAGACCCAACTATTTTCTCTGTAGTTGCGTATTCTGATCTTACTTGTTCTATCATATCGAGTACTATCTTCTCTAAGATTTTCTCGAGATTTATCTCTGATAGGTAAGATATAAAAAGTAATCACAAAGTTCTTCGTCTCAGATTTTGTGATTCCGCAGTAAATTTCTACCATCATATAGTTAAGTTATTGTGAGGTGATTGATATTTCTAGGCTGCTCTTCGGGAGTATAAGACCATATTATCAATTGGTCCTTGTTCACCTTGATTTATCAAAAGACGGAACAAAAAGAATAGACATATATGTGGGAGACAAATTTGTTTATAAGTCTTCGACTTTGGGTGACATCAACTAAGGGAATCAAGTGTGCGGAATCCGGCGTGGTTCTAGAGGCGTAAGGAAAGAGACTGTACCTTAATCGGTGTGAGATTTGGTTAGGGCTCAATTACATTCCAGTCCGAAGTTAACTTGTAGTAGGCTAGTGTCTATAGCGGCTTAATACAGTGTGGTGTTCAAATCTGGACTAGGTCCCGGGGTTTTTCTGCATTTGCGGTTTCCTCGTTAACAAAATTTATGGTGTTTGTGTTATTTCTTTTCCGCATTATATTTGTTTATATAATTGAAATATCACAGGTTGTGCGTAATTCAATCAGTTGATAAATCCGAACTTGTTTGTTGGATATAACTTGATCGACACTTGGGCATTGGTCTTTGGTACCGTCCAAGTTATTTCTCATATCAATCAGGCCCATAGATTTCTATCCGTTTGATTTGCTGATTGTATTGAGAAATTGAGATACAGCTCTTTGATATCTTTCTTGATAAAGCTCGCTTTTAAGTTGGTGCTTTCTGAATTATATTGACAAGCTTAAATTAGAGTATTACAAGTCTATATTATTTAGTGAACTATCCAAAATAGTTTGTGAACAAATAGTTGTCTCGTAACTCATGAGCCTTTTGTATTTGACAAGTTCGCAAACTACCCAAAACAGTTTGTATACTTTAATACAAAAAGGTATCCAGGAAACATTCAAAATCAACCAGTTCACGAACTGCATAAATCAGTTTGTGTACTATTATAAGAAATAGTATCCATGACTAACTCAAAAATCGACCAGTTCGCGAGCTGAGTAAATCATTTTGTGTACGCGAGTTAACTTATATTTATTTATCAAGTCTTCATTTTTATAAATTCAGTTGGTGAACTGAGTGAACAGTTTGTGAACATAATAACTAACTTGACTACTCCTTATTGTTTGAATTCTTTTTTGCAATATTCATCATAATATTAAAGTCATACGACATGTCTCAGTAGATAATATGAGTATGTAGGATAGTCGGTCTTCACATACCTTTTTTGATGAAGTTTTCGTTAAGCCGTCGTTCTTCAATGTTCAATCTTGAAGGTCAATTGGTAAATTCCGATACTCAACTACCATGCTCTCCTATTCTGTGCCATGCTCTGAATTTAAAAAAAAAAATTCAGCTAGATTCTCCATCATGAGGTAAGTTTTATATTTTTTAACAATTATATTTAATTTTTCTTTATATTTTTCATTGTAGTTTTTTCTTTATCATATAAATTCTAAAATTTTTGAAATCAACAACAAACCTTTACTACGCGGCTATGACATGTATTGTTAAGAGATAATGTTATGGTAATTAGCAAGTTGTTGATGAGCATCAAGCGTGTAGTAGCAGGATTTCCCACACTACACCCCTGATTTTACTATTCTTAATCAATTAGTGATAAAATTTTAGCTCCCGCGACTCCCTCGCGACGCCGTCGTCATTACACGCCTGAATTTAAAAAAAAAAAAAATTCATTGCTCATTCTACTTTTCTCAAAAAGTCATTCTTTTGTGGAGTAATACATGTTTTATTTCTTGTCTCGATAATTTTAAAGAAATACAATTATATTTAATTTTCTTTATATTTTTCATTGTTAAAACTTATGGTTTAAAAATTTTCCTTTTTCTTTACATCATATAAATTCTCTATTTTCAAGAAATTTTGCCACATCCGATTTTGTGAACATTTTGAAATCAACAATTAACAAACCTTTTTACTACCTCTTCTTCTTTGAGCTGCCGTCAAATCTATGACATGTATTGTTAAGAGATAATGTTATTTAATTTGGTAATTAAAACTACGCATGCTCCCAAAAAGTTGTTTCCTTCATTCACACCTTCATCTCCTGAAACCTTGAGATAATTTTGTGCATCACCAACGCTATGCCTCAACTCTCATGGACCAAGTTCCTTATAACCGTGATCTTATACCTTCTCCGCTATCAATATCCCCGGAGGTTCCTTTGACAAAGGACGACTGTTCTTTTTTTTTGAACAAATTCCTCTAATCGCTGAAAATTTGGAGGGGATAGATGTGGCCTTTATGATCTCGTGAATGATGCCAAAAGAAGATGAGATTTTAAGTAAGCATCTTGGTTCGAGAGAATCTCGCAAGCATCTTTAAAGGTTAATAAGTCCATGATCTCCAAGTTATGCAAGTAATCTCCACCTTGAAAATCAAAATTTCTCGGTTCTCACTAGATCGTGATAATCGTTGAAGAATTAAAAGGTATGCTCTCGCCATCCCTTTTTTTTTTTTTTTTTTTTTTTTTTTTTTTTTTTTTTTACAACTCAAACCTTCCTCAAAAGTATTAAACCGTAAACGAATAATGGAGATATATCAAACTAGAGTCTATCACCAAGAAGTTCGAGTTGAAAGAGATGCTTGGATGGAGCAAGATAATCTCTTAGATAATCTTCATACCTATGCTAATGATCAAATAAATAACTTGTCTAAAGAGAATTTTTGATTTATCGCAAGAGCAAGTCTCATTAAGTAATGACTTATCTCGCCTCTCTTATGCTTTGACTAAAACTAATTTGGAGTTGGAAACTTTATCAGATGAGAATCGAACTCTTTCTCAAGAGAAACGTTCTCTGTTGAATAAGATGGCGAGCTACTCACAAGATAATGCTTGTCAAAAGTTATGTGAAGAACACAAACAAGCTAATCATACTTTGAAAAGCCAACTTGAAGAAATTATCACGAGAGAGATAAACTTATTCAGGGGTAGAATAACGTTGAGTGTAAAAGCGACAATTCCAAGAACAATGTGTCAAATTAGAAAAATCCAACTTACTCTGGCGACCGAAAATTCCATACTTGTTTCTAATGAAAAGAATTTGCGATCTCGATTGAAAGGCTTAGTGGGAAATTCATTTGATGATGTCATGGACCGCTTGGGAATAATTTCAGCTTTAATTCAACATCTTACTTCTCAAAAGGAAGGTAGTCAAATTATTTGACTATCTTAATTTATGTATTTATTCCATGAATGCTTTATTACCCGAAGATGCCAATAATGTTCGATAAGAATTTTCTACGATCTTGTGTATTTGTTATGTTCGAGAGAAAGCTTCGCTCCACTATCTCCACCCTCGTGTCCGATTATTCTGTAATTCGTAAGGAAAACGGACTACTCTACGCGTCTCTTGCTCGTTCTCGCGACCGTGCAGAGCGAAGATTTGATTATATGTCTTATTGTAAGGACATTGATAGTAAGAATCGCCAAGGCATTGCTTCGCCAATTCTCTCCCTAAAGCGGAAGTTCTTGTGAATAATATTTTTGTCAGTCTAAGTCTCTTGATCCTATCCACGTCGATCCTTTGGAAGTAAGTGATGATGAAGTTCCCAATGAAAGTCCAAAGCAATTGGCGAGAACAAAGGTGAAGAAAACATTTCTCAAGAAAATCCATCAACTGGGGGATGTGAAGTGATAAAGTGCAAAAGCCTCCAACCATCCTCTGTGCGAGAGAGTTAAATTCTCTTTGTAATTTGTTAGAATTCCTTTCTGTTTGAGTGACTTAACTCTTTTGATTGAGTTTCCATATTTCTTTCTTCCTTTCTTAGTTAAGATCACCTTGCGCAGCATGTTCGCTCATTGAATCTTTTATTAAGTAAATCCATCCCAATCGTGATTTGATTTTAATTCTTTCACCGCGAAAAGTCGTAGGCCGTCTTTACATTTTTCATGCGAGAGGCCCATTGACTTTGCCTTATCATTTTGTGTGGTCTTCCAAGTTAGACCTCCCTAATTGAGGTCTTCCCCTGCCACCTTTCATTGCGGCAAAATCGCAGGACGTCTTTACACTTGCATGGGAGGACCCATTGATCTTGCCTTATCATTTTCCAAGTATTTTTGCCTCCAATATGACAGGCCTATATATCCTTGCGAACACATAGCCCCATGACATTGCCGTCGAGCGACGAAATCGCAGGACGTCCGTACACTTTCATGTAAAGACCCATTGATCTCGCCTTACCCTCGCGTTAGTATTATTGCCTCTGCAGATCATTGCACAAATATGATGAGCCTAAATTCTCTCTTGTAGAACATAACCTCATGACATTTGCGCTTTAACACCCCCCATGGAGAGAGCGCCGCTCTTATCATCTCCCGGTTGCCCCTTCAAGGAGGCGAAACATCGGCCATACAAGACTAGCTCCTCCCATCCTGTCTTAACAACAACTACGAGACTGCACCCTAAGTGGAGTTTTCTTCGGGCGGTGCAACATATGCCAAGACTTGCCAAGAATGGCCAGGTAGGTTCATCCATCCGGGCACTCGGGCCAACCGTGTACCTCGGCGCCTTGAGCATACATCGACTCACGAGAAGAGACCCTCGCCCAACCAGGGTATAACCTACATATATAGTTGGGAATCCAAGGTACCTCTTCCGATAGGCTTTCATGGCCCCAAATTTTCATGACTCAGCTTCGGGAGCGGTGTAACCTTCCCCCGAGCCATGTCAAGAGATACCCCCTTATATGACGCACTTTAGGTCTTACATTTGCCTCTTATGTTATTCGCGAACTAGGTGTACGCCATAAAGGTTCGTCCCATTCATTTACTCATTCATCTTTGTTAAATCATTCAATCATTCAATCATTCATGTTTCATTATTTGTTAATATTTGTATGCTAAGTATTCGCCAAATTCCATTTCATTTGTTGTGTCTTTATCTCTTTCTTAATCGAATTCTCATTTACCCTTGACAAAAGATTCTCGCGACATCATTACTTCAATTGCTACTTTTCCTCCGCTTTTGTTGACTATTCACTTCTTATGCCTTTTGTTCCTCATATCCTTCGCTCCTTTATTATCATAACATTCGCCCGTTTCTAGGCATTCACCTCAGAGGTATGTTCGGGTCCTTACTTCTATAACATCTACCATCGATTTTTCCTTTCTGCTCATCTCTCACATGTTGCTTCCAACCCTTTCTTTTGACATTCCTTTCTTCTTCGCAGCTTTCTACATCGACCTCATGACATTGTCGTGACTCCTTCCAATCTCCCGTATAATACCAATGCCATTTGGATGTGGGAATTTTATGCATTGATGATATGTTGATGCGACTCCCAAAATTTCATGAAGCCATGGTCTCCCAATCGGCGCATTATATGGAGATTCCACATCAACCACACAATAAGATATCAGTTGATAATCCCCTTCGTAGAGGTATTCTCATGTGAACCTCTCCCTTTGGTTTGTTTGCAGTGCCATTAAAGCCATATATCTTGTATGTCGAGGGGATCAAATCATCTTTTCCTCCCATCGTCTTGTAAGTATGGTAAAGAGAATATTTACCGAACTTCCTCGGTGTCGATTAGGATTTTGATCGCCCAACAAGCTTCGCTTCATCATCTTCTCCATCAACTGTTTCGGGTTAATCTCTAATTTTACAACCAATGGGCTATCATGTGTTTCTCTTCCTTTTGGCACTTCATCTGCAGAGAGAAAGAAATAGTCTTCACTGCCACTTTTCTAATCTGCGTCGTTCTCGCCGTTCATTATTTCTTTATCATCGTCTCGCAAAGACTCTTTGTCATGAAAATCTTCGATTGTGCGATAAGAGTGGACGATAGAATTGCAATTTAAATTTTTGGCTTTCGATTTAAGTAGGCTATACATCAAGACGTAGTTTTTATCAACTAAAATTGACAACAAGCTTGACATACAAAAGCTTGTGAGTTTGACCGAGCGATAATCTCCCCCTTTGTCAATTTAGTGATAAAACTATCAGGTACACGTGAATTTAAAAAAAAAAAAATTCAGCTCATTCTCCATCATGGAGTAAGTTTTATATATTTTTTAACAATTATATTTAATTTTTCTTTATATTTTTCATTGTAAAACTTATGGTTTATTTCTTTACATCATATAAATTCTATTTTCAAGAAATGAACATTTTGAAATCAACAACAAACCTTTACTACGCGGCTATGACATGTATTGTTAAGAGATAATGTTATGGTAATTAGCAAGTTGTTGATGAGCATCAAGCGGTTTGTGAGGATCAAGTTGTAGATGATGATATGAAAGAAGATGATAATGTAAAACCAATTGCAAGTCAAGTTCCTTCTTTTACCCTAAATTCATCTTCGAACTGTAATCTTACAACTTCAGTCGGAGGCCTGTTTCAAAACTCTTTTGACAACATTTATGCAATGCCAATTGCAACTCAAGTCAGTTCTGAGAACTACCTACAAGATGGATCATCGTTTGACAATCCTCATAATAATTAAACTTCATCCCAATAACACAAAATGGTATTTTTTTATTTTGATTTTTTCTCGGAATGATGGACTGGTGATGTAAAGTGGTTTAAATTTTAGAATGATGTAGTGGTGACGAAGAGTGGTTTCGATTTGCTGTTTTGGGTAGTTTTCAGAGCCCTAATTAATGTTGTAACGGGTGGAAAACAAGTGAAAGAAGGTGATTATGGGAATACATATGTTTGGTGCCAGGATTTTATTTGTCACTTTCATGTTTCAAACAATTTTGGCCTATGGTTAAATGAAAAATTCGGTTGGATCTTACTACAACTATTAACGGTAATTAGATTTCCCGGTGCCGGTATGTAATAAATTTAGAAGTATTAATTTTGCACGAAATAGAAACGGATGTTAATAAATGCTTGCGGTTTTAAAGTTTAACTTGAACAACAAGTATAAATTATGAAATTATACCACATACTACAGGGTCTCTTCCGATCCTCAGAATCCCTTGCCCCAAGGCGAACAAAAATATGTTGACCCATGATTTGTTTTGTTTTGCACAAACTTTAGCAGTTATAATTTGACGGAACATGTGATTATCCATATAACAAATTTTGAGTTCGTTTTTATATATTAAACCTTTTTTCGCAAATTGTCTATATCTTTATGGATTTTGTTACTTTCAGAATTTTGAAGAAAAATGATGTGCTTAAATTTAGTTTATACATGCGAAATTTATGGTATATATGCTTTTTAAAAGAAGTTGACATAAACGAATATATCATTTTTGTATATAAATATTCTTCTATGATTGAAAACTCTACATCATAAAAGTATTCATACATGGCAAAACTCAACAATATATTCATATTATGTTAATGTTTTTTTATTTTGTATATCAGTATCAACTAATTATGAAATGTATCTCACCTGTTAATAAAACAACGTCTCGTGATATAATTTTTATTTTTACATACGAGTATTTTTCGATTAACATCTTTTTTCCTATATTTTTTTTGTATAACGTTGGACAACGGTTTTTCAGCGTTGTTACTAGGCATCTTTGTTGTGGTGAATATGATTCTTTTTGTTTGCACATGAATATTTTTTTTCACATGTGATTTTTTTTTATAGTTTTCAAATATTAAATAGTTTATATCTGGTAGTTTTAAAATTTTATTGACCGTATTTGAACTTTTAAACCCCATCCCTTGTTCAGATTACAAAACCCATCATCAGATTTTCTGATCGAAGTTGTTGGGTTTTACAGATAGGAGAATTGAAGCTCTGAGAGATTTAGTAGTTTTCTAATTTTGAGAGTAATCTAAATTATGGTCTCAAAATTATGGTTTTCTAAAATAAAACTTCGATTTCCAAAATGATGGTTTCCTAAAATAAAACTTCGATTTCCAATTTAAAGATAGCCTATAAAACAATAATTATGGGGTTATGTGGATTAGTTTCATAGTGAGAAAAAAAAATTGTGGATTGTCATCATCACCCACCAACATGTCTTTATTATTTATATCTTGAATGGACACAATGCTTTCATAAAATCCAAACATACCGTAGTGAGATGGAGCTTCCAGTGATGCCTTTATGGTGGTGATTTTAATTTTCCGAATGAACCCATTATCCCTGTTAATTCTAAAGAGAGATAAAGATCCCGTGATGCGCTCTTCATGAGGAATAGGCGGGTTTGAAAACTAAATCACACCCCTCGATAGCATTAACATGAAGTTTCCTTATTAATTCCCACAGATGAGGAAGTACCATAAGTTTTCTCGGTAGAACCATCATCATCTGATACCTTGAGAGTATTGTCGATTCCTCTAATAATGATAGAGATGATACCCATAACTTGAGAGTATCGTCGCTTCCTCTAACAATGATAGAGATATGTTCATTCATTTTTAACAAGTGAACCAGCCGTCGGAGAATGATTTCACTCCAGGGAAAACCATTGAAAGATGGGAGCTCAATAAGTCTAAACTTTTCTATCACGAAGTCAAAGTCTATAAGAAGTTCTTTCTCCGGTGCTTTGGTAAAATCAACACCGCGGTTCCTCATATAAACTGAAATGTTTGCATAAACCGCGGTTCTGCATATCTTGACTGGTGGTGCCTAGTTTATGAGCTTGAATTTCTTCTTTCCAACAGTATACACCTCACAAATATAGTCCACTTTTCCAGCCATCATTTCATAGCCAACTTCATCGTTAGATACTTCCCATATGCACCACACTTTATAGTTTCCAGTTGACTTATCAAGACCGAATGCGTAAATTGGAACTAGAGACCCTTTATGCAGTGCCATTGAGGTATTAACCCAAGGAGTCGCTTGAAGCGTTGCAAGGTTATAAACACGAAAAGAATAATGATGTTCGCTTCTAGTGAAACAAAACAGACCATCTACGGGAATTATCACATGACATGGAACATCCCACGAGATCTCGGCTTTAAGAATGGGTTCACCGCTTTGAATCCCATATTTTACTGAATACATGCTGATGGAATCACTAGAGGCAGTGAAGATGAGAAGTTCGGGTTTTTCTTTTGATTGATCAAGATACAACTTCATGAAAGAACAATTAAAATGAAGGCATTCCCAAGTCTTTGAGACACACTTAAACTTGCAGAGAGTCTTTTGGGAAGAAAATTTCAGATAAATATAAAATGACAAAACTGGAATGATATTTGATTCACAAACCTATAAAACCTTACATTTAGTGATAATTATAATAATGCTTAATAATGCGGGTAGTTACTAGTTTCATACATTGGTAAACATTATTTTCTATTATTTATAACTACTAACAATATCATTGATGTCAACTAGTTATTCTCACGATTAATTTTGTGTTATGATACATGCCACAACAATTAAAGAAATCTGAATATATGCAATATGAATAACTATCAGAAAAACATGAAACTGGCATAGGTGCTCTTATTGCTGACATGATGTCATGTGCAAATAACATGTTATTAAAATACGAGTACACTTGTGTTTGTTTTTGTTTTACATATTTTAGAAATTGTAAAGCTTTTCATTTGTTTGGGTTATGACTCAAATTAACTAGTACCTCCGTATGTATATGTACAGTTTTAAAGAGGCAAAATACTTTTGATTCATCTTTCATTTTGTGGTGAATTTAGGTCTTTTGTTTTTTCGAAAAATAATCGATACCATATGTAATCAAAAATGATTACTATCCCATACTCTAGGTTCCCCAGGAACATTTATCGGAGAGATAACACTTGTAAAAGTAACATTAGCATCAATAGTTATATTGCATACTGAAAAGGCGAGGGTACCCAAATATACCTCAAGCTAAAACTTTTCATACCTATAAGTCCTTTCTCCGAAAGTGATTGTCTATGGACTGAGTCGAGACAATACAACTAATCGGTTCACACTTCGTGTGATCGTCTATGGATACGAGATCGAGACAATACAACAACGAAGTATGTTTACTTGATATAAAGGTTCGGACTTAACCAAAAACAATAGGATTGCTTATCAAGTAAATAGGAATTAACGTTTGTGTGATTTACTTTAATTATAATAAAACAATTATAATGCGGAAAATAAAAGTAAATGACACGACAAGATTTTGTTAATGAGGAAACCGCAAATGTAGAAAAACCCCGGGACCTTGTCCAGAATTGAATACTCTCAGGATTAAGCCGCTACACAAAATTACACCTAACTTCGTATAGTTGAGACCAAGTAACTAACCCTATAGTTCACTTAGTTCCGTATGTATTCCCACGCCTCCGACTTGTGAATAAGTCACGTACTTGGAACAATTCCTTTAGTTCGTATTCCAAACAGTAAAGGAACAACAAATCTGTTTGGTATCAAATCTATTCAACCAAGTGATATGAGTCGTACAAAGGCTCTTCTGTTTATCTTAACATAAATTCCTTCGTCGGGTCCTTAGATCTATCTTATGTTCAATCACCCAAAGGTAATCGTTTAAGATTAAGCCAATCAATACCTTTAATCACAAGGAAACGTATTGATGCCGATCTACTCAATTAATCAATCCAATCTACCACAAGGATAAACCGATTATTAATTGGATCCTCTTTTAACCAAACAAGTATTGTGCACACCAAAGATTATAAAACCCAAGTCAGATCTTCAATATCTTCTTTGTCTTCAAATCTTCTTAAATCTTCAATAAAAACCTGCACACAATCACTTGAATCTCTTGTGATCAATCACGCACAGAACGGAGTCTGTTAACAATGGATTATCACAAGATCGTCTTTAGAACTAACAACAGTCTAAAGATCCCTATCGAAACTCTGATCTAGTTTGAGTGAATCTTATATCAGAAGAGAAGATTTTCAAGAATAAACAAACTAGGTGCAATCAGATTTCAACCACCGTTAGTCAATCAAATCAATCGAAAACAAAGATAAACCGCAATTATCTACTTTCCCACCAACGAGTCGCGCTAGAGCTTCTCAATCCCAAAGAAGACTTTAAACTGAGCGGACGTAAGAGATTTCGCTTGATAGGTGTAGAATACACCTAGTTTACTATCTAGTACTTATGCTTTCTTTGCTATTTTTTCTTGTAAATTATGTATTTTACGCTTGTTTTGAGTTTTATAGCTACTTTGGAGTCATGCGAAAGAAAGGAGAAGAAATCACTCAATTTGAGCAAAAGGGAAAAATTAGCATTTCATGGGTGAACACTATCCGGAGCCCAGTCAAGGTTAAGAGGCAACTCTACTTGGAGGAGTACTAATTACAGTCAAGCTGAAGTTAAGGGGGTTGCCATCAGGGTATCCCTTATCACTTATCAGTGGGTGTATTTATCGGATCCTATCTCTGGGGTGTACCTATCCATATCACCCTTAGCCCTAAATCGAGAGAAACTCGTCTCTCATTCATTCATTTCATTATTACATCTGAAATTGAGAGGAAGGAAGAAAAGTTGCGCAAGCAGCTGTGGCATATGCTGAAATCGAAAGATGGGTGAGGGTTCTTGATGAGAGATCGAGAAATTATGGCAGAGAAGATGTTAATCGAAACAAATCATGGTGTTGGTCGCTGTAATTGATGAAACAGAGATGAGTCCGAGATTAGAAGGTAGAACTAGGGTTTCTGAGATGAATGTTGTTTCGATTAATGGTGGTATTGATTGGCAACACAGAGAGGATGAAATTGAGGATTCTGTGGATGAATCAGATCGAGAGGCGATTTGGTGTTGTTGTTGAATCCGGAAGAAGAAATGGATCTGGGGATCGTCTCTGCGGTTGAATCTCGAGTCTGTGATGATTTAAAGTAATGGGTTTTTATTGAATTCACTGTTGGTGGTAGTTGCTGCTATAGAAGCAAAGATGGTGATGAAGTTCGAAGAAATTAGGGCTGGATGCTGAATTGAAATCGAAGAATTGGGGGTTTTCTGTGAATGTACTCGATTCAGCCAGGGATGGTTGCAGTGTGACATAAACTGAAATGGAGGTACAAAGAAGCAGAAGTAATACCAAATGATGTTGAAACTGCAGCTGGAATCAACATGGTGGTCGTTGAGTGAAGCAGTGAAGAAATTGGAAATGTTTTCATGTCACAGAGATGGGCAAAGGGGATCTGTGTTGGATTGAGAATGAATAGAAGATGGGTTTGCTTTTGAATCTGAGATGAAAGAAGAGATGGTTCCGAGAATCCGATGCTGCTGTGATGGATTGTATGGATGAATAGAAGATGGGTTTGAGTTGGAAGAGATTTTAGTTGAAGATTGAAGTTATGGAGGTGAGATGCAGCTGTAATAATTTGGCAAGAAGGAATGGGTGATGGAGAGTGGGTACGATTCTATAGAAGGTTGAGATGAAGAAAAACGGGTTTGTGATGATTCTGTTAACGGATTAAGGATGGATTGCTGATGGAGGTGGTTATGAATCTGTCAAATTGGGAATAAGAAAGTGATAGAGAAGTGTTGATGTTACAGGGATGTCGCTATGGACTGAATGTGATGTGGCTTGATGGAACAGCTGCTGTTGTTGCCATTGAATCGGAGAAGTTAACACTGTTGAATCGAGAAAAGAAGATGTTGGTGCTATTGAAGATGAATTACAGAACTACAACAACTGGGTATGAGAATGAGTAGATGTATGTTAGGATTCTTAGCAGGAGAAGACCAAAAAGAGGCCTGAATTTGGCCTGGGAAAGTCCTATAAACAGCCGAAACTCGGCCGATTTTCTATTCCGACAAGGCGACTCGGTGTCGGCGATGATCGATCCAGACGAATCCGATGACCGATCCTTTTGAATGACTCAGTGAGTAAGCCGAATCAGCCTGACTCATAAGCTGACTAGAAGCTAACTCACTATATGCCTTGACCCATTGACTCGACGGTCGACCCGAATGACCGTTAACTTTAACAGAACGATTCTGGAATATTCCTTCTCGCAGTGAAGAATCTCGGGCCAAAGAATAATTTTCGGCAGGATTCTGGTGGTACCAGTTCCGGCGACTTAATTTGTGAAGAATTCTCTAGAATCATCTAGACTCATGGCTTTGAGGAATTAGACTTGAATTTGGAAATTGAAGATGGAAGATTTGAGAAAGACAAGGATTTGGAAGAAGATTTACAAAAGGAAAAGGATTCTATTCCTAAGAGGAATGCTAGGAATTGAAGCCTATAAATAGAGAAGTTCTCTATACACTTTTACACACCTTTTACACACACAACACTTCTCTTTTCTTTATTCTTTGTGTGAACTCCTTAACATGAGTAGCTAATTTTTGTATTGATTGAGGATGAATTCCTAGTTCTTAACATGTTTTGAATTTTGTTTTAAATCTATCTTGAAGTTTTTCACATGATTATCGTTTGTTTTTACTAATAGGAATGTTTACACATTCATGGTTGATTGATAGATTGTTTAGAGTGCACGCTAAATTGATTTGTCAATTTAATCTAAAGCTAGTGAAAGTTAGGGGATAAGTAATCGTTTCTTGACTCTTTACACAAGTAGCAAACACGAGACCTTGCGGAGGGATTCCGTGGAGCAATTGTGTGTGAAAACAACGTTAGCAAGTAGACCTTGATTTAAGAGTCCAACTACTAATATCAACCTAATAAGTTCATAAATCTTAATGCGTTTATTTAAATTACATCTTGAGTGATCTAATACTAGGTGGTTTGGTAAATAGAATCCGGTAGTCGAGAACTTCCGTATCCGGTGATACAAGGGATTTAGGGGTTTAGCACTGATCTAGCTGCTTTATCTACGGTTAGTGATAATCTGTGACTAATAAAAAGTGGAAAAGAACATAACTTGAATCATTGTTTTGCAACGAAGAAGGATTCCTTGATCTTGTCTCTCTTATTGATTTTAACTTTATCTTTTGAATTGCTTTGTTTATTTTCTTTTGTTTTACAAAACAAACCCCTCTTTGTGACAATTTTACAACTAAAAATCTCTTGCTCCTCGTGGGAACGAACTTGACTACACTATATTACTTGTTAATTAGGTGGAAAAATATTGATTAATTTGTTGTGGTTACGACACGCATCAAATTTTGGCGCCGCTGCCGGGGAGCAGCGGACGATTTTAGTTATTTTTATTTTTCTTTTTGCTTTATTCTTGCTTTGTTAGATTCCATATCGTATCTAACTTAGTTTCTGAGAATCTTATTTCAGGTACCGGTTTTCCATGTATGGTGGACAAGATGAAGCATATTACAACAATCAATACGGTTTTCAACCTCAACATTATGACAACTTCCAACCATCCTTAGGATACAATCAAAACCAATATTTTGGCTATGATCAATTTCCTACAGAACCTTATGGATATTCTCCTACATATCAACAACCTTATGACGGGTATGTAAGTGGACAATCACAAGGATGGAAGGATAGTTATCCATCTAACAATTTGTTTTCTAGTAATGCGCAGATAGAGAATTTGGAATATACTCCTCTTCATCGTGTTTTTCATTCACTTTTTCCAAAAGAGGAGATACAGTCTAGAAACTCTATCAACGGTGGTAAGCGTGTGAACGTCAGGAAACTTGCACAGAAATTATACAAATTGGAAGATGATGGAGACTCGGAAGAGTTTGTCGCAGAAATTAGTAGGACTATTCATATGGAACTTAAACGACGTCGGGATAAAGGTTATGAAACCGATGAAGATTCTTATTATGGTGAGTCTAAAAATGAAGATGATTGTGTTGAAAAGGACCAACCTTTGGAGACTTTTGAAGACGCTAGTGTAGCTTACTCGAGCCTTGATCTTAATAATGATCAAGCACCTATTCAAAAGGTAGAGCTTGAATGATGCATTTAGTGTTTGGAAAAAATTCCTTAGGGAAAGATATGAGTCCGCGGAAGTGTATGAGCGTTGCAACAATTAGGAAGTTATTCCAACTTCGGATCATAATAACGATACTTCGCCTATTCAAAAGGAGGAGATTGGGTGTGACTTACCTATTGCTATAAATGGTGTAATACCCTCACAAGAAGATCTTACAATTTATACCGACGAAAATCATTTTAGTGAATGGCCCGATTCCGATGATGAGAATGTTGAAGAGATGATGCTAGAGGATGAAACCAAATTGATTGATTTTGTGGAAGACCCAATTGAACTTGCCAATGATTTTAATGATGCCAAGACTTTGGTTAAGGTAAACAATAACGACGAATGGTTGCAAGATTTGATAGAGGACCACGATATACAAGAGGTAAGTAATTCACATGAATTCTCTAAGGATGAAGAGGATTCCGTAACACAAGGCATTGTGCAAGGTTTTTCTAACCCTTTACCTATTGATTCTTCTCCTTTACCTCTTATTGGTTTGAATGTATGTGCTTCGAAAGTATTTTTGGATGATTTTGTTTCTAAATATCCACCATTGGAAACACTTGATGCTAACACTATGCAGGTTTGCCAAGAGGAATACATAGAAGTTCCCAAATTCTATGTTCTTTATACACTTCCGAGTGTGGACAAGAATAAGTGTGGGGGAAACTTCTATCAAGCGATAACATCATTATTATTTTCTTGTGCTAACATTTGTATGGAGTTATTGTTTGCAAAACAGGTATTATGGGTGGATTCCCAAATTTTCCGATTGTTAGTATATGCGGGCTAATGAATCTTGCAAGAGCTAAGTCGGGCCGTCGACTTTAAAACAAGCGCTTCATGGGAGGCAACCCATAGGTTTTGTATTTCTTATCCTTTTGCTTTTTATTTTTGTTTATTTTTCTTGTTCCTTATCATGTTAAAGTTTCCCACCTTGACTTTACTAGGACGATTCAATTACATTGAGGACAATGTAAGGTTTAAGTGTGGGGGAGTGGTTAAGCATGTATTTAAAAAAAAAAAGTTTTGCATAAAACCTCCAACTTTTAGAGATTTTAGAGTCACTAGCATACTTCTAGGTATGTTTACATAGAGATTCTGACCGACATAACTGAACTTGGAAGTGTTAGGGAACTACGTTCGGATTTCTTACTTGTTAGAGTGTTAAATAATATATTTAATCATGCCGGTGATGCAAATTAGGAGCAGGGAGAAATGCATTATTAGAGTTGCTGATCAATCATTAGTGGAGACTACCCTATTTATATCATGTGAGGCACCGACCAGAAATTTTTCCATCTAACTAAAGAGCTTTCTTTTGAGTGTGTGTCACCGTACGTTAATTCCGGGTAGAATGGTGAGCTACCCAACCTCCCACCAATAGAAGCACTACTCTTTGATCTCTTGAGTGCTAATTTTGTCAATCATGAGGGTGACGTCTATAGATGAAAGCCTCCTTCTTGTAGTTCGATTTGCAGTTAGCACCATTCTCTCCACAACAACGGGTCCATAGAAACACCATCCTCATCAACAAGGAGCGACATCAAAATCTTCAAGGAAAGTTGAACACGTTCAAGGTTTACAAGCAACGGAACGAGAAAAAGAGCAAATTTCAAATTCAAGTAAAGCAACATACAAATGAGCGGATTTTACATATATGTTGAAGACTTACACTACAATGAGGTAATTTTATATCCAAGTATGAAGACTTATTTACAAGAGCAAAGAAAATCAAAAGGTGAGAATTATTGAAGTTTATGATTTCGAGACGATACAAGTTGTGAAGAATTAAGCGGTAAAGTATTTTTCCCACGGCAATGGTTTGTTTTATTTTCACTTTGTTTTGTATTTTATTTCTCTTGTCTTCACAAAAAAAAAAAAAAAAAAAATTGAAAAATTGAAAAATTGAAAAAAGAAAGAAAACAAAAAAAAAATGAGACAAGAAAATTTTTATTTTTTTGTATTTATTTAATAAGCCGTGGGGAAGGAAAATCTATAAGGAAGTTTGAAGCGACAAGGATTTTGAAGAAAAATGTTACAAATTGTCAAGGAATTACGAAGTTCGAGAGTTTATCATCAATAGTTGAAGCCGAAGACGAAGACCAAGAAGATCAAGACGAGAAGCGGAAGACGTTTCTATTGGATGTCGTGAGAGTGGTGTTATCATAATTGGCGATCGGATGTGAAGGTGAGTAAGTAATCTCATCTTCGATAAGTGGTTGATTTCCTTTCTTAGAGATCGTCAGAAAAATGTTTTTTCAAAATGTTAAAAGATGTGGGTTTTTAAAATATTTCGGAAGTTGTCCTTCCCACCATTCAACGTGTGTAGGATTTCTCTCTTTATTCCTACCTGCACACATGTGAGAACCATAAAAGTACGTCTTTTGAGTGCAATTATCATAAAATCCTTTTTGGTGAGGCAGAAGTCGAGGCGAAATGCTTATTGATCGTTCTCAAACACGCGTTCTCTCATTATGGTGTGGTTATTTCTCACTCAACATTTAAGAATGAGAATATGTTCTTTAGTATTTCTAACTTCTTATTACTAGCATGCAGAAACTCTATGTCCTCATAACTCTTTGGATGCTTGGGACGCTGGAACGCTTTGAAGTTGTAAGTTTTAATTTGATTTGCTCGAGGACTAGCAAAGTCTAAGTGTGGGGGAATTTGATAGGTGTAGAATACACCTAATTTACTATCTAGTAGTTATGCTTTCTTTGCTATTTTTTCTTGTAAATTATGTATTTTACGCTTGTTTTGAGTTTTATAGCTACTTTGGAGTCATGCGAAAGAAAGGAGAAGAAATCACTCAATTTGAGCAAAAGGGCAAAATTAGCATTTCATGGGTGAACACTATCCGGAGCCCAGTCAAGGTTAAGAGGCAACTCTACTTGGAGGAGTACTAATTACAGTCAAGCTGAAGTTAAGGGGGTTGCCATCAGGGTATCCCTTATCACTTATCAGTGGGTGTATTTATCGGATCCTATCTCTGGGGTGTACCTATCCATATCACCCTTAGCCCTAAATCGAGAGAAACTCGTCTCTCATTCATTCATTTCATTATTACATCTGAAATTGAGAGGAAGGAAGAAAAGCTACGCAAGCAGCTATGGCATATGTTGAAATCGAAAGATGGGTGAGGGTTCTTGATGAGAGATCGAGAAATTATGGCGGAGAAGATGTTAATCGAAGCAAATCATGGTGTTGGTCGCTGTAATTGATGAAACAGAGATGAGTCCGAGATTAGAAAGTGGAACTAGGGTTTCTGAGATGAATGTTGTTTCGATTAATGGTGGTATTGATTGGAAACACAGAGAGGATGAAATTAAGGATTCTGTGGATGAATCAGATCGAGAGGCGATTTGGTGCTGTTGTTGAATCCAGAAGAAGAAATGGATCTGGGGATCGTCTCTGCGGTTGAATCTCGAGTCTGTGATGATTTAAAGTAATGGGTTTTTATTGAATTCGCTGTTGGTGGTAGTTGCTGCTATAGAAGCAAAGATGGTGATGAAGTTCGAAGAAATTAGGGCTTGATGCTGAATTGAAATCGAAGAATTGGGGGTTTTCTGTGAATGTACTCGATTCACCGGGATGGTTGCAGTGTGACATAAACTGAAATGGAGGTACAGAGAAGCAGAAGTAATACCAAATGATGTTGAAACTGCAGCTGGAATCAACATGGTGGTCGTTGAGTGAAGCAGTGAAGAAATTGGAAATGTTTTCATGTCACAGAGATGGGCAAAGGGGATCTGTGTTGGATTGAGAATGAATAGAAGATGGGTTTGCTTTTGAATCTGAGATGAAAGAAGAGATGGTTCCGAGAATCTGATGCTGTTGTGATGGATTGTATGGATGAATAGAAGATGGGTTTGAGTTGGAAGAGGTTTTAGTTGAAGATTGAAGTTATGGAGGTGAGCTGCAGCTGTAATAATTTGGCAAGAAGGAATGGGTGATGGAGAGTGGGTACGATTCTATAGAAGGTTGAGATGAAGAAGAACGGGTTTGTGATGATTCTGTTAACGAATTAAGGATGGATTGCTGATGGAGGTGGTTATGAATCTGTCAAATTGGGAATAAGAAAGTAATAGAGAAGTGCTGATGTTACATAGATGTCGCTATGGACTGAATGATTTGTGGCTTGATGGAACAGCTACTGCTGCTTCCATTGAATCGGAGAAGTTAACACTGTTGAATCGAGAAAAGAAGACGTTGGTGCTATTGAAGATGAATTACAGAACTACAGCAACTGGGCATGAGAATGAGTAGATGTATGTTAGGATTCTTAACAGGAGAAGACCAAAAAGAGGCCTGAATTTGGCCTGAGAAAGTCCTATAAACAGCCGAAACTCGGCCGATTTTCTATTCCGACAAGGCAACTCGGTGTCGGCGATGATCGATCCAGACGAATCCGATGACCGATCCTTTTGAATGACTCAGTGAGTAAGCCGAATCAACCTGACTCAGAAGCTGACTAGAAGCTAACTCACTATCTGCCTTGACCCATTGACTGAAGGTCTGACCAGAATGACCGTTAACTTTAACATAACAGTTACGGAATATTCCTTCTGCAGTGAAGAATCTCAGGCCAGCAGCGAATTTTCAGGCAGGATTCTGGTGGTACCAGTTCCGACGACTTAATTTGTGAAGAATTCTCTAGAATCATCTAGACTCATGGCTTTGAGGAATTAGACTTGAATTTGGAAAGTGAAGATGGAAGATTTGAGAAAGACAAGGATTTGGAAGAAGATTTACAAAAGGAAAAGGATTCTATTCCTAAGAGGAATGCTAGGAAATTGAAGCCTATAAATAGAGAAGTTCTCTATACACTTTTACACACCTTTTACACACACAACACTTCTCTTTTCTTTATTCTTTGTGTGAACTCCTTAACATGAGTAGCTAATTTTTGTATTGATTGAGGATGAATTCCTAGTTCTTAACATGTTTTGAATTTTGTTTTAAATCTATCTTGAAGTTTTTCACATGATTATATTTTGTTTTTACTAATAGGAATGTTTATACATTCATGGTTGATTGATAGATTGTTTAAAGTGCACGCTAAAAAAATTGCATTTTATGACCAGTTGTGTAGCGGGTCTAACTCTCTCTTATGATATGACCAGCTGTTTAGCGGGTCTACAAAAAAAAAAATTGCATTTTATGACCAGCTGTGTAGCGGGTCTAACTCTCTCTTATGATATGACTAGCTGTTTAGCGGGTCTACAAAAAAAATAAAAAGAAAAAAAGAAAAAAAAGCTTATTTCTCCAAAAACACCTATATAGACATAAAAAGCTAAAATCAGTACAAAATGAGCACTAACAAAATAGATAAATGAGATCAAAATAGACACATAAATGCGTCTATCAATTGAGGATGAATTCCTAGTTCTTAACATGTTTTGAATTTTGTTTTAAATCTATCTTGAAGTTTTTCACATGATTATCTTTTGTTTTTACTAATAGGAATGTTTATACATTCATGGTTGATTGATAGACTGTTTAAAGTGCACGCTAAATTGATTTGTTAATTTAATCTAAAGCTAGTGGAAGTTAGGGGATAAGTAATCGTTTCTTGACTCTTTACACAAGTATCAAACACGAGACCTTGCGGAGGGATTCCGTGGAGCAATTGTGTGTGAAAACAACGTTAGCAAGTAGACCTTGATCTAAGAGTCTAACTACTAATATCAACCTAATAAGTTCATAAATCTTAATGCGTTTATTTAAATTACATCTTGAGTGATCTACTACTAGGTGGTTTGGTAAATAGAATCCGGTAGTCGAGAACTTCCGTATCCGGTGATACAAGGGATTTAGGGGTTTATCACTGATCTAGCTGCTTTACCTACGGTTGGTGATAATCTGTGACTAATAAAAAGTGGAAAAGAACATAACTTGAATCATTGTTTTGCAACGAAGAAGGATTCCTTGATCTTGTCTCTCTTATTGATTTTAACTTTATCTTTTGAATTGCTTTGTTTATTTTCTTTTGTTTTACAAAACAAACCCCCCTTTGTGACAATTTTACAACTAAAAATCTCTCGCTCCTCGTAGGAACGAACTTGACTACACTATATTACTTGTTAATTAGGTGGAAAAATATTGATTAATTTGTTGTGGTTACGACACGCATCATCGCCTAATTAGGTTACTCTCCTCTCCGAATAGGCGGCTACACCAGTAACAACAACAAAAGAGTAAATTTGTTGTTACGAAGGATTAGTTTGCTAGAAAGGCAAACTTCGTGTATTTATAGACAAGGAAGTTTGGACACCAAGGAATTTCCAAAACCGAAAATATTCTCAAGATATTCATAAAAGCACAGATACGGTTTTCATAATTCCTGGAAATGCTCTGTCCAAAGATAACGATCGAAATCTCTCGGAAAATCTAATTAGTAAATGCACATTACTAATTCTGTAATTTCCCTACAAAATGAAATTAATAACCTTAATTAAAAGATTCTTAACTTACTTATGTTTCGATCCTGGGATTCTCTTCCCTTAGCTGTTAAGGAATATCTTTGAACAATTATAGAAATAAACATTCACAACACGTGTTCAAAGTTTGTCGACATCTTAACTTTGTAAGTTATCTTTCACACTTACAACCTTGAAACCGATTTTCCACACTTCCAAACAAGTTTAGAATTGGTTCATCTGACTTTCAAGATCTATGTGATTGATCAAACCAACATTCAATCACAATCATGGGTTTACGGTTCTACCAAAACAAGTTTCGGTTCTACCTCCATGTCAGTACTGTGCATAGTCACACTAGCTTCCCAAAAGTTCGGTTGACTAGGTACTAGGATCGGTTCCCCACATATATATGGTATCTAACTTATATGTGTTGCACATGTCCATAGGATCGGTTCCCCTTTCTTCTATAAACCTTGCTGCACCCCATACAAGGATCGGTTCCCTTTGATGTATTGTACCCCTTACTAGGATCGGTTCCCTTTCCCTTACAAGGATCGATTCCATTTCCCTTACAAGGTCAGACATACAAAATCCGATCATACCACAGGTGATTACTTAAAATCGGTTTTACTAATAAAAGTTATATCAATACATATGTCAGGCCTTTGTGAACAGTTCTACCAAGAACACAACAAGTTGTGAGCGGTTATACTCTATCACACATATTGGTTGTTCATAAGATATGCAATGAATAACAAAACCAATAACACCTGGCAATTTCCTTTTCGGTCCACATGTAGTTGCGGGATTTCCCACACTACACCCCTTATAACAATTCAAAAGATCTCTCCCTACAACAAAGACTCACTCGACCCTTTATATAGGGTAATACATAGTGGATGACAAACTAAGCTATCCTTTATTTTCGGAATGTCTCGCGACCATGTCTTTCGCTTGTTTTGTGTGTCGTTTTCTCATTGCGTCGTTTATTTTAGTTTCTGCGACTCCCTCGCGGTACCCGTCGTTTATTGATCTCGCGATCCCTATGCGTTGCGATATTATGATCCTACATCTTGCCTCTTTTTCCTTGAATATTGCTTGAAGAGCGATCTTGAAGGAAAAATCTGTTGTTGTAGTAATCTTTGATCTTTGTTGATGAAGGAACGAGCAGAAGAATACCACAAAAGTACATTCTTTTTTGCGAGTTTTCTTTGAGATATATATGAATTATTAATGTCTTCTCTTGACACGTCTCTTTCAACCACTTTTTCTTGACCGTTCATGTCTCTTCGCATTAAATGACCTCGTTTTTTCTCCAGGCTTTTTTTTCCCTATATATATAGTTTTCTTTTCCCTCCTTTTTCATCTTTTAGTTTGTCTCTCGCAACTTTTCTTTGATTCTCTCCTTCCGCAATTTGCGCTCGCTACCGCAAAGCTTTTCTTCATCCTTTTTAGCGCTTTTAATCTCCAATCTTCCATCCATTCCCATACTTGATAAATGGCTTCCATCATCATACAAAACTTCTTTTGAAGAAGTTCAACGTGTTGCTCGAGAAGGGGTTTTACAACCATTCCCGATCAAGAACCCTCATCTATTCTTTCAGAGAATCTTTTCTCCGATAATCAATGTGATGATCAAAAGATTATAGTCTCGCTAGGTCGCCTCTCGCGGACTTCCCTTGCTCCCTTGTACAATCCCGAGTTGCCTTTATTTTATGAAATTTTGGCCCATGAAAAATTCTCTGGCTGTTTATCAATTAAGTGGCGATTGTATTCGCTCGATGCTTGAGTTCGCGAAATCCCTGTGCGAGCAAAGGATCTTTATATTCGACTCGCCGTAAAATCCCAAATTCGCAAACTTGGAAATAGGTTACCGTGGAAAACTTTTTGAAAATTACCTGGATAACTATGGTGAATGCGAAATCTCAACTGGGCGTTTCTTGAAGAAAAAGGATAATGTCTCGAGGATAAATTGCTCATGCGTGGATATTGATTGGCACCTGTAATAATACTACTCCTCGCCACTCCAAAGATGAGAAGTGGTGGGTTGTACCCTTGATTTTAAATGGTCCTTATATCGCGGGCCCGTATGTTCTTCCCGCGAATTGTTTCGTAACTTTCTTTCTATAATTCCGAAGGTTGGAGTCAAGAAACTATTGTTTGAAGGGTAAATCCTCCGCCCTTAACTAAGAAGCGAAAGGTCCAATCCTCTTCTCGCCTTAGCTCAAGCTCGAATCTTCCGACGAGGATAACCATGACTCGAATCCTTCTCTCGCCAAGAAGACTCCATCGACCAGCTTCTTCCATGGATCGCTTATCCAAGATCTTCGCACTGTTTCCAAGGAATGGGAGATGCTCCCCTAGCTTCTCTTTTAGGGGCTCTCGCAAACGTGTGTAATGCTTTGCTTTACTCGGTGGAGTCTCTAGAGTTGTGTCTCCCGACCTTTTGAATGCACTTGGGTCTCGGTAGTACAAATACTTCCTCGCTAACTTTAAATTGTTTAAGTATATATATGTCTTAATGATTTTTCTATCTTCTTTTATAGGTTGGAAGATCTTCCTTTGTAGTTGCCTCGACATATGTCGGCCTTTGTGAACAGTTCTACCAAGAACACAACAAGTTGTGAGCGGTTATACTCTATCACACATATTGGTTGTTCATAAGATATGCAATGAATAACAAAACCAATAACACCTGGCAATTTCCTTTTCGGTCCACAAACAAGTTTATGAACTTACTTCCTCAGAACACATGTAAACATTGTTCCCTAGGATGAAATCCTCACCTCATACCCATACATAATCACAATGACATTCAAATGACTATAGCGATGTCTTATCTACAAAGTTTAATGGTTAAGAAATAAACCTCGTATTGTATTCCTTAATACTATGTCTATCTAGAGTTCAAATATGCTTCGCAGTTATGTTTTCAATATGCACGACTTGAAAGATACGTTAGGGAATGAAACAGTTCAAGTCAAATATCACTAACCTCAAGTGGAAGGATGATTGTTGTCGTTGTAGCTCCTTGCTTCTTCACATCTTCAAGTCTTCGTAATACTTGTAATGTCTCATATCCTAATACTTTCAAGCTAACATATACGAAGTTTAACTCTAGTACATAATCAAGCGACTCTTAACATGAGTTTTGATTCACTAAAATATGACAACCAAACTTGACATACCAACGCTTGGTGGGTTCAACCGAGCCATGCTCTAACAATTTCCCCCTTTTTCAATTTTAGTGACAAAACTCTTACATCATATGGATAAACAAATTACAATAATTCATTACAATCCGCTTGATTCCCGATTCAACAAAGACAAAGAAACTGCTTACATTCAATCCTTGAAAATGTCGATGTTGACATTATAATAACAAAGCTATTACTCCCCCTAAGGAAGATAGGTAGATATTCAATCCGCACATCTTTGTTATACCAAACATATGACATGTTACTCCCCCTTAGTCTGTGCTTTCACTCTTTCGTTAGATAAAAACCTTCAAGTACCAATGTTCTTTTCCCTAGCGATGCCAATCAATATAAATATCAATGCCAAAGCATCACCTGTTTACTCCATATATTTCTCCCCCTTTTTGTCACAAAAATGACAAAGAAACGAAAAAATAAAGGACAACACGAAAAGAATCTTACAAATCTCAGAATAGACTTGCAAACCTGTAGAGTTAGGCATGAGGGTTCCACACATCATGTTCTAATAACCAATATCAAAACCGAAACTACAAGTAGTCTTATTTTGATATGTTACCAAGGAAACAATTGTCCGAAACAATTTTTCCAATTTAGTTTAGCAAACCAAAAACAACTAAGCATATTAGTTCCTTTGCTAAACCGATTGTTCAAAAACAACCGCTTAATTCGATAAGACCAAAATAAAGATAAACTCCATTTTTCTCATCAGGTTCTAATTATCCATAAACTTAGACCTTTCAATTTTAAACAAGACAAGTACTAGGTTAGTTAACTAGCATTTCTTGTTTAGGCATTCGATTAGACTTGAATAACCGAAACCTCATTTTGATAAGTCTAACTAAGATCAAAATTAACTTAGTTTATCTTATCCGGAATCGAATTGGACTAAACAACTCATCCCGTATACATATTATTTCGTTAAGCCATAAATAATTCATACAAACCAAAATAAATCAACTTGCATAATTATTCACCTCAACCGGAAGCAATTGAAACAACATAGACATTATAAGCACCGCAATTGCACCGTAGTTTTGTAAGCCTAAACGATTGATACCATACAAAAGCAAGGTAACAATAGTTTTTCTTAACCGGAACCAATTGAATCACACACACACATCAATTGTACCGAAATTTTGTAAGCCTAAACAATTGATACCACACAATAAAGAAAGATAACAATAGTTTTTCTTAACCGGAACCAATTGAAACACACATCCACACACACACATCATGGAATAAATATCAATTGAACCGAAATTTTGTTAAGCAAAAGCAACAAATATATATAATATAAACTCAGGCTTTTCTTAAACAGGAAAACAATTAACTAACAAGATTGTTACCTCAAATTTCGCATCAATATGATTGCATGTTCGTCCAGGGAGAATTGATATCGAAATATCACCACGTTGTTATCCTTATGCGTGAACAAAAGAATAACAACACACCTCAACCTTTACCAGAGAAAGGTTGAAAACCGGTTTTAACAATTGCAAGCAAAAATTGAAAACCGTCGAAACACATATGCTTTTATGCTAAACCAAAACTGATTCAACATATTGTGAATTTTTCACATATTGTTTCTATCAAAACCCCTCATATCCTTTGATAAAGCCTACCTACAAGGGCTAGAACTTAATCCCGCTAAATCAAAAAGTCACCCAAACCATGAGGGTTCACAATATATGAGATCGAATATTAAGGTAGTAAAACCGAAATCAAACATCCCATAAACATACATAGCAATAAGGTAAAAGCAATTTAGCACAGGCTATGTAAACCAAAAACTATCACAAGAAAAATTACTCAAATAAATAATTTTATTCATAATAGACCAATACAATTAATGAAAGAAATCAAAAATTGATGTCTATCAAACTTGGATTTTAGAATTCTTCAAAAATCTTGAGATCTCTTGCGCTTGATGGAATGATTCTCCTGATCCCCTGAAGCGATCCTTGATTGAAGACTAATTCCTCAACCATGTGAGAGTTGGATTCCTCCTCGTTTACTCTTTTGGTGAGTAAATCCAGTTGCTTGAGCGTTTGAGCTTGAACTAATAAAGAATTTTCAAGTCTACGTCTTAATATCAGAACTTCCAACTTAGTTTCGGCACAAGTTCGAGCCAACTTGTAGAATTCTTTTTCATAATCGATCATACAAGATGAAGGATTCATATTCATATAGGAAGCGGATTCGTTTAGAGTCACTAGCCAATTTTTCACCATACCTTTCTGACACTTTTGAAGAAAGCTTTGCATACAAATATGATTTTTCCATGATTCCAGGTTTCAGTCACAAGACCGAATCACATATAAGATCGAACCTTATATAAATCAATAGTTACTAAGAACTTGTTCATTGATTATGGAAAACAAATATTCTCCCTTAATAGAAAAATCGAAAATTTCAATATTAAGGATTTTTAGGAAAGTGCGATCCTGTGAATATTTTCATAAATCTCCCAAGTCTTTGAACTATCCAAAAATACACTGAACTCATCAAACTTAGTTTGAGCACTCTATGAGTCAATGTGTTTTTTCCGGATACTAAGTATCTGAATGAGACAAATAAGGTTTTTCATGACTATCAGAAAAATGCTTCTTACCAGGTTTGTTAAGAACCCTAACCCTTTTTGACAACAAACCAAATTTATCATAGAAATTACTATCATCAAGATATTTAGGAATTACCTTTGATCCGGAGACTTGATCAACCTCTTTCTTTACCAGATTCATGACCTTCTTTGGTATCCACTTCCTGGAGTTTGTAGCTTTCTGATCCTCCTTTCTTTTGTGATGAACTGCTAGAGAATTATTTGATCTGGGATGATCATGTTTGTGTGTGGTTTCTCTAGATAGAGTTCTCATATCAAGCCTTGGTCTGAGTTTCGAACATGAAAGACGTCGACAGTCCTTAATTACATGACCTTTGTTTCCACAATGAAAACATCTTCTATCAGGATGTATAGGATGATGTGAAGAACTCAAATGAGAGTAGTTCATCTTTTTAGTTCCTGAGGATGCCATTTCCTTTCTACAGACAATACCTTTCTTTTGAACACCCATACAATTGGTATTCTTCTTTCCTCTTGGAGGATTGTATAATCCAGAGTTCTTAGATTTTGGGAAGGAAGTATTCAACTGATTTTCAGACATTAATGAACACATATCATTCTTAAGCCTGTTGACATGTTCGGTGACAGTCTTTATCTCAGTGTCATAAGAGACTTTTAAGACATTGTATTCATTTATTGCTGTTTTTCTTAAGACCTCAGTTTTCTTTTCCTGATCAATACTTTTCTTCAACTTAGTTTCCAATAGATTGATCTTTGAGAAACAACTGACCTTATAGGATTCTAAGTCATTTTTACATGATGAAAAATCACGTTTGAGCTGATCATTTTCAGCTTTCATATGACCTAAGTCTTTAAGAAGTTTTCCTTCTCTCTTTAGTGCAAGAGTGAGCTCAGTTGCACAGGACAAAAATTCTTTCTTTAGTTCATCAAGCTGAGATGTTTTTATGTTCACATAATCAACATCTTCTTCATCATCTAGTGATTCCGAATCAGACTCATCGAGTGTGAGTACATGACTTAACTTAACCTCTTCTTGAGAGCATACAAACATGTTTTCATAAGAGCACGAGGAGCTTATAGAAGACATCCCTTCCAAGCATTTTCGGAAGTTAAATCCAGGGCGAGTTTTCTTCAAACCTTGTGACACGTTAACTGAATCAGACATTAGATTCAATTCTTATAGGTTGGATCGCACCAAACACAAATTTTTAGATCTTTTCGTGTTTGCCTGCTCTGATACCAATTGAAAAGGCGAGGGTACCCAAATATACCTCAAGCTAAAACTTTTCCTACCTATAAGTCCTTTCTCCGAAAGTGATTGTCTATGGACTGAGTCGAGACAATACAACTAATCGGTTCACACTTCGTGTGATCGTCTATGGATACGAGATCGAGACAATACAACAACGAAGTTTGTTTACTTGATACAAAGGTTCAGAATTAACCAAACACAATAAGATTGCTTATCAAGTAAATAGGAATTAATATTTGTGTGATTTACTTTAATTATAATAAAACAATTATAATGCGGAAAATAAAAGTAAATGACACAGCAAGATTTTGTTAACGAGGAAACCGAAAATGCAGAAAAATCCAGGGACCTTGTCTAGAATTGAATACTCTTAGGATTAAGCCGCTACACAAAATTACACCTAACTTCGTATAGTTGAGACCAAGTAACTAACCCCTATAGTTCACTTAGTTCCGTATGTATTCCCACGCCTCCGACTTGTGAATAAGTCACGTACTTGGAACAATTCCTTTGGTTCGTATTCCAAACAATAAAGGAACAACAAATCTGTTTGGTATCAACTCTATTCAACCAAGTGATATGAGTCGGACAAAGGCTCTTCTGTTTATCTTAACATAAACTCCTTCGTCGGGTCCTTAGATCTATCTCATGTTCAATCACCCAAAGGTAATCATTTAAGATTAAGCCAATCAATACCTCTAATCACAAGGAAACGTATTGATGCCGATCTACTCAATTAATCAATCCAATCTACCACAATGATAAACCGATTATTAATTGGATCCTCTTTTACCGAAACAAGTATTGTGCACACCAAAGATTATAATACCCAAGTCAGATCTTCAATATCTTCTTTGTCTTCAAATCTTCTTAAATCTTCAATAAAAACCTGCACACAATCACTTGAATCTCTTGTGATCAATCACGCAGAGAACAGATTCTGTTAACAATGGATTATCACAAGATCGTCTTTAGAACTAACAACAATCTAAAGATCCTTGTCAAAACTCTGATCTAGTTTGAGTGAATCTTATATCAGAAAAGAAGATTCTCAAGAATAAACAAACTAGGTGCAATCAGATTTCAACCACCGTTAGTCAATCAAATCAATCGAAAACAAAGATAAACCGCAATTATCTAGTTTCCCACCAACGGGTCGCGCTAGAGCTTCTCAATCCCAGAGAAGACTTTAAACTGAGCGGCCGTAAGAGATTTCGCCTAATTAGGTTACTCTCCTCTCCGAATAGGCGGCTACACCAGTAACAACAACAAAAGAGTAAATCTGTTGTTACGAAGGATTAGTTTGCTAGAAAGGCAAACTTCGTGTATTTATATACAAGGAATTTCCAAAACCGAAAATATTCTCAAGATATTCATAAAAGCACAGCTACAGTTTTCATAATTCCTGGAAATGCTCTGTCCAAAGATAACGATCGAAATCTCTCGGAAAATCTAATTAGTAAATGCACATTACTAATTCTGTAATTTCCCTACAAAATGAAATTAATAACCTTAATTAAAAGATTCTTAACTTACTTATGTTTCGATCCTGGGATTCTCTTCCCTTAGCTGTTAAGGAATATCTTTGAACAATTATAGAAATAAACATTCACAGTACGTGTTCAAAGTTTGTCGACATCTTAACTTTGTAAGTTATCTTTCACACTTACAACCTTGAAACCGATTTTCCACACTTCCAAACAAGTTTAGAATTGGTTCATCTGACTTTCAAGATCTATGTGATTGATCAAACCAACATTCAATCACAATCATGGGTTTACGGTTCTACCAAAACAAGTTTCGGTTCTACCTCCATGTGAGTACTGTGCATAGTCACACTAGCTTCCCAAAAGTTCGGTTGACTAGGTACTAGGATCGGTCACATGTCCATAATATCGGTTCCCCTTTCTGCTATAAACCTTGCTGCACCCCATACAAGGATCGGTTCCCTTTGATGTACTGCACCCCATACTAGGATCGGTTCCCTTTCCCTTAAAAGGTCAGACATACAAAATCCGATCATACCACAGGTGATTACTTAAGATCGGTTTTACTAATAAAAGTTATACCAATACATATGTCAGGCCTTTGTGAACAGTTCTACCAAGAACACAACAAGTTGTGAGCGGTTATACTCTATCACACATATTGGTTGTTCATAAGATATGCAATGAATAACAAAACCAATAACACCTGGCAATTTCCTTTTCGGTCCACAAACAAGTTTATGAACTTACTTCCTCAGAACACATGTAAACATTGTTCCCTAGGATGAAATCCTCACCTCATACCCATACATAATCACAATGACATTCAAATGATTATCGCGATGTCTTATCTACAAAGTTTAATGGTTAAGAAATAAACCTCGTATTGTATTCCTTAATACTATGTCTATCTAGAGTTCAAATATGCTTCGCAGTTATGTTTTCAATATGCACGACTTGAAAGATACGTTAGGGAATGAAACAGTTCAAGTCAAATATCACTAACCTCAAGTGGAAGGATGATTGTTGTCGTTGTAGCTCCTTGCTTCTTCACATCTTCAAGTCTTCGCAATACTTGTAATGTCTCATATCCTAATACTTTCAATCTAACATATACGAAGTTTAACTCTAGTACATAATCAAGCGACTCTTAACATGAGTTTTGATTCACTAAAATATGACAACCAAATTTGACATACCAACACTTGGTGGGTTCAACCGAGCCATGCTCTAACACATACAATAATAGTAGAGTTTGGAATTATTAAATTCCTAGCATTAGACTGAATTATTACTATAACAAACAATTAACTTGGGTACAAGAACTCTCAAATGTTGATGTTTTTGAAACCATTTTTTTTTTGTCAAAATGTCAGTCGCATGATTTACAGTTCTTCATATGAATTTGAAACAAAAAAGTATTGCACTCTACAATGATTGAATCCGCATGATTCAAGATACTCGTATTCATGTTTATCTCTAGCATATAATTGATAACCTTTGTACAATCTACTTCAATATATAAGTTATGGATTTTTGCTTGAGTTTTCCATTTAACCGTCTCTAGAGGATGATAACTTTTTCCGCATCCGGTGAAGTTGTTGAAGATGGGCTTGCACATGCTCCTCTGCACTACTTGTATCATCAAAAATTAACATTTCATAACTAGATTTAGAGTCTTTTCGTAAAGCGTCAAAATTAACTATTAATGAACGTAATGGTGTAACTCAAGCCCCCAATAATGGTTAAGTTAGTTGATATATTTGTTTCAGCCGTTGTTAGAGCATAGCTCGGTTGAAAGCGTTGGTATGTCAAGTTTGGTTGTCATATTTTAGTATCAAAACTCATCTAGAGTCGCTTGATTAAATACTAGAGTCAACTTCGTTTAGGTTAGACTAGAAAGTCTAGGAATGTTGAGACATACAAGTATTACTTCCAAGACCTGAAGAATGAGAAGATATAACGAGTACACCGAAGACATCATCCTTCCACTTGAGGTTAGTAATACGGACTTGACTTGTTTCCATTCCTAACATGTCTTTCGAGTCGTATTATATCGAAAACATAACATGCGAAGCTGTATATATATATATATATATATAATACTCTAGTGATTAGACTTGGTCATATCATTATGATCAAAGTGTCAAGGAATTTATTGAATCACGAAGTATAAACGCTTATCTTTTGGAACTTCGTAAATACGACATCAACATAATCTTTGTATTTAGTTACTTGATTGTGTGTAAGATATAGGTGTTAATTTCATCCTAGGAAACAATATTTTATAATATTTGTTTAAAAGAAGTGCATATACGAACGTGTTTCGTAATCGAAAGGAAATCAATGAATGTCTTGGTCCGGTTCTTTGTTGAATATATTTTGGATGACCAATACTATATGACAAGGTAGAACCTATCTTAACTTATGTTGAGAATTGAGGTATAACCGGTCATAGCCTATAATGTGTAGCAAGGTGCAACCGGTCACAAGTTGATTAGGAAAGCAAGGTGTAATCGGTCACAAGCTACTTTGTGAAGCAAAGTGTAACCGATCACAAGTTACACTGGAAGTTAGTTGTAATCGGTCACAAGCAACTTTGGGAAGCAAGGTGTAACCAATCACAAGCTACTTTGGGAAGCATGGTGTGACCGGTCACAACCTATTTTGGGAAGTATGGTGTGACCGGTCACAACCTATTTTGGGAAGCATGGTATAACCGGTCACAACTTAAATTGTGAGTCATGGTAGAACCAATCCCAAGAAACAAAACCGAGTTTCCAATATTCACATATCTCTTTATGTTTTGTGTGATCTTGGAATTAGGGTTTGCTGAGAGAAACTTCTAGATGTCAACATTATTTGAATAAGTACATAACTCTAATCATTAATTGTTCAAAGATATTCCTTTATACTCAAGGTGATCCTAGGACCGAAATATTGAAAAGCATTTAATTATGATTTTCAATTTTATATGCTTTTATTACTAGCAATTAAAGCATATACTCTATGAAATATTATTAGTTAATGTGCTACACTAATAATAGAAGTTTTATAAAATAGTGAATATCTGCGATCGAGGAGAGAGAATGTTCGGTATTCTCGTGGCGGAAATGGCACAAGGATCTTCAACACGCAGTTACAGAGAGGAGCACAGGGGTATGGATCAGCAAGGTAGTAAGCAGGATCAAGGCAATAAGAAGGCTTTCAAGTAAGCTAAGGATTGGGTTTCAGTGGTTATAGGAGAGCATATATCTACATCAAAGGATTCGCAGGTTTCAAATAAGCAAAAGGAAGGGCAGATGGTTAACAAATCTCAAGATGATGAAGGATGGATTGAGGTTTCACATAAGAACAAATCCAACTCTAAGCAGGATTTTGCAGATCTAGCTATACAGATTGAATGTGACTATAAAGCTTTTTTTCTTTCTAAAAAATCTGGTGAAGTTCTTTTCACAGAAGAGACTAGGAATACTAAGCTTCTGATCCAATTTAAGATTAGCAAATCTGCTTTGGTTTGGTTAAAAAATATTCTGAGAAAAGAATCTTCAAAGGATTTTTATGGTCCTTGGCATTGGGTTTTCGAAAAAGACAGTGAGCATATGCTTCTTGTTAGGGACAAGAATAAGTTTGGTGAATTTTTCAAGCTAACTGTCTCAGAAGGTAGGAGTAAGCATGCTACAATCTTTCCGGCTGAGAAAGTATTGAATAGATGGAAAAGATTTGTTGTAGGTTTTGATAAGTTTTTATCAAGGAAAACCCCTACTGTTGTAGGTTTTGATAAGTCGTTATCATCTAAAACCACCTGCACAAAAGAAGTTCTATCTATCACAATTCTTCAACTGAGTCGCAAGTTTTACCAGTAGAAAACAACATCAAGGATGCAGATGATATTTCTTTATGCAACCCAGATTGGAATCATGCTATCATTATTGAATCTTCTAATAACGTTGGATCATGGAGTCGTTTGGGAAAGGAAATTTCAAATCGTTTTTCTCTGGCCAGTGGTTTTGATATTTTTCCTTTTGAGGAGAAGAAAGCTTTATTTTTTTTCCTCCTTGGGGCATAAGAAGTTTTTATTGGAAAGAGGACTTTGGTCTTTTTAAGGCTCTACAATTATATTATATCCATGGTGGTCCGCTGTCAATTTTATTCCTTCTTTTTCAAAGTCGAGTGAAGGACATTGGATTGATATTAAGGGGGTACCATTTAATCTTTGGGGTCTGGAAATTTTTAACAGTATAGGATTCAACTTTGGGGGCTTAATTGAAGTTCATTCTTCTACATTATTGTGGGAAGATGTCTCAGCAATTCGTCTAAAAGTTTTTTAATTTGAAAAACAACAAAATACCTTCATGTTCTTTTACAAGGGTCATTCTTTTCCGACTTCATCTTCGCAGTTATGTTTTCAATATGCACGACTTGAAAGATACGTTAGGGAATGAAACAGTTCAAGTCAAATATTACTAACCTTAAGTGGAAGGATGATGTCGTCGTTGTAGCTCCTTACTTCTTCACATTCTTCAAGTCTTCACGTAATACTTGTAATGTCTCATATCCTAATACTTTCAAGCTAACCTAAATGAAGTTGACTCTAGTACATAATCAAGCTACTCTTTAAATGAGTTTTGGTTCACTAAAATATGACAACCAAACTTGACATACCAACGCTTGGTGGGTTCAACCAAGCTATGCTCTAACATATTCAAGCAGCCAATCTTCAACGGCTATTACTCCAACGGTCGTCTCTGAAAAAGATATTATTGAATTATTGAAGGAAGCAGTCTCGATTCCTTATCTCCAACAGTTAGATGCTGGTGAGGATGTGACAAGCCCTAATCAACTAGTTCATATATTTTCATCCCAAAGTCAATGGAGTAATGTCAAATCCAGTATTGATCCAAAACTGAGACAACAATTTGAAAATATTGTTACTCAAATGATTCAGTTGGGTCCAAAATTGGGTTTGTTTTTCAATGGGAAAGAGGAAGACAATGTGGATACAATGATGGTAACTATGAAGAATCATCTCAAGAATCTTGAAGCTGAGAGAGGTAAATCAGTTGATTTTCTTTTCTGTTTTCTTTGGGTCTTAGATTTTTGATGGATTCTAAAATTATTTGTTGGAATGTAAGAGGGGTTAATGACCTCAACATAAGAGATTTATCAAAAAGAAAGCTAGAGATCGGAAGCCAAGTATATTTTTGTTACAAGAAACCAAACTTTAGAAGTGTAATGATCTTCTTGTGTAGCAAATTTGGGTAATAAGAATGTAAAATGGTTGGATGCTCCATCTGAAGGAAGATCAGGTGGAATTTTGTGTTGTTGGGATGATTCTAAAATTAAGGTGTTAGACTCTTTAGTGGGTCATTATTCTGTTACTATTTTGTGTCAAATGCTAGATACAAAATTTGAATGGATTTTTACTGGAGTCGACTATGCACCTAATGCTAACAATACAGATGAATTGAAGTTTTTTTGGAGGGAGATTGTAGAAGTCAGAAGTTACTGGAATTTACCTTGGGTTTTAGGTGGTGATTTCAATGAAATCAGGTTCATTCATGAAAAATCTTCTGGAGGTGTTGGAACTGTTGGTATGAGGAAATTTAATCAGTTCATTGCTAGATACAAACTTATTGATTTGCCATTGAATGGGGCCACATTCACTTGGACAAATAATCAATTTCACAGCATTAGAAGTAGAATTGATAGAATTTTCATCTCTACTGAATGGGAGTTGCAGTACCTAAGAGTAATTCAACAAACTTTATCAAGGCCTTGTTCAGATCATACTCCCATTGCTCTTCTTTGTGAAGGTGTGAAGACAGGTCCAAAGCCATTAAGATGTGAGTATTACTGGTTTTCTCATCCTAATTTTATTTCTTATAATTCTTCTACTTGGTCTTCTCTTATGGTGTCAGGTGGAGCTGGATTTTCCATTTGCAAGCTAGAAGAGTACTTGGAAAGATTGGAGGAATTGGAGGACATTTTTGTAGATCTAGATGCTGAAGAGAATGCCAATAATGGTCATTCAGAAGAACAGTGGGATGCAAGGGTTCAAGCAAGACAAGAATTTTGTAAGCTTTTTATTATTAAAGCTGAGAAGTGGAGGGCTAGAGCAAGAGTTACTCATATGCAGCAACATGATGACAACACCAAATATTTTCATAGATTAGCAACATATAGAAGAAGAAGAAGCTATATAGGAGCTATCAAAGTGCAGGGAGAATTAACAACAGATCCTAAGAAGATTAAAGAAGGTTTTGTGGATTTCTTTCAAAATCAGTCTACAAGAACAGTCTCTATGGATTACATGCATTTTAACATTATTTCTGAGGCCATGAAAATCCAGTTAGAATGTGATGTTTCTGAGGATGAATGTCTTTTAGCTATGAAGAAATTAGGACAATCCAATGCTCCAGGGCCAGATGGTTTTCCTATTAGTTTTTATGTGCATTGCTGGGACATTTTGAAACATGATATTATGGGAAAATTTAAAGAATTACAGGAGAAGAATTTTTTAGATTGGAGGCTTAAAAATACATTTATAGCCTTAAATCCTAAGAAAGAAACTATTGAAGAAATAAAAGATCTAAGACCTATAAGTTTGGTTTATGGAGTCTATCAAATTGTTTCAAAAGTTTTAGCTGACAGTTTGAAAGCAGTTCTGCCAAAGTTGATTTCTTCTCATCAAAGTGCCTTCATCAAAAAAAGAAACATTTTGGATGGTGTTTTAGTGGCTAATGAACTTATAGGTTCTAGGGAAAGAATGGGTAAACCTGGTATTCTAGTTAAAGTTGATTTTGAAAATGCTTTTTATCATGTGAATTGGGATTTTCTTGATGAGATGTTTGGTCTTATGGGGTTTGGTGTTAAATGGAGGAAGTGGATTAGATGTTGTGTGGAGTTTGTAAGGTTTTTTGTGTTGATAAATGGTTCTTCTGCAGGATACTTCAAATCAAAAAAGGGAATTAGGCAAGGGGACCCTTTGTCACCATTCCTTTTTATTTTGGTGGGTGAAGCATTATCTTTCATGATTCAAAGAGCTCAAGAAGAAGGTCTGATTTCAAAATTTCAAGCTACAATTGGAGGAAAACTTATTAGTCATTTGCAATTTGCAGATGACACTCTAATTTTTTTGGATGCTGATGTTGAGCAAATTAAAAATTTAAGACTTATTCTATTGTCTTTTGAGCAACTTACAGGATTAAAAACTAACTTTGCCAAAAGTACAATATTTGGAGTTTCTTATTCAGGTGACCTTACTCAGTTTTCTACTCTACTTGGCTGTTACTCTGGTATGCTTCAAACCACTTATTTGGGATTACCTCTTGGAGATAAAAGTGGAGGAGTTGCAAAGTGGGACAAAGTCATTAACAATGTTACAAGAAGATTGCCAGGTTGGTCAAAAAAAGATTTGAGCAGATAAGGTAAGATAACCTTAATAAACAGTGTTCTAGCTAGCCTTCCAGTATATTATATGTCTTTATTTGTCATCCCAGTTTCAGTTGCTAAAAAGATTGAAAAAATCATGAGGGACTTTTTTGTGGCATGATAACAAAGGAAGAAAAAAATTGCATCTAGTAAAGTAGCATGCTTTGTGTAAGAGGAAAAATTTGGTGGGTTGGGTATTAAAGGTCTCAAAAAAATGAACCAAGCACTCTTAACTAAATGACATTGGAGGTTTGCTACCGAGAAAGATGTGCTTTGGAGGGAGGTAGTGCATGAGAAATATGGGGCTGATCCTTTGAATTGGTTTTCTAACATTCCTAAATGTTCTTATGGGAAGTCAATGTGGAAGGACCTTGTAACGCCCCCAAAGCTAGCAGCTGGCTGATCCAAGAGAATAACTAAAGAAAGAGGCATTAAGGATCTAAATTATATACTTAAGCATTCAATTAAGAAATCTGCTACAAAAATTAACCAAAAAACTAGCCCCACTCTGAAATATATATATACAAGAACTTCTCTCAAATGATACATATACAATAGGCATTTGGTTTACACATAGAATATACAACATAATAAACATAGCCGAAGTTAATCAACTAACGAACTCAACCCTTGAAGCTTTCGCTGCGCAACTCTGATCTGTCTCTGAAACTGAAAGTGGGAATGGGTGAGCATATCATCCTTAAAAGGGGTGCCCAGTAGAAATAACATTTAACTTTCAAGTAATCATTGGAATGATTTGGAAAACAATTCATGTTTTTCCAAAACACTAAAAGGCAACCAATTCACAGAGATAAACAATCATGTATATGGAACTAACTGTTGATACCCCAATTTCGCACCCCCAGTAAAACTCAAATTTTACTGCCTGCAACCTGATAAAAAGGTAATTTATTCAGGTAACCACATCTCATTAGAAAACCTCCCCATATCCACTCACACAAAAACACCCATCGAATTTCTCCACAACACTATTCCTTTCCAAAGTATATTTTCACTCTACCCAAACAAACTATTCTACTCCCCCAAATAAATATTCAATTCCAGCCAATAAACTATTCCTTCACTAAATACATTATTCAACTCCCCAAAACACTATTCAATTCCCCATCATAAATCCTTATACTTCACTAAATACTTTATTCAACTCCCAAAAATACTATTCAATTCCCATAAAAAAATCCCTCTACTTCACTAAATACATTATTCAATTACCAAAAACACTATTCAATTCCCATAAAAAATCCTTCTACTCCAACCAAATACTCTATTCAACTCCCAAAAAAATACTATTCAATTTTCCTACAAATAAATTATTTAACTCCACCCAATAAAACTATTCTACTTCATCAAATATCCTATTCAATTCCCCCCAAAAATATCATTTCACCCCACTCAATAAATCCTTCCACTTCAAAAAAACCAACGAATCTCTTTCATCATTACCAAAACAAACAAAAGAAAACAATTAATCTCTCATCTCTCCTACCAATTTCACTACCAATACCAATCCCTATACTATTGTACTTCACTCTCACGCTATTCCCCAACCCACTCATTGCCTATATAAAGCAACTCCTACTCATTCACCAAACAACAAAAACCCCTAGGACTCACATTCCCAAAGCAACATCTCTCTCCATAAAATCCTACTCCAATTTTTCACTCCTACACCTACTCTAAGTACCCCCTTTTAAGCAATAAAAAAATCCTACAAGTACTAAAGCAATCATTTGTTTTCCTTCCCTTTTGTACTTAGTTTGTACTCCATAATTGATTTACATTGTAATCCGTCACATTCAATATTAGCACATTTTTAGCAAAAAACCCAAAAAATAATAGTTTAAGTCTATCATGTATTTATCTTTAAGTTTTTAAAAGATTAGCATTAAATTGCTATTACTTTAACTACTTTTAGAATATCTATCCAAAGTGAAGAAATAATTGTAAGGATCTTTCCAAGCTCAATACTACATTCAAGGTATAACAACAAAACCTTTTTCATCTCTACTATCAACTATGGATTAATAATTAGATGAATCATGATTCACCATTTATGTGGTGGTTACAAAATAATATTTGTATGGTATTTTATCATTAATTATGTGGACGAATCCAAGTGTGGGTAAAAATGGTCTTCCATCCCACATTAAGGGTCGCACATACATACTTGAACATTAATTTATTATTTTACTGTTAGTTATGTGGACGAATCCAAGTGTGGGTAAAAATGGTCTTCCATCCCACATTAAGGGTCGCACATACATACTTGAACATTAATTTATTATTTTACTTTTTAGTTATGTGGACGAATCCAAGTGTGGGTAAAAATGGTCTTCCATCCCACATTAAGGGTCGCACATACATACTTGAACATTAATTTATTATTTTACTGTTAGTTATGTGGACGAATCCAAGTGTGGGTAAAAATGGTCTTCCATCTCACATTAAGGGTCGCACATACATACTCGAACATTATTATTATTTTACTTTTAATCATGTGGACGAATCCAAGTGTGGGTACAAATGGTCTTCCATCTCACATTAAGGGTCGCACATGCATACTCGAGCATTAATTTACTACTTCATATTTTTATGTGGATGAATCCAAGTGTGGGCATAAATGGTCTTCCATCTCACATTAAGGGTCGCACATACGTACTTGTGTATTGATTTCTATCAATAATTTCTAGAGTTATCATTAATTCTAACGTTAAACCTTAGTCACACGAGACTATTAGGTGAAATTCTTTTATGCTCAGGATTGTCTTCAATTCTTTGCCGTCATATCTAGAGTTGTCCTCAACTCTAGCATTGAACCTTAGTCACAAGAGACTATTAGGTGATATATTTTCATGCTTAGGATTGTCTTCAATTCTTGGCCATTATATCTAGAGTTGTCCTCAACTCTAACGTTAAACCTTAGTCACACGAGACTATTAGGTGATATACTTTTATGCTTAGGATTGCCTTCAATTCTTTGCCATCATATCTAGAGTTGTCCTCAACTCTAGTGTTGAACCCTAGTCACACGAGACTATTAGGTGATATTCTTTTATGCTTAAGATGGTCTTCAATTTTTTGCCATCACATCTTGAGTTGTCCTCAACTCTAAACATTAAATTTTCTCGTTCCGGGTCAAATAATACATATGTACATTTTGATAAGATAAGTTGTAATCGTTTTCCCCTTTAATCATGAAGTAGAGGCCAATCATGTGATTGGGCGGTTGATGGGTGCCTAATACCTTCCCATCCCGTACTAGAATCTCCTTACCTAGACTCTCTGATAGAAGACCATGAATATGTAAGTCATATCTAGATTTGTATTCCCGAAAGAATTCAAACTAGTTAGAAAGGGTCCTAACTCCTCTTAGTTAGGTGGCGACTTCAAAAGATCTCTACAAAGTTTAACTTTTTAACCACGAACTGTTATTGAGTTATCTTTGTATTACATGTGCATCGACATTCACGAACGAATGAGCACTTTGCACACACTCAACTCTTGTTATCCCTCACCCTTCCCACTTAGAAGAGACCATTTAACCGGGCGGCGCGGCCAACCCCGTTCCCGCTCGCTCGGTCACCTCGGTTTCTACAGTGGCGACTTCACTGGGGAAACTTAAGAGATTCGACTCAAAAAATGATTAAAGGGAAAATGATTATAATATTCTATTGTTGTACTAATGTTCACTCCAAGACTTTGTGATTTCAGGTATCATCTTTTACTATATTACATCGAGAATATGGCTCCCACAACTAGAAGTGTTACTAAGGAAGATGCTGTCGAAGCTATTAAAGTTTATTTTTATAGCGGGATTCAATCTTCAAGGATGAGGAAATCTCCTGATAAAAAGAATGACAGTTCAGAAATTTGTGTCGGTGCCGCTGGCTTTCCCAAAACTGAAGAATATGATATTAACTCAAGAGAGGCAATGGATGAATTTCTCAATCGGAAAAAGCATTTCAAGTATCGCATCAACTCTGCCATGAAGAAGGTGATGTCTTGTAAGAACAAGTTGGAAAAATCCGAGAAAGCTCTTTCGAATTTAGAAGCTCGATTCAATGATTTTTTGGGCCTCTCTAATGGTGAAGAAGGTTTCCCCGATATACATAGCAAAGGAGAAGAACAACGAGAAGCAGAAATTCAAGGGGCAAGAGAAGTCCAGGCCACGCGAAATCAAGTCGAAGAAGATACCACCCAGGTATACATGTACCCTGCAAGTTTTGGACCATATTTTCCTGAGACGAAAGAGTTCCCAATCTACAATGGCGTGAGTTGTCCCATCATTCACCTTAGGTCGTATCTCTCATATATGAAGGAATGGGAGATGAATGAGGAACGTTATCTGAAACACTACTTCAACATCAGCTTGATCGGCGCCGCACTCATATGATACATGACCAATGATCAGGTCAAGTTCTCAACCTGGTCCACGATGGTAAACGCATTCATAGAACACTTCTCGAAGACTGAAGTCGTCATGCAAAATTTGGACGATTTCCTCTCAAAACGAAGGGAGAATTCTAGGAAGGTTGACATCAAAATAGAAGCACAATCATTTTCTCCGGATCCCGTCGACCATGATAATTACATCTGTATAATCGTTCATGACGATGCTACTGAAGTCGTCGGAAGCCCTTCATCTGACGCCAAAAAAAAATGATCTAAGAGGAACGGGTGGTGGGGATCCACAACTGAAGAAGGATGATCCGTAAAAATCCTCGTGGACCCCAGAGAGTTGTATTTGTAATTTTTACGCACCTTTAGTTTTGAAAAAGAAAAACCAAAAAAAATCAGAAAAACCAGAAAAACCAAACAAATGAAGAAAATGTAGAAAAGAAAAAAAAACAGAATGTAGAAATAAATAAAGATTTTGAAATTGAAGAAGATACTACATGTTTGGATGTTGACACTGAAAGAATATTTGAGTATGATGAAGAAATGATAAATGGTCCGGAAGATGTCCCAGAAGAGATCCAAAAAATTCTCGACAAACATGAAGAAGAGTCAGAATTTTCCAAAGAAGAAGCAATCAACCTAGGAAGTGAGGAACAACCGCAAAACATCAAGATCGGAACAACATTATCTTCCGAAGAAAGAACCGAGATGATCAAGTTACTCACCGAATTTGAATACGTATTCGCATGGTCCTATGAAGATATGCCTGGGTTAGATACCGACATGGTAGTCCACCGTTTGCCGACATACCCAGACGTGAAGCCAGTCAAACAAAAGCTCAGAAGATTAAGGCCCGAATGGACTTTAAAAGTCAAGGAAGAAGTTGAGAAACAACTTAATGCGGGTTTTCTTAAGGCTGTTACATACACTGAGTGGCTAGCAAACATTGTACCTATTCCAAAGAAAGATGGAAAAGTGAGGATGTGCATAGATTACCGTAACCTGAACAAAGCCAGTCCAAAAGATGATTTTCCATTACCACACATTGATATCTTGGTAGATAATGTTGATAGGAAAGGGATGTTATCATTTATGGATGGGTTCTCTGGATACAATCAAATCAAAATGGTAGAAGAAGACATGACTAAAACATCTTTCATCACTCCGTGGGGAATCTTTTGTTACTTAGTCATGCCTTTCGGACTGAAGAATGCTGGAGCCACATACCAAAGAGCCATGACAACAATTTTTCATGATATGATGCACAAGGAGCTAGAAATCTATGTAGATGACATGGTGGCAAAGTCCGAGCACAACAAAGATCATGTGAGTGTTTTGAGAAAGGTATTTCAACGCCTTCGAAAGTTTCAACTTAAGCTCAATCCCAACAAATGCATGTTCGGCGCCAAGTCTGGAAAACTGCTGGGATTCGTCATCAGTAACAGGGGAATCGAGTGTGATCCAACAAAAGCTAAAGCTATCATCGATATGTCTCCTCCAAGGACTGAAAAGGAAATCAGAGGGTTTCTAGGTCGGCTGCAATTCATCAGTAGGTTCATAAATCAACTCACTCCCATATGTGAACCCATATTCAAGATGCTAAGGAAAAATGTGCCTACTGTGTGGAATCGAGAATGTCAGGAAGCATTTGAAACCATCCAGAAGTACTTGGCAAGTCCACCGATATTAGTACCACCTACCCCTGGACTCCCGCTCATACTCTATCTTTCAGTTACTGATACCTCTATGGGAGCAATGTTGGGGCAATACCACGAAGATAGCAACAAAGAACGAGCCATTTACTACCTCAGTAAAACTCTTTCGGGATACGAGTCCCAGTACACCATGCTAGAAAAGACTTTTTTGGCACTTGTTTGGGCAACCCAACGTCTTCGGCACTACATGTTGTCTTATAAGGTCCAACTGTTATCCAGGATGCATCCTCTCAAATACTTGTTCGAAAAACCTGCATTGTCTGGTAGAACATCAAAATGGCAACTTTTACTCTCTGAATTCGAGATCACCTATGTCACACAAAAGTCTGTTAAAGGAAGAGCAATTGCCGATCACGTAGCATCACATCCTCTCCTAGACAATACTGAGCTGAAGGTCGATTTTCCAGATGAATGGGTGATGTACGCCGATCGGATTGAAGAGAAGCCTTGGAAGATGTATTTTGATGGCGCCCGCAACAAACAAGGAAGAGGCATAGGGGCACTGCTAGAGTCCCCAGAAGGCATTCACACACCAATTGTTATCAGACTTTGTTTCCAATGCACCAACAACGTAGCAGAGTATGAAGCTTGCATAGCTGGGTTGAAAGCTGCAATCGAGATCGGTGTCAAGAATATCATAGTGTTTGGAGACTCATTATTGATAATCAAACAAATCCAGAAGGAATGGAAAGTCAATGAACAATTGTCCCAATATCATGAACACTTGGAAGAACTCACCAGACGATTTGATCATATCGAATTCCACCACATATACCGAAACAAAAATCATGGTGCAAATGCTCTTGCTGTGTTGGCATCCTGGTTGACCGTCCCAGAAGGAATGATGATAAAACCCATTGAGATAAGCCAAAGAGATGAGCCTGCCTTCTGTTATTCCATACAAATTGCTGCTGAGCAATTAGATGGTGCCCCTTGGTTTGTCGACATCCAGAGGTACCTCGAAGATCAATCTTACCCTGAAAGTTCAACAAAACAACAAAGGAGATACATCAGACGAATGGCATGCCAGTACACCATCTGCGCGGATATCCTCTACAAAGTATCAAGAGACGGAACATTGTTGCGCTGTGTGAATGATCATGAAGCAAGGAAGATTTTGGAAACAGTACATAGCGGTGATTGTGGTCCCCACATGAATGCGCACATGATGAGTAAGAAGATAGCTCGCCTCGGGTATTATTGGACAACGATGATGACAGATTGCTGCAACTTTGTTAGGAAGTGTCACCAATGCCAGATACATGGAAATCTCATGCATGTGCCTCCTTCTCAACTGCACACCTTGTCTTCTCCATGGCCATTCTCCACCTGGGGAATCGATCTCATAGGAAAGATCAACCCGTCTTCCAAGGGCCACAAATATATTTTCGTTGCCATTAACTACTTCACCAAGTGGGTTGAAGCCATCCCCACCAGAAGCTTCAAAGGAAAGTCGACTGTTGATTTCATACGAAACCATCTCATTTGCAGATACGGAATCCCACACGAAATAATATCAGACAATGGGTCAAATTTCATCGGAGAGGAAACCAAAGAAATGTTAGACAAGTACAAGATTCAACACCATCTGGCATCACCATATCGGCCTCAAACCAACGGAGCAGTAGAAGCAGCCAACAAAACATTGGTAAAAATATTGAAGAAAATGACCGAGACATACACAGACTGGAGTGAAAAGTTACCCTACGCCTTGTGGGCTCACAGAACCTCCATCCGCACAGCGACTGGGGCTACGCCTTTCTCACTTGCATATGGCATGGAAGTTGTGCATCCTATTGAGGTAGAAATTCCAACACTGAGGGTACTAAAGGAGAGTCAATTATCCGAGGACGAATGGGTCAAGGTAAGAGTTGAGCAACTAAATTTGATCGATGAAAGGAGACTCATCGCAGCTTGCCATTCACAAGCATACCAAAACAGAGTTGCACGTAATTTCAACAAACATGTGAGACCACACCATTTTAACGAAGGAGATCTCGTGCTCAAAGAAATACGTCCGTTGAAGCATGCAGACCCTAGGGGCAAGTTCAAGCCAAAATGGGAAGGCCCATTCATTGTCAAAAAGATCTTTCAGGGAATGGCGGTACAATTGATGGACTTAAATGGTGAAGAACATCCAAGACCTACTAATGCAGATCAACTCAAAAGGTATTACGCCTAAAGAGTAATGCACACCGGTTTCCCAACAAATTACTTCATAATTGTTTGAAGATACTGCGTCAAGATATACATACGTCGGAGTTTCTTCTCAGCACAAAGGTTAGAAAATGAAAGTCTGTCGTCTCGACCCAACTAACCGGTGATGATTTGGTTGCCACATTGAGGCTCGAAATATCCATCAAGACCCAATTTTTTCTCAGCGCTACATACAGTTTGTTTCGAATCTTCAACTTTGTTTCTTTTGCTGGTTTTCGTCTGTCGTTTCTCTTTCTGCTCGAAATACTTTCAAAAAAAAAAAAAAATGATTAAAAAAAAATATCGATGAGGAAAGCCTTAGGATTTGATATGGTGTTATGCGCAACCAGATAGGCAACTGAGACAAAAATTTTCAAAATTCAAAATTTCACTAGCTTTCGGTTTATCCAGGTTTTGGTTTATAAAAAAAAAAGAAAAAAAAAGTCATCTAATTCCTAACAGCTCTTATTTAAGTTTGTGTTCGAGTAAATAGAATTTTAAAAGTTTTGTTTTCAAAAAAAAAAAAACATAATAAAAGAATGTTTAAAAAAGAAAAATGCCAATGAGGAAGACCTTAGGATAAGACTGTGCCATGCACATACCAAACAGGCAACTGAGGCATACACAAAAAAAAAAAAAAAAATCAAGTGAACATTTTGATGATAACCTTATCTAATCATGTTGTTCGATATTTGAGATGATGTGTTTACAGGACGATTATCCGAATCGAGATTCCGTCACCGGAGTCAAGATTCTATCGACGGCGCAAGTCAAAGTCAAGACAGGGACACCACAAGAACAAGGCATTTCATTCACATAGAAAACTTTTCAAGATCATCGTTATACAACTACATTAGATCTAGAACAATCGCTCATGAAGGATGCATGATTTGCTCTTGGCGGATCCAAAAACAAAACAAAACAAAAAAGGAAAAGAAAAAAGAGAGACAACAACAAGCAATAAACCAAAAGGAAAAGGGAGGATCTAACGTATGAAGACGATGATTGAATCTGAATATGTCCCGAGCCTCGAGTTCTTCACCACTTCCCATCGATTAGCGCCTACAAACTCGGGCTGCAAGATCAGTACCTTATACACATAGATCGGACATCTTCATCATAGGTAAGATCACCCATACTAGTCAAAGATCATCCAAATCCAAATCTGGCTTCAACCTTTGAAACCCCGATTTATCATTAAATGTACTCTGGAGATGCATATGGAACGATCTTGCATTTTTCCTCAACTCATCAGATCTTCATCTCCCGATCGACATTAAGCTAAATCTCGAGGTGTCTCCACCTCGATCGCAAAAAAAAAAAAACCTTGTGCGGATCTGTAATGAGACTCCTGCCGAAACCTTCTTTCGTTTGATTCAGCATCAGAGAGGGTGTTCTTCATCTAACCTCCTCTTATTTCAATCTCAGTCATCCACCAGTAGATGATAACAACAGCGATAAACCAAACTAGCAGAAAATAAAAGAACATGTTCTCAACCTCTATGAAAGCTATGATTAGAAGGAAAAGAAGATCAGAACTCAGATCTGGTGATGATAATGAGAAGGATTTAAGTCAGTGTTCTAAGGCCTCTGATGAACGGTGAAGGCGAAGGAGGCGGATGTGCATAGAACTGAGAAGTTGATGGTCGAGAAGAAGAAGAAGAAGAAGACGAGGTATTTAAAAGAGGGCAATTAGGGTTCTGTCAGACCGACTCGGGCTTTAGCCTAACAAGGCCCACGACCTTGTGGGTCACCCCAGCCCATTAAGATCATCATCGTCCGGCCCATCAGTTTGTCTTTTCAAAAAAATAAAAAAATAAAAAAAATCTAGTTGTATGTTCCATGAGACGATTGAAATACGGATAGATCTCTGCGAAGATATTCGATCTGTGCCAGGTGCTTTGAAGATTCCTCTTTGGATTTGTTATACTTAAGCATGACTTCGTACATCTCATTCACCACTGAGTTCAGTTTCCTCTCACGACTATCCAACAAACGATACAAGTATTCAAGCAGAGCTCTAGAACCCTGAAAGAGAGCGCGGGTCAATTAAAAAAAAAAAGGGAATAATAAGGGTCTTACCTCAGGGGTATCATGCGGAAGAGGCAAACCAACCACACCTTGTCGGTCAAAAGGACCTCCTTGGATAGGGATCACATTCGAAGTACCTGAAATAGGTACTTCTATGTCCCATGGAGGAATCAACTGGTCAAAATGGAACGATAAATCTTGCTGAGCAGAAGTGCTGGAAGACCCCATCAATGATGACCGAGAGGCTAGAATCGAATCACTCACTACAAGATCCTCCTCGGAAACACAATGACGAAAAAGCGGGCCAAACGAAACTGTTGTCCAATATTGTTCAAAATCCAGCCCGCGACAAACTGAATCCTCGTAGGAAAGTTGCGGTTGACATGACATATCTTCCATTTCTTCTAATGTTGCACGAGGAAAACACGTTCTGTTAGGAGGACGAAAACGAGGCGTTGCATTGGGCTGACCCACTTGTCTCCCGAATCTGTCACCAAGATACCATGCACAATTGCGTGGACCTCTTAGCAAGAAACGAAGTAAGTTACACTCAACGGCACGAATCACTTTGTAATCTTGACAGATTGGATAATCTCTCCACGGTTCCCAGCATATCTCAAAAAAAAGGTGGGGTCAATACAATAAAATAATAATAAAAAAAGGGGGGGGGGATTTCTTACAGAATCAACGGTGGCTGTATCAAGACAAAGCCGTATGTGTGCGGTAGAATTATAACGATGTACCCCTTTCCATCTAGCTATTCGAGGAAACGTGGGGTTGTTGGGGAGAGTGTTGTCCGCAGTAGGACGACTGGCGGGAAAATACTCGTAGCACCAAAACTGATGTAAAGAATGAAACGTATATATATATATATATATAAAAAAAAAAAAAGGTTGTTCGACAGCCATGATATGAGGGGATGGAAACTCACACGCAAGATATCCCAAAACCCACACATGGATTTTGTTTGGAGCCGAGTCACTCGGGTGAGATAGTTATAAAGGCACGCCAGCGCACAACTTCCCCAATCATAAAAACCCACCAAGTTCAAGTCGGCAAAGGCATCCAGGTGCCCATACTTGATTTGGCCATTACCCGAAGAAAGAAGGGTGCTTCCTAAGGTAAATATGAGGAAAGCCCTTGTAACGTCGATGACTTGTGGATCGTCTCTCGGAGCTTCATCGGAGAGTTTTTATTGCTGGATTCGAAAAACATGCCCTCAAGGATGGCAAGCTCATTAAACCCTTTTTGGGGAAGATGTCACTGCACCACGGCCCCAACATCGCCCGCACACTCTCCTCTGATAGCTTGGGTTCCCAAGGTACGGGAATTCCGATTCCTACGCTTATGCCGGTAATCATATAAAAATCCAATGGAGTTATGGTTAACTCACAATGTGGGAGATGAAAAGAATTGGTGTCGTCCCACCATTTATCCGCTACGGTAACTATGTTACCCCGGTCATGGTATGGCTCTAAAGCATCGATAAAGCCCAACCAACCGACTTGATGTACGATCTCTCGGACACCTTTGCATCTTTTCAACACATGCCACCAGTCGACAACAGTAAAAATCGACCCACGGGGTATGTCCAATTATGTTCCTACAAAAAAAAAACAAAAAAACAAAAAAAAAACACGTGTTTAGGACAAAGAAGGAAAACGATGTCTAAGTATGAAGTATGAAACTCACCGAGCCGTCAAGAGATTTCGCTGAAACATGGTGGTCAATATCAGTCAAAAGTCACACTGAACGCCTAGCACGTCTGGCTGAAGAATGTGGAAATTCAGAAATGAGGATACTTCCCGACATGTTCAAGAGGTAATAAAAAAATTCGACATATGAGGTGGAGTGCGTTCCCCTATCTTATATAGAGTAAGGCTAGCTTACCCGAGAAGCTAATAATAATAATAGAATAATACATGTATAGTAATAAAATATATATGTATATATATTATAAAATAATAATACAAAAAAAGGGGAAATGATTGAAAAATCAATAAATAAAATAAAAATACATACATCATGAAGAATGGCCAGCTCAACCGGCAACCGACAAGCTCAACCGGAAAAACCCGGCCAACGTCAGATCCATCTTCATCAACGTGGCAAACCACACCGGCTGAAACAGAATTCGAAGCGCATCGAAATCTACAACGACCGACATGAAGGAGTCGAAATCTCCTAAAGTAACACATAATCGACAAGCTCAACCAAGACAAACTTGGCCGACGTCAAAAAATCTGATCTTCATCAAGCCAGCCTTGATCGTAGAATAACGAAATGTGCGAAATCGGGTTCATGGCTTCGTTCGTAAGCTGCAAGCGCTTCCTCTCGAAGAGGGGCAACTGTTGATACCCCAATTTCGCACCCCCAGTAAAACTCAAATTTTACTGCCTTCAACCTGATAAAAAGGTAATTTACTCAGGTAACCACATCTCATTAGAAAACCTCCCCATATCCACTCACACAAAAACACCCATCGAATTTCTCCACAACACTATTCCTTTCCAAAGTATATTTTCACTCTACCCAAGCAAACTATTCTACTCCCCCAAATAAATATTCAATTCCAGCCAATAAACTATTCCTTCACTAAATACATTATTCAACTCCCCAAAACACTATTCAATTCCCCATCATAAATCCTTCTACTTCACTAAATACTTTATTCAACTCCCAAAAATACTATTCAATTCCCATAAAAAATCCCTCTACTTCACTAAATACATTATTCAATTACCAAAAACACTATTCAATTCCCATAAAAAATCCTTCTACTCCAACCAAATACTCTATTCAACTCCCAAAAAAATACTATTCAATTTTCCTACAAATAAATTATTTAACTCCACCCAATAAAACTATTCTACTTCATCAAATATCCTATTCAATTCCCCCCAAAAATATCATTTCACCCCACTCAATAAATCCTTCCACTTCAAAAAAAAACCAACGAATCTCTTTCATCATTACCAAAACAAACAAAAGAAAACAATTAATCTCTCATCTCTCCTACCAATTTCACTACCAATACCAATCCCTATACTATTGTACTTCACTCTCACACTATTCCCCAACCCACTCATTGCCTATATAAAGCAACTCCTACTCATTCACCAAACAACAAAAACCCCTAGGACTCACATTCCCAAAGCAACATCTCTCTCCATAAAATCCTACTCCAATTTTTCACTCCTACACCTACTCTAAGTACCCCCTTTTAAGCAATAAAAAAATCCTACAAGTACTAAAGCAATCATTTGTTTTCCTTCCCTTTTGTACTTAGTTTGTACTCCATAATTGATTTACATTGTAATCCGTCACATTCAATATTAGCATATTTTTAGCAAAAAACCCAAAAAATAATAGTTTAAGTATTTATCTTTAAGTTTTTAAAAGATTAGCATTAAATTGCTATTACTTTAACTACTTTTAGAATATCTATCCAAAGTGAAGAAATAATTGTAAGGATCTTTCCAAGCTCAATACTACATTCAAGGTATAACAACAAAACCTTTTTCATCTCTACTATCAACTATGGATTAATAATTAGATGAATCATGATTCACCATTTATGTGGTGGTTACAAAATAATATTTGTATGGTATTTTATCATTAATTATGTGGACGAATCCAAGTGTGGGTAAAAATGGTCTTCCATCCCACATTAAGGGTCGCACATACATACTTGAACATTAATTTATTATTTTACTGTTAGTTATGTGGACGAATCCAAGTGTGGGTAAAAATGGTCTTCCATCCCACATTAAGGGTCGCACATACATACTTGAACATTAATTTATTATTTTACTGTTAGTTATGTGGACGAATCCAAGTGTGGGTAAAAATGGTCTTCCATCCCACATTAAGGGTCGCACATACATACTTGAACATTAATTTATTATTTTACTGTTAGTTATGTGGACGAATCCAAGTGTGGGTAAAAATGGTCTTCCATCTCACATTAAGGGTCGCACATACATACTCGAACATTATTATTATTTTACTTTTAATCATGTGGACGAATCCAAGTGTGGGTACAAATGGTCTTCCATCTCACATTAAGGGTCGCACATGCATACTCGAGCATTAATTTACTACTTCATATTTTTATGTGGACGAATCCAAGTGTGGGCATAAATGGTCTTCCATCTCACATTAAGGGTCGCACATACGTACTTGTGCATTGATTTCTATCAATAATTTCTAGAGTTATCATTAATTCTAACGTTAAACCTTAGTCACACGAGACTATTAGGTGAAATTCTTTTATGCTCAGGATTGTCTTCAATTCTTTGTCGTCATATCTAGAGTTGTCCTCAACTCTAGCATTGAACCTTAGTCACAAGAGACTATTAGGTGATATCTTTTCATGCTTAGGATTGTCTTCAATTCTTGGCCATTATATCTAGAGTTGTCCTCAACTCTAACGTTAAACCTTAGTCACACGAGACTATTAGGTGATATACTTTTATGCTTAGGATTGCCTTCAATTCTTTGCCATCATATCTAGAGTTGTCCTCAACTCTAGCGTTGAACCCTAGTCACACGAGACTATTAGGTGATATTCTTTTATGCTTAAGATTGTCTTCAATTTTTTGCCATCACATCTTGAGTTGTCCTCAACTCTAAACGTTGAATTTTCTCGTTCCGGGTCAAATAATACATATGTACATTTTGATAAGATAAGTTGTAATCATTTTCCCCTTTAATCATGAAGTAGAGGCCAATCATGTGAATGGGCGGTTGATGGGTGCCTAATACCTTCCCATCCCGTACTAGAATCTCCTTACCTAGACTCTCTGATAGAAGACCATGAATATGTAAGTCATATCTAGATTTGTATTCCCGAAAGAATTCAAACTAGTTAGAAAGGGTCCTAACTCCTCTTAGTTAGGTGGCGACTTCGAAAGATCTCTACAAAGTTTAACTTTTTAACCACGAACTGTTATTGAGTTATCTTTGTATTACATGTGCATCGACATTCACGAACGAATGAGCACTTTGCACACACTCAACTCTTGTTATCCCTCACCCTTCCCACTTAGAAGAGACCATTTAACTGGGCGGCGCGGCCAACCCCGTTCCCGCTCGCTCGCTCACCTCGGTTTCTACACTAACTCCTTCTTCAAACAATGTATATATTGGTGTCGACCAATTTCTTACACACCTATTAGCATATATTAGTGTCGACCAATTCCTTACACACCTATTACGCATAAAAGCTCGAAAGTAAGTAGATATAAATGAAGGAGCGTATCCTATATACCACATATGGAAATTCTCATTTTCCAGACATTCAGATGGAAATTCTTATTTCCCAAACAATTCATAAAGACAAACAAAACATTACAATTCCTTTCCAAGCAATGGAAAGATTAAAAGAATCGATAGTACTTTTGGAATTTAAAATAAAATAATGCATGGAATACACAATCAGACAATGCATGAATTTGTTAAACATAACCTTTTTGTTGATGGTGGATTTTCATTTAAGGCTAAAATTGTAAAAGCCAAAATTATGCGCTAACATCTTGCAAAAGATAAAGCCATTAATAAGTGATGAATACTTCTTCACTTTACTAATTCACCTAGAAAGGAGCATGTGGCAACAATCCCAGCATTCTGTGAATTAAATACACGAAATTCATCCAGGTTGGAGCATGTGGCAACAATCCCATGTACCATGTGAATTTACGACATTATTAATTAATGCATGACCAGCCTTGTATTTCCTGTACTCATTATTGGTGCGGCATGACGACTGAGTGTTGTTCTCAGCAGAGCAACACGAACCTCCAAGCATTAATAATGAAGCATGTACGAAATACCCGTACAGGCTGCGACTCTCGGTGTGTTATACTAGACCGATTGAGCATACAACTCTCGGTGTGTTATACTAGCCCGATTGAGCATACAACTCTCGGTGTGTTATACTAGCCCGATTGAGCATGTTTGAACCAGGACTATCCATATCAGTCTCAGAAACGATCACGACCATCCAACTTCACCAACATGATTGGATGGCTTAGATTGAATCCATGACCCCAAGCAGGTATTGGAATATTCACTACCGACCCAACGCGGGCCCCGCATGGTCGGCCTCCCCAAAAGGGTGGCATAGCTTGCCAAACCGTCCAAGCCAAAGCAGTATGGACGAAAAACCCTAAATTAGGGTTTGCGGCACATTACATGTATCGCAAAACAGTCTCAACCATCCATCTTCGCAGGCATAGATGGAGGGTATAGATGTAGATTCAAAGGGCCCAGAGCATGTCAACACAAACACAGTGGGCCCGCCTCCATACATGACCGATCGGTCAGGACCAACTATAGTTGGTCGTTCCAGTTCGTGCGCCCAAACAAGGCATGACGCACGGCCGACGAAACCTTAATTAGGGTTTGAACATCACGAGCGTCCATTTTCTCCTGCATGAATGAAGGGTCCATGATTAGACTAAGCAGGTCCGGTGCGTATCAACATGACCACCATGGGCCCATCTATCTCCACACCCGATCGGCCAAGGCATATCATGCCTGGTTGCCTCGATTCGCACGCCCTAACTAGGCGTGGTCACACCTCCCAATTGCAAACTAATCTCGACCACTCAACTTTGCCGGATAAATTGAGTGGCTTAGATCACGTTTCTATGGGATATTAAGGTATGGACGTGTACACCAGCTTTCCGTCTGTATAACAGACTAATCGGCCAAGACAGACCAAGCTTGGTCGTCTTGAAACGCGCGCCCGAAGTTGGCTTGACACGCGGCTTTTGCGGCACCAGATCTCTGTCGCAAATTGATCTCGACCACTCAACTTCGCCGGAAAAATTGAGTGGCCCAGATCACACTTTCACGAGACGATGAGGTATGGGCTCCTACACCGTCATGTCGTCTACACACATGCACAATCGACCCTGCCAAAATCGTATCCCAAGCTTAGATTCGACCAAGATGAAGAGTGATGCTTGCGCACCTCTTCAAAAACCCTAACTCCACTAACGGTCGCAGATGAGTGTCTAAAAGATCATCTCGTCCGTCCAACTTAGCGGCTTGGTTATACAGCCCTGGTCAGGAGTTAATTGGTCAGTGAGGTGTCATGGTGATCACCACCCGTCACTTTACCACACCATATGGTCGGCCAAGGGAGGACTTGCTTGTGCAACCTCCAAACCATCACATGAAGTAGGCTGGACATGAGGCTATTTTGAGACGCTCAAACAACGATGCTTCATACATGCTGAATATACTCGATGCAAAGACACATAGAATACACACGATACTTCACAAGTATCGACTTCCTAAATAACTTAGTTATTTAATCTAGCATTACATGCTACTTTTCGTGGGTCCCACGATCCACACACTCGAGACATCAATCATGTCACAAACTGGGGGATACATACTTTGGGGTATTGGTCAGGCGGTTTACATGCGTACAACGCGCCATCACAAGAACGTGTCGGGGAAGTTATGGACGGTTAGATATGACAGGAGAAGTGGGCAAGACTGGTCGTGTAACACTAACACACAAATCCACTACTCCATCACTCCACTTCCTCCACTTCCCACGAGAGACGTGAATAAGGCTCAAATGACTTGTATAAATAGGTTCTCCTCCCTATTTCAAACAGGACAAGGCAAGTCAAGACAACAGAGGCAAGTGTTGATACAATCGTATTCAAACACCGGAGCTGATAGCTTACATCCTGCAAGCCAGTTCAGCTTTCTAATACAAGTCATACATAGCCAACACCTTCACAATCTCAACACCTTCTTCGATTCCCTCCCTAAGATCAACCCCATCTCCTTCACTTTGTGACCGAAACAAGTCTGGAACGGCCATTTCTTGGTTTAGGCCGGATTTGCACAGATTGATTTCTCGAATCTACAAGCACTCCCGTGCAATGCATTTGTTTAGGGTTTAGATTCATTTCTCATCCACACACCCCAAATTACCAAAACCGGCAGAAATAGTGTTCACCCATAAACAATTGGCGACCACAGCGGGAGGTTAATCTCTCGGTTGTAAAGTCAATTTCTTCAATACCATTCAATCAATTTCAAGATGGTTGGTCTTAGGACCGCCTCGACAGTCTCAAATCCTGATGGTTCCTCCAATGGAGATACCCCTTGATAGGTGTCTAAAACACCTAATTTACTATCTAGTAGTTACGCTTTCTTTGCTATTTTTCTTGCGAATTATATATTATTACGTTTGTTTTAAATCTTACAGGTGTTTTGGAGTCATTGGAGTAAAAGAAGAAGAAATAGGTGAAAAGGGGCCAAAATTGTCATTTCACAGGGAAGTGCTATTGAGAGCCTAGATGAGGATAAGGGGTAACCAAATTGACGTAATCACTAAAGGCAGACAGACAGTTCGTTAAGGGGGCACCTCCTCCTTTATAACTAACTAGGTCGAGTAAAGTTCAGTCTTACCATACAATTCAATTTTCTCCTACTGAGCCGAGAAGAAACCTTTGCACCAAAGGTGCGTACTGCCATTGAAATCGGAAATCGAGTTCAGTTTGGAGAAGGAGGATTGGGTTTGATTTTGACAGAATTTGAAGCCAAGGAAATCCAGGGAAGAAGCCAAGCTGCTGCCATTGAATTTTGGCACTTGACTGTGAAGATGGATGTTTCTGAGATTGAATGTGTGTGTGTGTGTGAATGATTGGAGTTATGGGTTTGTTTTGAATGTTGGAATTATGCAGGGAAGGAGTCATGCAATCTCCATTTTACTGACTAGTACCTAGCCATGTTCGATTCGCAACACGCATACAAGGTGTTTGTGAAAATCTCCGAGTGATCAAATGCGATTTCGATCCACGACCGATTCTCCCTTAATTGTGTGTAGGCCGAAAGCCATAGTTCAAGGGATGTGTATGAGAATTGTTAGGCGGTGGTTTGGAACTTAATAAGAAATTGAGACACGGAATTGGGCTGGGGTTTGTCTAGTGACCAAGTTCAGGCAGCAAGAATGCCACCAGTTTTGTATAATTCAGTGCCAACAATTAGCTGGACCAGCCTTGCCAGCACCTAGCCATATGGGTCCGGTGATTTGGTCTCATTATGAGAAGTGTTGGAAGTTCAGGCAAGAGCCGCAGCTAACTATGCTTTCAAGGATTGTAGGTGGTGTCAGGTGGTAGCTGGTACGGAATTTGGCAGAAGATGGGGTCTGGCAAGAGGGAGCTACAGGTCACAGGTCGAGAGTGCAGCTGAGCTGGTGGTTATGCTGTTGGCTTGAGGTCCAGTTGTATGATGCTGCTGATATTGATGGATCTCGAGTCTGTCGTGGCTGTAAACTCGAGTAGCAAAACATGATGCTACTGCAATTGAAATGGTGACTACACACAGGGAGTGATGTTGTTGGCAGGTCGTAGTTAACAGGAAGCTGCAATCTGAATTGATGCAATGGTGATTTGTGTGTGGGATTGATGCTGGTAGAGACGATGGATTGAATGGATGTCGCTGTGATGCTAGGCAGTAGATATGAAATAGAGGTTGTTGTTGTGGCAATTGGTGTTGTTCAACAATGGAGCCTATTTTGTGTGCAATATGGATATAAACGAGCATCACAGGTGGTTAGCCTGTACTGAGGTTGAGCTGCGGTTTAAGTTGTGCAGTTGAGCTCAATTGGTTTGCTGCTGAGTGGAGTTTGCAAGCAAGAAGCTGTGGAATGATGATGGAACTTCGGTGATTGGTTAATGAGGAAGCGAAGAAGTTCAGGGAGATGCTTCTACCATTGGAGGTCGAGTTATAAGAAGCTGTTGTTGGAGCTTGAATATTATCGGTGATGAATGAAGATGAGCTTGGCAGTGATGGAGCAGTTTAGGTGATGGAGTTTCTTATCAGATTTCGATTTCAGTGGTGTTGATGCCGTTAATGGCAGTTGCGATTGTCAGTGACAAATGGACGAGGAGTTGGTTGTGATGGAAAGAATTTCAGAGAGTCCATGACACTAATGAACTGTGATGCTGTGACTAGGTATGAATTGAAGCTGGAGGCTTAAGTTGGATAAGAGGTTGCTGTGTTCAAGTAAGAAGATTGAATGGGTTCTGGTGCAATGGAGTTGGAGGAATCTGAAGTCATTGATTGAAGCCGAGAAGAACAAGAAGCAGCTGAGCACTACAGGGAGAAGCCAAGTGTGCTGCAACTGTGTTTAGTTCAAATGGTGGTTGTGGTGTTTTGTAGCTTGAGCTCAGGTTGCAGGAAGCTGCGCTAGAGCTTATGGCAGTCAGCCAAGAGAAGATATTGCAGGTACAGACTTGGAACTGCAGGTGCAAGCTGGAATATGATGGCATTTGGCATGAACTATGAACTGGCAGTGGCGATATATGATGGAAGAATGTGTTGCAGCTTCAGCGGATTGGAATTACAGGTTAAGCCATGGATTGCTGGAGTGGAGATGGTTGTGTCTTATTCTGGTGCTGTTGTACAGTGATGTTAGAATGATTACAGGGAATTGAGGCCAGTGGCTATGACAGTGGAATGCGGCAAGAAGCTACAGAAGTTGTACATAAGAGTTGCAGTGGTGTTTCAAGCAGCTGGGACTTAAGAAGTTGCATAGAATCATAAAGAAATTGGAGTTGAGTATGTGGTTAATGATTTAGGTGAGAGTGTGTAACTGGTGCAACTAAAGGTCTGTATTGAGCAGGGAAGTGATTGAATGCCTGAACTAGTTTGAAACGGTGCAAAAAGTGAGCAGAATTGGTGCACCGGTGGTACTAGCCCAGTTGTCGGATTTCGAACCGAAAGTGGGGATCACAATATTTCGGTGAATCACGAAGGGGGTATGTGTTGGATGCATGATTCGGCCGCGGCACATATGAGCTACGAGTCGCGCTTTTGGGGGGCGTTTTCGCAAGAATTGTGAGTTTTGCTTTGAATTGTGAGTGTATGAACTGCAGAGAAGGAGAGTTGAGTGCTGGAAGTATATGATTCTCTTGTGACAGTTTCAAGTAGCCGGAGGCGAGTTCAGGTAGCTGGAGACAATTTCCGATGACGGATTCCGACGACCGGTGACCGGATTCCGGTGATGACGTCAGCAATCCGGCGACCCGTTTTGGATCCAAAATTTCCAGAGACTTATTTTCACACATGGGCTTGGTGGACCACTTGGAGATGGGTTTTGAGAAGATTTGACCTAAATTTGGAAAGAGTATCCTTTTGGAAGGGAAGAAACATATAAATAGAAAAGTCTTTCTCAAACCTAGATATATCTCCATTAGGGAGAACTCATACTTTTGGTTCTAGGGTTTAGAAACATGATAGGTTTTCTCTTTCTTCTTGTTATGAACTTCTATGCCATGAGTAACTAAGTTTTTATTATTGGTTGAAGATGTAGTTGGATTTTGGAAAACAAGTTATGATTTTTATGAATTAGTTTTCTCTCAATATTATCGTTTGATTTCTACGGGTTATAATAATTGCATGATTGATGTATTGCAATATGATTGAATGTTTGTTTAGTTAAGTCTAGAATTGATTGAACTCACATCCATATCTATAGCTATTTTAGGGTTTTCATCGAGCGATAACCTTGAATACGAGTAGCATGATATGATTCTAGGTTGTAGTGATACATCCTCGTAGTCATATGTAGAAATTGACCTTTGTTCGAATTGTTTGCGCAATGTATTTCAATTGCATTGATTAGCCTATTTCTGAAACTTAATGCTCCTAGGAATTGAACTTAATTAGCGCAAGGCGTTAGGTTATTCTTTAGGTAGAATTCACATACGCAGCCCTAATGTGTGTGTGATGACTTAGGAAATTAATAGATTATCTTGCTCTCTTGATTCTCTAGGCTTTTGATGATAGTGAGATTAAATTCGAATTCTATTCATATATTCAAAAACTTGTTTACAATTGAAGATGAAACCTTTATCCAATATTTCACATCCTTGATTTGCGTGTTCACTTTTTATTATTTTGCTTTCATTTATTTTCGTTTATAAAAATCAGAAAATCCTCGGTGTTTTATATAGGAAACCATAACATATTGACAACCAAGACCTCTCTGTGGGAACGATCCTTTCTTGCCCTTGCTTCATTATATATTTTGAGTAGTAAGAAAGTGTAATTTATTTTTGACGCTTACGACAGCGATCAAATTTTGGCGCCGCTGCCGGGGAGGCAGCGGTTGTTAATTGTTTTTGGTTTCTTATTTTTGTTTTCAGTTTTGTTTTACTTTTTCTTATTCTTTGGTTCTTAACCGAGTTTTGAGAATCTCGTTTCAGGTACCGATTTCTATGGACGGAGCATATTGGAGCAATCAATACGGCTTTCAACCTCAACGACATGAAAACTATCACCCTTATGGGGAATACAATCAAAACCAATCCTTTGGTTATGGTCAATATTCCACGTACCCTTTTAGTTGTTCTCATACATTCCAACCTTCTTACGGTGGGTATGTAAGTGAGCAACCACAAGGAGGGGAGACTAGTTGTATTCCTATTCATATTTCTTCCAGTTTGGTAGATGAAATGCAACAATTTATGGTCAGCATGGAGTCAGTTTGCGGACAACCCAGCGTGGAACCAGTTTCATCGACCGAATGTGCTCATAGTATGTTTGGCCCAATTTCTGATCGTAGTTATGATCATCCACCCATTCAAAGGGAATATAATTGGCCTAACAATAATGAAGTAAGTAATTCTACTTTTTCTTTGTCGAATGAGCTTTACAAACAAATGGAACACTATATTCAGAATTTGGATGGAACACTCCAAGAGCTTCAAAAAGGTGCTTCCACTTTAAGACAAGGCATTGAAGAATACAAGGAGGAAATGAATAATTATGTTGAAAAAGGCGAACCTTTGGGGACTTTTGTTGATATTTGTGTAGTTAACTCAACTCTTGATCGTAATAATGATCATTCACCTATTCAAAAGGATGAGTTAGAGATTAGCAACACTAAATTCAACGAAGAACAATCTTATGTTGACTATGATAGTGATGATTATTATGAAAATACATTGCCTAAACCAATTCATGGTGACATCCCCGAGGAGTTTACAATGGAGTCTTTTTGCGATCAAGGTGAAGATGAAGAGGAATATGTTGACACTTGTGTAGATTACTCAAGCATTGATCTTTATAATGATCAAGAACCTATTCAAAAGGTAGAGCTTGAGGATGACGCAAGGAGTGTTCTAAAGAAATTCCTTATGGACAATATTGCATCCGCAAAAGAGTATGTGCCTTACAACAAGGAGGAATATGTTGAGAATGAGACGGTTATGACCAATATTGTGGAAGACCCAATTGAGCTTGCATATGATCGTAATGATGATGTTTATGTCGACACTTTGGTTACGGCAGAAACGGACGAAGAATGGTTGCAAGGTTTAATAGAGGACCATGATATAAAAGAGGTGAATAATTCACTTGAGTTTTTCAAGGATGAAGAGGATTCCGTGATACAAGAGATTGTGCAAGGTTTATCTAACCCTTTGCCTATTATTTCTTCTCCTTTACCTCTTATTGGTTTGAATGTATGTGCTTCGAGAATATTGTTGAATGACTTTGTTTCTCGTTTTCCGCCATTAGAGATACTTGATTCTCATACTATGCAGGTTTTGGAACAAGACACCGTGGAAGTACCCAACTTCTATATTCTTTATACACTTCCAAGTGTGGGGGAAGCTTTTATCGGTTCATAGCTTCACTTTTGATTTATATTACTAATATTTGTGTGAAGCTAGTGTTTGCAAAACAGGTTCTATGGAAGGATCCTCAACTTTTCAGATTGTTGGTATATGGACGATAACAAAAGAGTCGGGCTGACGACTTTAAACCAAGCGCTAAATGGGAGGCAACCCATAGGTTTTGTATCTTAAACCCTTGTATTTATTTATTTTTATAGTTTTCATATCATATTTGCATCCCCATGTTTAATTTCATTGAGTCCGGAATCTATCTTAGAAGAGAATTATGATGAATACCTTTTCGTCAGAAAAATTCAGACTGCACGTAGTTCAGTGCAGCGACCATAACTGTCAGACCGTTTATCGAAACACTGTGCCCTTTTGACACTTTGTAGAAAACACGTAGATGAACAACTTTTGTGAAATGGAGTTTTTCCAAATTCCTTACCAATTTGTACAGTTTTTGCGTTTTATCTGCTGTTACGTCAGAATTCAGAATTTTCGGTTTTTCACATTGAGGACAATGTGAAGTTTAAGTGTGGGGGAGTCTTTTGCATATAGAGTTTTTAGCCTTTTTGAGTCAAAATTTTTAAAAATTTTTTTTGTATATATTTGAATAAAACTCCAACTTGTGGTTAGTTTAGAGTCACATAGTATACATGTCGCTAAGATTACATCGAGAATCTCATACTAGTGATTGAACTTAGAGATGACAGAGAACATGATCGGGTTTCTTAATTGTATGAGAGTTAAAGTTGGATTTAACCATGCCAGTGGCAAATAAGGTGCAGACTGAATTCGGTATTAGAGTAGTGGTCCCCTATAGTGGAGACTACCCATGTTACATAATGTGAGGCACCAACCTTCAATTCTTTGTACCTGTCTAAATATGTGCTTTTAGAGTGTGTGTCACCGTACGTTAATTCCGGGCAGAATGGTGAGCTGTCCAACCTCCCACCATAGAAGCACTATTTTGATCTCTTGAGTGCTATTTTTTATCAATCATGATGGTGACATCGAATTGCTAACTTACATACCACTTGTAATCTTGTTCGCAGTTAGCACCATCCACCTTATCTCTCTCTACACCAACAGTTCCATAGAAACACCATCATCATCAACAAGAGGAGTATCACAAATTCGAAGGAAAGTTGAAGACGTTCAAGGTTTACAAGCAACAATACAGAATTGAGCAGATTTCATACTTTATGTACGAGAGTGAAAATTATCAAAGATGAGAGTTCGAGAAGTTTATGATATCAAGACATATAAGTTGTGAAGAATCAAGCGGTAAAGTACTTACACCATGGCCTTTGTACTTACGTTTTTATTTTGTTTGTATTTTACTTTCTCTTGTCTTAAAAAAATTATTAAAAAAAATAAAAAAATAAAAAAAATAAAAAAATAAAAAAAAAAATAAAAAAGAAAAAAAAATTATATTTTGGGTTTGTATAGTTCGTTTTAGTTTTGTATTCTTTCAATAAAGCCAATGGAAAGAAGGAATATCTATAATGAAGTTTCAAGCAACAAGAAATTAGAGGAAAAAAATCACATTGTTGAGATTCTACGAAGTTCAAGAGTTATCATCAAGAGTTGAAGACCGAAGACGAAGATGAAGACACCGATAGAAGACCGAAGACGTTTCTATGGATGCTGTGAGAGTGGTGCTAGCTGCACGCCGAACGGATACGAGGTAAGTAAGCATATTCCCACCTTCGTTAAATGGTTGATTTCCTTTCGAAGAGATCGTCAGAAAAATGGGTTTTTCAAAATTATAAAAGATGTGGGTTTTCAAAACATTCGGAGGGTTTTGCCTTCCTACCATTCAACGTGTCGCAGGATTCCTACCTGGACACATGTGTGACCCATAAAAAGCTGTTTGTTATTGAGAGCAATATCATAAAACCCTTTCTTGTGAGGCAGAGTCGAGACTTTTGATCACTCCGAACCCGAATTTCTTTCGAGAAGGGATGGTTATTTCTCTCTCAACTTTTAAGAATGAGATTGTGTTCATTTATGTGTCTAACTTCTTATGACTAGTGTGCAGAGTCTCTATGTCTTCTTAGCGCTTGGATACTATCATTACGGAGAACTAGTAAGTTGGAAAAATAGGTTTTGTGGGTATATCTCTAGTAAACCCTCACGAGACTATAACTCGTCCACTAGGGACACCTAGTGGTTTAAAGGCTTGTTATTTATGCTAAAAGTGACCGTAGCCTCGACGACACGGAGTTGTATGTATCTTTTAGAATTGTTTTGTTTGATTTGCTCGGGGACTAGCAAAGTCTAAGTGTGGGGGAATCTGATAGGTGTCTAAAATACCTAATTTACTATCTAGTAGTTACGCTTTCTTTGCTATTTTTCTTGCGAATTATATATTATTACGTTTGTTTTAAATCTTACAGGTGTTTTGGAGTCATTGGAGTAAAAGAAGAAGAAATAGGTGAAAAGGGGCCAAAATTGTCATTTCACAGGAAAGTGCTATTGAGAGCCTAGCTGAGGATAAGGGGTAACTAGCTGACAGAATCACTAAAGGCAGACAGACAGTTCGTTAAGGGGGCACCTCCTCCTTTATAACTAATTAGGTCGAGTAAAGTTCAGTCTTACCATACAATTCAATTTTCTCCTACTGAGCCGAGAAGAAACCTTTGCACCAAAGGTGCGTACTGCCATTGAAATCGGAAATCGAGTTCAGTTTGGAGAAGGAGGATTGGGTTTGATTTTGACAAATTTGAAGCCAAGGAAATCCGGGAAGAAGCCAAGTCACTTTGCCATTGAATTTTGGCACTTGCCTGTGAAGATGGATGTTTCTGAGATTGAATGTGTGTGTGTGTGAATGATTGGAGTTATGGGTTTGTTTTGAATGTTGGAATTATGCGGGGAAGGAGCATGCAATCTCCATTTTACTGACTAGTACCTAGCCATGTTCGATTCGCAACACGCATACAAGGTGTTTGTGAAAATCTCTGAGTGATCAAATGCAGTTTCAGTCACGACCAGTTCTCCCTTAATTGTGTGTAGCTGAAAGCCATAGTTCAAGGGATGTGTATGAGAATTGTTAGGCAGTGGCTGGAACTTAATAAGAAATTGAGACACGGAATTGGGGCGGGGTTTGTCTAGTGACCAAGTTCGAGCAAGCAAGAATGCCACCGCTTTTGTATAATTCGGTGCCAACAATTAGCCGGACCAGCCTTGCCAAAGACCTAGCCATATGGGTCCTAAGTGATTTGGTCTCATTATGAGAAGTGTTGGAAGTTCGTGCAAGAGCCGCAGACTAACTATGCTCTCAAGGATTGCGAGGTGGTGTCATGTGGTAGGCGGTGCAGAATTTGGCGTAAGATGGGGTCCGGCAAGAGGGAGCTACAGTCACAAGTCGAGAGTGCAGCCGAGCCGGTGGTTATCTTTGTTGGCTTGAGGTCCAGCTTGTATGATGTGCTGATATTGATGGATCTCGAGTCCTGTCGTGGTCAAACTCGAGTAGCAAAACATGATGCTACTGCAATTGAAATGGTGACTACACACAGGGAGTGATGTTGTTGGCAGGTCGTAGTTAACAGGAAGCTGCAATCTGAATTGATGCAATGGTGATTTGTGTGTGGGATTGATGCTGGTAGAGACGATGGATTGAATGGATGTCGCTGTGATGCTAGGCAGTAGATATGAAATAGAGGTCATTGTTGTGGCAATTGGTCTTTGTTCAACAATGGAGCCTGTTTTGTGTGCAATATGGATATAAACGAGCATCACAGGTGGTTAGCCTGTACTGAGGTTGAGCTGCGGTTCAAGTTGTGCAGTTGAGCTCAATTGGTTTGCTGCTGAGTGGAGTTTGCAAGCAAGAAGCTGTGGAATGATGATGGAACTTCGGTGATTGGTTAATGAGGAAGCGAAGAAGTTCAGGGAGATGCTTCTACCATTGGAGGTCGAGTTATAAGAAGCTGTTGTTGGAGCTTGAATATTATCGGTGATGAATGAAGATGAGCTTGGCAGTGATGGAGCAGTTTAGGTGATGGAGTTTCTTATCAGAGTTCGATTTCAGTGGTGTTCTTTTATCGCCGTTAATGGCGCTTGCGATTGTCGATGACAAATGGACGAGGAGTTGGTTGTGATGGAAAGAATTTCGAGAGAGTCCATGACACTAATGAACTGTGATGATGTGACTAGGTATGAATTGAAGCTGGAGGCTTAAGTTGGATAAGAGGTTGCTGTGTTCAAGTAAGAAGATTGAATGGGTTCTGGTGCAATGGAGTTGGAGGAATCTGAAGTCATTGATTGAAGCCGAGAAGAACAAGAAGCAGCTGAGCACTACAGGGAGAAGCCAAGTGTGCTGCAACTGTGTTTAGTTCAAATGGTGGTTGTGGTGTTTTGTAGCTTGAGCTCAGGTTGCAGGAAGCTGCGCTAGAGCTTATGGCAGTCAGCCAAGAGAAGATATTGCAGGTACAGACTTGGAAGATGCAGTGCAAGCCGAATATGATGGCATTTGGCATGAACTATGAACTGGCAGTGGCGATATATGATGGAAGAATGTGTTGCAGCTTCAGCGGATTGGAATTACAGGTTAAGCCATGGATTGCTGGAGTGGAGATGGTTGTGTCTTATTCTGGTGCTGTTGTACAGTGATGTTAGAATGATTACAGGGAATTGAGGCCAGTGGTATGACAGTGGAATGCGGCAAGAAGCTACATAAGTTGTACATAAGAGTTGCAGTGGTGTTTCAAGCAGCTGGGACTTAAGAAGTTGCATAGAATCATAAAGAAATTGGAGTTGAGTCTGTGGTTAATGATTTAGGTGAGAGTGTGTAACTGGTGCAACTAAAGGTCTGTATTGAGCAGGGAAGTGATTGAATGCCTGAACTAGTTTGAAACGGTGCAAAAAGTGAGCAGAATTGGTGCACCGGTGGTACTAGCCCTGGTTGTCGGATTTCTGAACCGAAAGTGGGGATCACAATATTTCAGTGAATCACGAAGGGGGTATGTGTTGGATGCATGATTCGGCCGCGGCACATATGAGCTACGAGTCGCGCTTTTGGGGGCGTTTTCGCAAGAATTGTGAGTTTTGCTTTGAATTGTGAGTGTATGAACTGCAGAGAAGGAGAGTTGAGTGCTGGAAGTATATGATTCTCTTGTGACAGTTTCAAGTAGCCGGAGGCGAGTTCAGGTAGCTGGAGACAATTTCCGATGACGGATTCCGGCGACCGGTGACCGGATTCCGGTGATGACGTCAGCAATCCGGCGACCCGTTTTGGACCCAAAATTTCCAGAGACTTATTTTCACACATGGGCTTGGTGGACCACTTGGAGATGGGTTTTGAGAAGATTTGACCTAAATTTGGAAAGAGTATCCTTTTGGAAGGGAAGAAACATATAAATAGAAAAGTCTTTCTCAAACCTAGATATATCTCCATTAGGGAGAACTCATACTTTTGGTTCTAGGGTTTAGAAACATGATAGGTTTTCTCTTTCTTCTTGTTATGAACTTCTATGCCATGAGTAACTAAGTTTTTATTATTGGTTGAAGATGTAGTTGGATTTTGGAAAACAAGTTATGATTTTTATGAATTAGTTTTCTCTCAATATTATCGTTTGATTTCTACGGGTTATAATAATTGCATGATTGATGTATTGCAATATGATTGAATGTTTGTTTAGTTAAGTCTAGAATTGATTGAACTCACATCCATATCTATAGCTATTTTAGGGTTTTCATCGAGCGATAACCTTGAATACGAGTAGCATGATATGATTCTAGGTTGTAGTGATACATCCTCGTAGTCATATGTAGAAATTGACCTTTGTTCGAATTGTTTGCGCAATGTATTTCAATTGCATTGATTAGCCTATTTCTGAAACTTAATGCTCCTAGGAATTGAACTTAATTAGCGCAAGGCGTTAGGTTATTCTTTAGGTAGAATTCACATACGCAGCCCTAATGTGTGTATGATGACTTAGGAAATTAATAGATTATCTTGCTCTCTTGATTCTCTAGGCTTTTGATGATAGTGAGATTAAATACAAATTCTATTCATATATTCAAAAACTTGTTTACAATTGAAGATGAAACCTTTATCCAATATTTCACATCCTTGATTTGCGTGTTCACTTTTTATTATTTTGCTTTCATTTATTTTCGTTTATAAAAATCAGAAAATCCTCGGTGTTTTATATAGGAAACCATAACATATTGACAACCAAGACCTCTCTGTGGGAACGATCCTTTCTTGCCCTTGCTTCATTATATATTTTGAGTAGTAAGAAAGTGTAATTTATTTTTGACGCTTACGACAGCGATCACCCCTCTTCCTTACGGCGTATCTGACGGCATGATCAGGAGATTTCCAACATTAAGCGAACTAGCACGGGTACAGGAGATTCACACGAAGAACATGGAGCTAATCAAAGAAGCGGTAAACGACATACTTGATCTCCTCATCAAGATGACATTGTTTTCGGAGACCTTTAGTTCCCTCGTCAACAACTTTACTACGAACCAGAGACCAAAGTGGATCAGGAATCGGCATCTTTAGTGGAAAGCTTGTGTGAACTCTTGCACCTCTTGAAGAATCAACGGGCAGAGACGTTTGCTGCAATTAATAAAATAACTCTGGACGTATACCTGACTCCTTCACGTCCAGAAGTCCTAACTGCATCGGAAACATCTGTAAATAATGTTACATTTAAAGAAGACGACATGATGGCAGAGGAAGGTCATAACCGGGCCCTACATGTTACCGCACGCATCAAGGGTTCAGAGTTCAGGAGGGCCCTCATCGACACAGGAGCATCTTCGAATGTGATTACTCTCAAGACTCTCAGGACATCCAAGGTTAGCCCATGCAAGATTGTACGTCAGCCCACCACAATGACGGACTTCGAAGGAAACCAGACCAGCACATGCGGGTATGTCAATCTGAATTTATCAATAGGACCCGTTCAGTCAAAAGTAAAATTTGAAGTCATAGAAAAGGAGCCGGACTACCATATGATACTAGGGAGACCGTGGCTTCATGACAATAAGGTCATCCCTTCAACGTATCACCAGTGCCTGAAGACCATGCTAAATGAGGAAGTCATCCGTATTCCTGCATCATTGTCTCCGTACGCACCAATATGCTGAGTGGATCTGTTCGATCCAAAAGAAACTCCGTAGGGAAGGTCAGACAAAGTCCTGTGCACCCCACTATCCACGTGGGCTTCAATCCAGGAAGAAGACCGACTTGCATCACTGGGGGCTAAGCACCACGATACACCTTTTCTGACGAGGAGTCCATCTTTATCCGGTGAAGCTTCAACTCATGCTCACATCAAAAGGGAACGCACTTTCGAGGCAAACCGTGATCAGAAGGGGAAGACAATATATCGGCGCCGCTGTTAGCAATTAGCAGGAAAGACTGGCACCCAGTCTCTCCGCCCAAAGGAATGCTACAACAATGACGAGCCACAAGAAGAAGTGCTAGACGCCCCACGACAGCTGCAAGATGGTACCAACTCCACAACTGATGAGCTCGACGATGAGGAATCTCCTAGGCCTATCTCCATCAGCTCAAACTTGTGTAAGCATTCATACAATCTCCGATCCAAACCGGTCAAACAATCTCCGAGTCAATTCAGGCGCGAGATCAGGCGTTGCATGGATTCCAGAGACTTGAACAAATGCTTCCCCAAGGACGACTTTCCTCTGCCTAACATCGATATGTTAGCAGACGCCATCAATACACGGCATGTTCTTCTTCATGGATGGTTACAAATGGCTATAATCGGATAAGGATGTATGAGCATGACGCAAGTAAGACAGACCTTTCAAACTCCTCTTGGAAATTTTTATATTTTATTATTCCTTTTGGTTTAAAGAATTTGCAACGTATCAACGCGCTATGACGGCAATCTTCCACGACATGATGCATAAGAAAGTCGAAGACTACGAGGATGATATAGTAGTCAAATCCAAGACTCAAGCTATCCTCAAAATGCCGCTGTCGTGAACCGTGAAGGAGCTCCAAAACTTCATGGGAAAGGTAAACTTTTGCTTCATTCACCCCTTGCTGAAGAAAGGAGCAAGTTTTGTCTGGACCGCACTACAACAGGAAGCGTTTCGGAGGATTCAACGAATATTGTCATCTCTGAATCATCACAAAGGGTTCTCCCATTATGTCAGCCCAGACAAGAGCGAGCATGGGATATCTTCAGATCCACTGAAGCCGACACCTCAAGGGAGCAGCCTCAAGAAGATAACGATGTCCGCGCGTCATGTTTATCAAGATCCGGGCGAATCACTCTATCAGGTGCATGTCGATCATGCTATGTTGGATAATCTGCGCTTTTGGTCACCCTCTGGACTTCGTGAAGCTGTTGAATGCTCATCTACAACAAAGATCCGCCCTACTAGAAAGAACCAGTTTATTTGAGCAGAAGAGGAAAGCCACCGAGATACAACATCCTGGGTGTCCCAACTCTAACTCCAGTACCATATGCATGACTGTCGTAATGGTGAAACAACGTCCAAGATATTCCATATCTGGATCGATGGTAACTACATCAATGAGAGACGCTCTCCCGTAGAAGAAGTAGTTGCGTTACCAAAGGAGTATGACTGGGACTGCTTAGCACTTCCCATCTCAAAGATAGCCTCATGAACCTAGCGCGACAACACCTATCAAGTCGAAAGCTCTGGATACTCGTGGGCAGGGGACTGTCTCCCTCTTCTCTATTTCATGAAGAAACGTCAAGTAAGCCATCGGTTTCAGTTTATCCCTTTAACAATAAGACGAGCTCTACCACTATATGAAGACCGCTAAGTTCGTTCCCGTAGATATCACGCCTCTCCCTGCCAGTCTCTTCTGATCACAACTGCTGCCAAGAACTATTGTTGCTCGTCGATTGATACCATCCAGAGCTTCACCATATCAATGACCATTAGTACAAAAGACCCATCGGGCATCCAAGGTAGATCCACGTAGGCCACGCTTGGGGACTGAGGCTCAGCATGAAGTTCCTTCGCCGTCAGTCAAGAACTTATTCAACCTGCTCTTTCCAGAAGCTGCTTCAACGCTCTCAGCGGGACCCACACCACGTTCAAACATACAAGGTTCACGTTTGGGCAAGTCAAGCACGTCTGGGTCCCACGTTCGAGAAAAGGGAAGACCGATGTTAGTCAGCAAGACCGGTGTTGGTCATAGTAGCAAGGCCGGTGTTGGTCAAGGGGCAAGCCTGGTGTTGGGTGAGGCAACATGTTTGGTGTCTGGGTCAAGCAGCACAATGTTTCCCCAAGCAAAGCAGGCACGCGGCGGTTCCCACATTGATCAAGCACATAAACTGTACGGGCAAAGCAAGCAAGACTGATATTGATCAAGTCACAAGACTGGTATTGATCAAGTCACAAGGCTGGTATTGCTCAAGTCACAAGGCTGGTATTGATCAAGTCACAAGGCTGGTATTGATCAAGTCACACGGCTGGTATTGATCAAGTCACAGGGCTGGTATTGCTCAAGTCACTAGGCTGGTATTGATCAAGTCACAAGGCTGGTATTGCTCAAGTCGCAAAGTCTGGTGTTAATCGACATAAGGCTTATGTTAATAGGCGAACCTTTGGGGCCGGTTTCAGTCGAAGCACAGGGCCGACGTTTGAAGCATGTACACAGTGGACTCATGTTCAACCGATGCAGACACAACAAGCCCACGTTTGATCAAGCAAGCGCATGATGAGTCCCACGGTTCAGCGAAGTAGGCGAGCCCACATGCCTATCAAACAGGTGCAACAGGGTGACGTTTGGTCGAAGCATATACATGGTGGGGTCCACATCCGTTCGAGGTTATATGCACGGTTTTCTATGGGAAGAGAAGATACAAGTTCTATTCCCTTCTTGGCTCAAATACACGAAAGAGGAAACCGATCCCACCAAGGTCGTCGTCACACCTGGAGTACTCCCACGAACGAAGAAGGCGCAACAGTCCGTCGATTAGGCACATCAAGCCCACGTTCGATCAAGCAGGCGCAGTAGCCCCACGAACGAAGCAGGCGCAGCAGTCTGTCGATTAGGCACAACCCCACGATCGATCAAAGCAGACGCAATAGCCCCTCGACCTAATCAGGCATAGCAAGGTCGATCTGGAAAGACCGACATTCGAACGGAGCATGCCCTCGACCGAAGCAGGCATAACAAGGTCGATCGAAGCAGGCAAGACCGACATCATACTAGGGGAACGCTCTCCTAGACGCCTTTTGAACGTGACATGCTCCAAGGACAGGATGACCCGTCTGGTAACATCTAACTTTGTCTCATAAGTTTTATCTTTAACTGTCACCATCTTATGCCTACCCCACAATAGCGTAACCATTATGCGCTAGGCAGGGGACTTAATGTTGATGGTGGATTTTTATTTAAGGCTAAAATTGTAAAAGCCAAAATTATGCGCTAACATCTTGCAAAAGATAAATCCATTAATAAGTGATGAATACTTCTTCACTTTACTAATTCACCTAGAAAGGAGCATGTGGCAACAATCCCAGCATTCTGTGAATTAAATACACAAAATTCATCCAGGTTGGAGCATGTGGCAACAATCCCATGTACCCTGTGAATTTATAGCATTATTAATTAATGCATGACCAGCCTTGTATTTCCTGTACTCATTATTGGTGCGGCATGACGACTGAGTGTTGTTCTCAGCTGAGCAACATGAACCTCCAAGCATTAATAACGAAGCATGTACGAAATACCCGTACAGGCTGCGACTCTCGGTGTGTTATACTATCCCGATTGAGCATACAACTCTCGGTATGTTATACTAGCCCGATTGAGCATACAACTCTCGGTGTGTTATACTAGCCTGATTGAGCATGTTTGAACCAGGACTGTCCATATCAGTCTCAGAAACGATCACGACCATCCAACTTCACCAACATGATTGGATGGCTTAGATTGAATCCATGACCCCAAGCAGGTATTGGAATATTCACTACCGACCCAGCGCGGGCCCCGCATGGTCGGACTCCCCAAAAGGGTGGCATAGCTTGCCAAACCGTCCAAGCCAAAGCAGTATGGACGAAAAACCCTAAATTAGGGTTTGCGGCACATTACATGTATCGCAAAACAGTCTCAACCATCCATCTTCGCAGGCATAGATGGAGGGTATAGATGTAGATTCAAAGGGCCCAGAGCATGTCAACACAAACACAGTGGACCCGCCTCCATACATGACCGATCGGTCAGGACCAACTATAGTTGGTCGTTCCAGTTCGTGCGCCCAAACAAGGCATGACGCACGGCCGATGAAACCCTAATTAGGGTTTGAACATCACGAGCGTCCATTTTCTCCTACAAGAATGAAGGGTCCAGGATTAGACTAAGCAGGTACGGTGCGTATCAACATGACCACCGTGGGCCCATCTATCTCCACACCCGATCGGCCAAGGAATATCATGCCTGGTTGCCTGGATTCGCACGCCCTAACTAGGCGTGGTCACACCTCCCAATTGCAAACTAATCTCGACCACTCAACTTTGCCGGATAAATTGAGTGGCTTAGATCACGTTTCTATGGGATATTAAGGTATGGACGTGTACACCAGCTTGCCGTCTGTATACCAGACTAATCGGCCAAGACCGACCAAGCTTGGTTGTCTTGAAACGCGCGCCTGAAGTTGGCATGACACGCGGCTTTTGCGGTACCAGATCTCTGTCGCAAATTGATCTCGACCACTCAACTTCGCCGGACAAATTGAGTGGCCCAGATCACACTTTCATGAGACGATGAGGTATGGGCGCCTACACCGTCATGTCGTCTACACACATGCACGATCGGCCCTGCCAAAATCGTATCCCAAGCTTGGATTCGACCAAGATGAAGAGTGATGCTTGCGCACCTCTTCAAAAACCCTAATTCCACTAACGGTCGCAGATGAGTGTCTAAAAGATCATCTTGTCCGTCCAACTTCACCGGCTTGGTTATACAGCCCACAGTCGGGAGTTAATTGGTCGATGGGTGTCATGGTGATCACCACCCGTCACTTTACCACACCATGTGGTCGGCCAAGGGAGGACTTGCTTGCGCAACCTCCAAACCATCACATGAAGTAGGCTGGACATGAGGCTATTTTGAGACGCTCAAACAACGATGCTTCATAAATGATGAATATACTCGATGCAGTACCTGCATAGAATACACACGATACTTCACAAGTATCGACTTCCTAAATAACTTAGTTATTTAATATAGCATTACATGCTACTTTCCGTGGGTCCCACGATCCACACACTCGAGACATCAATCATGTCACAAACTGGGGGATACATACTGGGGTATTGGTCTGGCGGTTTACAGCGTGCAACGCGCCATCACAAGAACGTGTCAGGAAGTTATGGACGGTTAGATATGACAGGAGAAGTGGGCAAGACTGGTCGTGTAACACTAACACACAAATACACTACTCCATCACTCCACTTCCTCCACTTCCCACGAGAGACGTGAATAAGGCTCAAATGACTTGTATAAATAGGTTCTCCTCCCTATTTCAAACAGGACAAGGCAAGTCAAGACAACATAGGCAAGTGTTGATACAATCGTATTCAAACACCGTAACTGATAGCTTACATCCTGCAAGCCAGTTCAGCTTTCTGATACAAGTCATACATAGCCAACACCTTCACAATATCAACACCTTCTTCGCTTCCCTCCCTAAGATCAACCCCATCTCCTTCACTGTGTGACCAAAACAAGTCTGGAACGGCCATTTCTTGGTTTAGGCCGGATTTGCACAGATTGATTTCTCGAATCTACAAGCACTCCCGTGCAGTGCATTTATTTAGGGTTTAGATTCATTTCTCATCCACACACCCCAAATTACCAAAACCGGCAGAAATAGTTTTCACCCATAAACACTTTTGTAAAAGAAAACAATAATAATCACAAAAAGAGTTAAATGTAAATTCCCACCTCTTTTGATGACAAGCCACGCCTACCTCGAGATCCACAATTCACTGGTTCATCCTTCGAATCGATCGTTGTTAATAAAGATCAACTGTTAATCACACAAGAACTCTAAGAATCTAGCCAAAAGGCTCACTCAAGGCTCATAACATAATCTCATACAATTCTCTAGTTATAAGCTAAGTGAACTATCTAATGGTTTTAGGCCCATTTATGGTTCTACACCTTTTCATTATCTATCTTTAACACACCTAAAGGTTTACCAATCCAATTAGGTTGGTTCTCTAGTCCATTATCTTTGTAGAAGAAACCAAAGACTAATTCGGACCATAAGTGGTCCAAATCATCGAACTAGTAAAACTAGTTGTTTATAGGTAAAAACTGATTCTGCTATTTTTGGTAATTTGGGGTGTGTTGAATGAGAAACGAATCTAAACCCTAAACAAATGCACTGCACGGGAATACTTTTAGGTTCGAGAAATCAATCTGTAAGACTCTGGCCTAAACCAACAAATGGTCGTTCAGATTCAATTCGGTCACAAGGTGAAGGAGAAGGGTTGATCTTAGGGAGGGAAGCGGAGAAGGTGTTTGAGATCAGAGTGTTGAAGGTGTGGATGTTTATGACTCATGTATCAGAAAATGGTTTCTGGCTACTTGTGTTGATAACACTTGTGTCCTCTCTTTCGAAATAGATTGAAAGTTTATTTATACATGTCATTTGAGCGCAACCCTTGATCTCGTAGGAAGTGGAGTAAGTTAAGTAGTGGAGTAATGGAGTTGTGTAAGAGGTGGTGATCATTGCGTGATCACACCTTCACCCATTACTCCATCATGGTTAACTGTCCATCTTTTCCTAACACGTTCTCGTAATGGGCGCGTTGCACGCCGCACGCTGTAAACCGCCAGAACAATACCCCAGTAAGTATCCCCCAGTTTGTGACATGTTTGATGTCTCGAACGAGTGGGTCAAGTCATGGGACCCGCCGCGGAGAATAACATGATGCTATTAGGTGAAACAACTAAGTTGTTTATGAGGCCGATATGAAACATCGTATGTGATGCATGTGAAGCATCGCATTTAAACAGCTCAATATCGATGTGTAAGAAGCATCATTGTTTTAGAGCCTGATTGCATAAGTCGCGGATTGGCGTCTTAAAAGGAGGCATGATTGACCACCTTTGGGTGATCGTTTGAGGACCCTACGGTCAAGTCATCACTTGGTCGATCACCTCCTGTGGAAGAAGGATGGCCGGTCCTCACAATGTTGTTTTGTTTGTTTTCTAAAAATAAATCTATACCATCCAACTAGGTTGGCGAAGTTGGATGGTCATGATCGTTTGCGGCAGTTTCAAACTGCCATTGACGCGACTTTAAGGTTTAGGGGGCCGCGCGGCCAACCCTCTTTGGGCGAGCGATTTCGAGGTTTCGATCGTCAGCTCGAGCAGGTCGGTAGGTCATACGTGAAGGTGGGCCGACAGTGATCACGTTGATATCTCCAAGGCCGTTTGAGGTTAAATCTAAGCCACTCAAATCAGCTGGCGAAGATGAGTGGTCGGGATCGATTTGCGGCAGTAATGCATTTCCGCAAAGTAATTTTAGGTTTTTTGAAACAGCGTGTTCACGCTTCTTTGGGTTGGCGTTTTGATGCGCTTTAGCCTTGCTGTGAGCAAGTTGATCGACCACGTGTGGAGTTGGTTCGATGTTGAATGCGTTGGTATCTACTTGATCATTTGAAACACGATCTAAGTCGTCCAATTAGGCTGGCAAAGTTGTACGGGTGCGATTAATTAGCGGCAGTTGTGTAATGCTGCTTATTCAATTTAGGGTTTTAGAGGCTGCACGATCACCCTCCTTGGGGCCGGCGTTTTAATATGCTTTGGTTCTGTTGGTAACAGGTCAATCGACCAAGGGAGAGCTTGGGACGATGGTGAATACATCGGCATCTCTTTGATTACTCGACATGCGATCTAAGCCGGCCTAGTTGGACGGACGTGATGCGTTTTGAGACCGTTTTTGCCGGTCTCAATTCGTTTGAGTCATGTTATGCAGCGTGAATGCCCACTTTTAGGTTGGTGTTCGGAGCACTGGTGAACGAGCTACATAGGGCTCGATCAACTAGGGCATTAGTGGGCCCGCCGGTGATTGCTACGGTGATTGCCTAGCTCTGTTAGGGGCAGGCTAGGCTTATTGAATCGCGCGGCCAAATTGTGCGGCCATGATTATTTTTAGACTGATATTAACAGTCTAGATTTTTCGAAGGAATTTAAGTGTGCTCGATCGCATTATCTTTCAATTAAAGGCGTCTTAACACGCTAATCTCTTTGCAGAGGGTGATGCAGCCCATGTGGGTACTTCCATGCGGGTCTCAATACTGATATTTTGGGAGATTCATGCTACTCCGCTGAGAATGAACATTCGATCGTCATGTCATGTCAATAATGAGAGTTCGGCTAGGAACATAGCACAGGAAAATACCGGGCGAGTTATGCATTAGTTAATAATGCTGGCATAATAATATAGAATTCACAGAATACTTGGGATTACTACTATCCACACCATTCTAAATGAATTTCATATATACTGAGTTGTTCAATACATGTGTAAATAAAGAGGTTTGAGCACTCGTTACTTTCAAATGGCTTTTATTCATTTGCAGGACGACAGCGCATTAAATATGGGATTTTACAATTTTGACCATAAATTGAAAACCACCATCTACATTAAGTCCCCTGCTTAGCACGTAATGATAATGCCATTGCGGGATAAGTATAAGATGGTGATATATAAAAGTAAAGACGAAACAGAGGGGACTTACTCAAATGAGCTTGATCGAACGTCCTCGATTGGTCCGTGCGGCGGCATCAACATGGCCGTCGAGTCTTGGCAGGTCCGGCGACCTTGCCGCGGCTGTGAGGTATTAGCGGGCCCATATGCCCCTCCTTGTGTTCGAGCCAAAGAAGGAATCCTTCTCCCATATGGATTCCGCAAGCATGCCTCTATAAAAGGGAGTCGACCCCCCCCCTTTTTTTTATTATTCGCTCGCTCGAAGGTCTTGTGGCAGCTACGTTCTCCCATCGTCGTTCTCAGCCGTTGGAGCATCCGCGACCAGCAAGGTACTTCTCCGTTTCATAAAAAAAAAAAAATAGCGGATATAAACCCTAGTTTTAGGTACAGCTTCCTTGAACTTGGAAAATCCATTCCATTATGAATGAAACTTCTTTGTTGATAATATTGTAGTGAATTCCTCCCATAGAATTGATAGCGAAGTAGTTAGCATTGCTAAAGTCACGAATAAACGGGCAAACCCAAGTTGAATGCCATTGTTTGCTCCTTTTCTTCTTTCTTCTTCGCATGGAAAACCTAGTTTTAGGTTGTGATTGATGCAAAACTTAGTTGTAGGTTTCGGCAGTGAGCATAATACCCATAGTAAGACGTTCGTCCGTCCGTGCGTTCAGCTTGGCCGCGGCCATACATCCCACGGCCATTACACGGCCTTCGTATGTTCCCTCTCCATTTTGAATGGGCGAAAGCTCCATTGATTCTTGGCTGCGTTCGTGTGTTCGACCGAAAGAGGATGATTAAGCATGAGAGGGTGGTCGAGTATGCGATGACCAGGAGGATGATCGAGCATGTGAAAGCCTTGTTCGGCCCATTATGGGCGTCTGTCTCGCGACTAATATATATATATTTTTTTAATCTCGCTGGCTAGTTCATCTGCGCGTTTCTTCGTCTATGAGCTTTAGAGCATTAGCAACCATGTCGAATAGATTGTGTGCATGATTCCTCTTATGGCATGAAATAATGACTCTTTTCCATTTCGCTTCATTGTAGTTATTGGAAGTGAACTTAAGAAATTGTCGTTAAGATGTCACCTGGAAATAGTTCTGCCGCCAAACCAGGAAATGCTAACAACGCCAAGGACATGCCAAATATAGATGATGAGCTGTTTACTGTGCCTTTTCCGAACGTTAGAACTCTTCCTAGCCATAAGATGATTCTGCTAACAGACTCAGAAAATGAAGAGGCCCCCCCTTCAGTTCCTCCAACATATGTGATGAGGTTCTGTCTTCGAAAGAATATATCCAGCTTCTCCTATTGATTTCAAGGTTTGCCACACTCCGTTGAGCTCTTATGAAGGATGGATGAGGCACATGTTGAGTAATGAGCGCATCAAAGACAACTTAACCAAGGCGCAGATCGTCGAAGCTGTCATGGCGTCTGCAACACTTCATATTAGGGAAGACACTGCGGGTTTGATCACTTTCATTTCTCGATGGTGTCCTTCCACTCATACGGCCATATGTAGATGGGGAGAAATGACTATTACTTTGGAAAGTATAGCTGTGTTGCTGAATCTCCCAATTGCGGGAAGTTTTAATTATAAACTATCCACCGCAGAAGGCGTCATGCTCGATGCCTTAGTTCAGAAGACATAAGAATATAACCAACAGAAAAAGGGTGAAAATGCTTTTATACTTGGTGGGTGTTCGAATGGTTCCCTACGAAACCGAGGCCCGGCCAAAAGCTGGATGATGAACTCAGCGTCGTCGCATTTCTGTCTTTGTGGCTGTCTAGAGACATCTTTGATGATGGCTCGGGTAAAAAGACCATAAGACACGATCTCATTATGTTTGCTATTGATTGGCGCAAGGCGTGGTCCTCCCCTTAGGCAGCTTGTTTCTCGGATCGTTGTACTCTCATCTGGATTCTTTGGCAGCAGACATGCATGCTTCCAACTGATACAAGAAAGTGGAATCGTATGTTCACATCGCTTTCCTTCAGGCGTGCTTATGGGAACACTTCAAAGGTTATGCTTCTGTCCCTGCAACTTTGTCTTCTAGTTTGTATGGTGGTTCGAGAATACTCCGTTGTCAAAAAAGACGTCTGAAACCTGGGTTGAGGCTTATTGATTTTCTCGATAACGTGTATGCCATAGATTTCCGCTCGTTGGGGCCCGCTCATTCTTCTGTGGTTCAACCGCAAACCTTTGCTACTGCTCCTGACACTGTGTTGCACACCGATGGAAAGGATATGAGCCCTGGAGAGATTATATTCCTGCGAACTTGTACACCCGGATATGTTCCATCCTTTTTTGATGAGTCCCTTACTGCGGTTCCTTATAATATTGACAGAGCCGCCCGTCAAATGGGATTCGATCAAGGTATCCGATCGTCCGTTCGGCCTTTGGCGGAGCTTCGATCGTCCGTCAATGCCTTTGGCGGAGCTTCTAGTTGTAAAAATTGTCACACCGTTAAAAGATAAAGTTGAAAGCTGTCCTCTATGCTAGCATCTTTGCAACAAAATCCCTAATTTCACCGAGTCTTCCATTCTTGCTCCTTGGAAGAAAACCAAACTTATGTAAAAGAGTCAAGAAACGATTACTTATCTCTAACTTTCACTAGCGGTGGGTATAAAAATTTTGAAGGGAAGAGTTCCACAAAAGAATAGAAAAAGAAAGAATTGTGTGTAGAGATATATGTAGAAGTTGTAGAAAACGTTCGATCGTCCGTCAATGCCTTTGGCGGAGCTTGTACCGTCTGTCCTCTATGCTAGCATCTTTGCAACAAAACAGAGTCTTCCATTCTTGCTCCTTGGAAGAAAACCAGCGGCGACTGGTGGGTATAAAAATTTTTGAAGGGAAGAGCTGTTAGCTTTTCAAAAGTTCTCGGAGGAAGCCGTGACAGTTCCTCGCGGTGAGCCATCTCCCGAAATTTTAAAGCAGCATAAACGGTTGAAGCCGCTTCCGGGCAAGCGAACCAGAGCTGGTGCTTCTGATGATTGCAGTCCCCAGGATGCAAGAGCGAAGTCTAAGAAGCAGGAAAGTGGACCGGTGGTTTTCAATTCTTCCCACATGCAGGTACTTTAAGTTTTTCCTCTTTCGGTCCACTGATTTTATTCATCTCTGAAAATCTTTGCTAAATGTGCTTCTTACTTAAAATCAGGGTCTCAGGAAGGTAAACGCTTTTACGAGGCTGGCACGCAGTCATAATGTAACTTTAGAGAAATCCGGCGATACTGAACCTCTTGAGGATGAAGATGAGGATGGTGAAGGTTCGGTCCACGACGAAGGAAACGTCTCTATACGTAGTAGGGAGCTTGACCGTTTCAGTGAACCGAGAGGTGAGACTGTGATAGATACCAATCTTGAGGTTGAGGGAAATGATAATGCAGGATCTACTGGAGATGTTACATCCGTGGTTGTGGATGCGTTTCCATTTAAAGAGCTTCCTGTGACTGACACGACATTGGTTGTGCACTCCACCGCTGCTGGTGTCATCTTTGACCCTCCTTTCGACGCCCCTTTCGTGGATCATGTGCTGGTTGGTGGATTCAGCGTGCCAGCTAAGTATGAAGAGTTATACACCAAGATATGGAAGAAGCATGGTCATATCGCCACTTCCAAGAAGCTTAAAAGTCGCTTTGCATTAGTCAAGCGTGTCGAAGAAGCTTTATCCTCCATTTATGGCATGAGCATTGTGACTGGACGCACCTTTTCTGAGGAAGTGGTTTCGAACTGGGAATTCCACCGAGACGTGTTCGTGAAGTACGAGTTCAACGCCTCTTGGTTCTGTGAAGGATTCGCTGAAATCCAGAAGTTGCAATGCAAAATGAAGAATGTTCCGTCTATGGACTTCATTACTCAGCAAGAGGCAGAAGTCGAGCGATTGTCCCAGGAGGTGAAGCTGAAGCAGACTGCTCTCCAGAACATGAAAGATGCTTTTGCCAAGAAGAACGAGTTGTTGTTGGACGACTTTTCTTGAATAGTTTATGCTTTTTATTTATTTTTAGGTATCTTTGAGTGATGTGAGGAATTCTTTTCACGGTTTGGTGATTTTCTCTCTTTGGTTTTGAACTAGCAAGTGATTGCTTTTTATGAAAATATTTGAATTTGATTTTGGGATAATTTATGAGTAGTTTTCTCTGAGAGGAATTATGACTGGGTCAATAGAAATTCCAGAAATTCTCATTTTTGAATGCAAGTAATGTACCTTAGAGAAATTGTGTATGTCGTATGAAAATTGCAAACATCACACGAAAAGAAAACATGTAAAGCGAAACATAAGATGGAGATTGGGAACGACAATGACTTCATTCCCAAAAATGGGACGCGTGCGTCGAGTCCCCAGTAAATTTCCAAAGATTTCTCGTACAAATAATTGTTTTAACGAGACTTACTTGTTGACGAGGTTCCAATGAACGAAATTTGGCTTTCCCAGATAATTGCTTAAAATCCAAGTTGCGACTCGAGTTGTTGTAACACGCTTCTGCTAATGAAAAGTCCCCAGCTAATTCGATTTCTCCTGTGAAAATGCACACGTCGGCTTGTGGAGAGAGGAAATATTCTCAGTTCATAGGCGCAGCTCCCTTAAGTTGATTTTCTCCCAAACAATGCGTTTCAGGCCGTTGCATTCACTGGTGGGGTGATGGATGAATCTGTGGTAATGGCAATATCGCGGATCAATCATCTCTTGATCAGTTGGTGAACGCCATACATGAGGTAGTTGAACTACTCCATCTTGCACCCAAGCCTCCAACAGCTCCAAAACCTTTCTCATTGAAAACGGGAAGTGCGGGTATTCTGAGTCCAGTTTCTCCTGTGTTTGCAGCTGTTGTCCTGAAAATTCTCGCGGGTTTTGGTACGAGGCTCGTTTCGAGGGTGTGGCTGAGATGTGCGTTGGTACAGACGCAGATCGTTTAATTTGTCGATTTTGCCGAAGTGTGACTTCTCCCGAGGGTCCCACATTAATGGTATTGTGACGCGGTTGAACTGAGTACCGTTCATTAGTGAAGCTTTTGTCTTCGTGGCGGTCTTGACAAATTTCCCCTTCTTCCGGCGCTTCTTTGCTCGGTAAAGTCGTGGTGGCTGGGGCTATGGATTGTTGGACAGCTCTCCGAACTTCTGCAAGTGTCTTGAGATATATACTCTCCAACAGAGTTTCATAAGTCGGGCCTTCGTTCTTATTCTGCGGGTATTGCGACACTCCTGGCGAGTCCGTATCCCTGTGAAACTGCTTCGGCCCCTCATTGCTAGCTGAATTTTGTTGATCGTTTCCTTTCGGCTCATATCCGACGTGGTTACGTATCCTGTCTGTACCTCCATTGCCGGAAGCACAGATCTCATATAAAAACCTGACATCATCTTTATCATTGATGGTGTTCTCCGGGCGCATGTTAGCCGTCTCCTTCCACAACCGGCTTACCATACTTCTTAGAAGACAAAGCGTCTCATTTTGTTATTTTAAGATATCAGCCTGACTCGCGAGGATATCTTTTAACACCCTGGCAATGTCTTCTACGGTGATTGTGCTGCGATCATTCATGACTTTTGGAGAGCCCGACTGACGAGGATGTGTTACAGAGTGGAAGTTGGGATTTGTGATTGAAATAAAATTGGGTTAATGAATGTATTTAAACCCAAGATCCACCCTCTCTAATTCGAGAAAATCGATATGAATTTTGAAGATCGATCTTGCAACCGAGAGATTAATCTCCCGCTGTGGTCGCCAGTTGTTTATGGGTAAAAATTGATTCTGCTATTTTTGGTAATTTGGGTGTGTTGAATGAGGAACGAATCTAAACCCTAAACAAATGCACTGCACGAGAATGCTTTTAGGTTCGAGAAATCAATCTGTAAGACTCTGGCCTAAACCAAGAAATGGTCGTTCCAGATTCAATTCGGTCACAAGGTGAAGGAGAAGGGTTGATCTTAGGGAGGGAAGCGGAGAAGGTGTTTGAGATCAGAGTGTTAAAGGTGTGGCTGTTTATGACTCGTGTATCAGAAAATGGTTCATGTCTACTTGTGTTGATAACACTTGTGTCCTCTCTTTTGAAACAGATTGAAAGTCTATTTATACAAGTCATTTGAGCGCAACCCTTGATCTCGTAGGAAGTGGAGGAAGTTAAGTAGTGGAGTAGTGGAGTTGTGTAAGAGGTGGTGATCATTGCGTGATCACACCTTCACCCATTACTCCATCATGGTTAACCGTCCATCTTTTCCTAACACGTTCTCGTAATGGGCGCGTTGCACGTGTAGGATCAGAATATCGCGACATCAATACCTAGCGAGATTAATAAACGACAGCATTGCGAAGGTGTCGCAGAAGAGTAATATAAATGACGTAATGAATGACGACATCCAAAACACGAGAAAGATGTGAAGACCTAGCGAGATCTAGGATGGTGGCGAGATTACGTACTTGTACACTTGCGATATTTCGCAAGTCATTCTAATAGGGTGTAGAATACATCCTATTTATTATCTATTGTTTATGCTTTCTTTGCTATTTTTCTTGTAAATTATGTATTTTACGCTTGTTTTGAGTTTTATAGCTACTATGGAGTCGCACGAACGAAAAGAAGAAGAAACCATCCAAAGTTGCGCAAAAGGGCAAAATTGTCATTCCATGGGCAATCACTATTTGGAGCCCAGTCAAGGTTAAGGGGCAACCCTATTTGAAGGAGTACTAAATACAGATCAGCTGAGGATAAGGGGCTGGGAACTTTAGGCTAGCCCTTATCAGAAGTGACCACCTAATATAGGGCACCCACTGGGGTATCCCTTATCTTATACAATGGGGGGTCATTATCCAACCCTGCTTCTTTAACCTAAATCGAGAGAACAATCTCTCAATCATTTTGCATCCAAAAGAGTTACAACGGAGGAGCTACAGCCGTTCGAGGTATTAATGGCAGAAACCGAGAAGTATGTGTTGGTGGTGTTGTGGGATCGAGAATCGAGAGATGAGAAGGGGATCTGATGGCTGCTGCTGTTAAAAATCGAGATGAAGAACACTCAAAAATGGTGGTCGATGTTCAACCAAGAGATGAAGAGAAATACACAGAGATGATGGGTTCTGCTGTTCGATCTGTGAAGATGGAGAGATGGTGGTGTTCATTAAATATGAGAGAAGAAGATTTGAGAAATGGGTATTGCTATTGGTGATTATCAAGGGTAATCGACGAATTCAGAAATGAAATTGAGGTAGAGAGAGTTGCAGCGAGTTGTTAGCATATCTAAGATTGATGAACCAAGGAAGATTGGGTTTGATTTGGAATCAGGAAACTAGGGTTTGATGGTCCTAATTGATGAATCGGAAATGGGTTTGGGTGGTTTTGCTGACTGAAGCTGTGAACAGATGGAGAAATAGACATAACTCGGTCGGATTTCTACTTCAGCGAGTTAACTCGTACCGGCCGAGGACCGATCCAGCCTACTCAAATGAGTAAGATTCAGTAAGACCGAGTAAGATGCTGACTCGTCTAGCTGACTACTCCTTCCCTTGACCCGGCTGACTAACAGTGGACTGACGGTTGACCCTTTTGACCGTTAGTCATAACGGTGGACTGACGGAATATTCCGTCGAATATTCCACTGACGGAGAAATTTTCAGTTGGCCGGCGGCGACTATTCCGGCCGGATTCCGGCCACAATACCAGTTTTCCGGCGAGCCAAAAATTCTAGAATTTTCTATGGACTTCTCTCATGGGTGTGAAGACTTGGACTAGAAATTGGATGGAGAATTGGGCTCAAATTTGGAAAGAGAAGATGAAGAGAAGAGGAAGACTTGGTTTTGGAAATTGAATTGCTAAAGGAAAAGGATTCTATTCCTTGGAAGATTTGGAGAATATTGAAGCCTATAAATAGAGAAGTTTTCTACATCTTTTACACACCTCTCTACACACACAACACTTTTCTTTTCTTATTCTTTGTGTGAACTTTTAGCATGAGTAGCTAATTTTCTTATTGATTGAGGATGAATTCCTAGTTCTTAATATATGTTTTGAGTTTTGTTTCAATTCTATCTTGAAGTTTTTCACATGATTATCGTTTGTTTTTACTAATAGGAATGATCTTAATGACATTCATGATTGATTGATAGATTGTTTAGGTGGCCAACTAAATTGATTTGTTAATTTGATCTAAAGCTAGTGAAAGTTAGGGGATAAGTAATCGTTTCTTGACTTTTTACATAAGTAGCAAACACGAGACCTTGCGGAGGGATTCCGTGGAGCAATTGTGTGTAAAAACAACGTTAGCAAGTAGACCTTGATCTAAGAGTCTAACTACTGATATCAACCTAATAAGTTCATAAATCTTAATGCGTTTATTTTAAATTACCTCTTGAGTGATCTACTACTAGGTGGTTTGGTAAATAGAATCCGGTAGTCGAGAACTTCCGTGTCCGGTGATATAAGGGATTTAGGGGTTTAGCACCGATCTAGTCCGCTTTACCTACGGTTGGTGATAATTTGTGACTAATAACAAGTAGAAAAGAACATAACTTGATTCATTGTTTCGTAACGAAGAAGGATTCCTTGGTCTTATCTCTCTTATTGCTTTTAACTTTATCTTTTAATTGCTTTGTTTATTTTCTTTTGCTTTTTACACCCCCCTTTCGTGACAATTTTTACAACTAGAATCTCTTGCTCCTCGTGGGAACGAACTTGACTTCCATTATATTATTTTTAATTGAGTGGAAATATTGATTAATTTGATTGCACCTACGACACGCATCACATTCCCGAAAATAAAGGACAGCAGATGTCATCCATTATGTAATACCCTATATAAAGAGCCGAGTAGGCCTATTGGAGGGAGAGTTCTTTTTCGAGTGTTGGGAAAGTCATTAGGAGAGAGAAAGTTTTAGAGTGATTGTAATTCCTTAACTCATTTCCATTTCATATTGTAAACATTCAAGAAATTAATCAAGAAGAATTACAATTGTTCATCTTAAAATGGCTTAATTGTGTATATTCTAGTGAGGGGTGTAGTGTAGGATTTCCTGCAACTACATATTGGCGCTAGAAACAGGGAGTGATTGAAGATTGGAGATAAAAGATTGTAATTAAAGTCACTCAAATCAAGAAAATGAGGAAACAAAATGTTAAATCAGATGAAGTAGAGAATATGGAGTACAGTTTGATTACGAAAATGATGATTAATGAATTCCATGAAAATGTCAAAGGAAGAATATACAAACGAGATTTTGAAGGAAGAAAAATTTTAACAACGGAGAAAGCGTCACCATTGAAAGAATGGGAAAAGCAGAAGATTACATTTACGGCAGCAGAGGTATCAAGAGAGAACTTGAATCACACATCTCCACTAGTGATTACAATAAGCGTATGCAAGGAAGAAAGAGAGTCAACAGATGCAGCGGAAGAATGGGCAATAAATAGAACTTTGGTGGATACATGGAGTTTAGTGAATATAATATTTTACCATGCTTATAAAAGATTGGGATACAAAACTGAAGAAATGACACCCTCAACATATCATATCCATGGTTTCGGAAAATCTTTAACAAAACCTAAAGGGGAGATAAAAATGCGAATTCTGTTGGGAGAAATTGAAACACAGGTGACGTTATGTGTAGTGGATATGGAATCGCCATATAACATGTTGTTGGGAAGACCGTGGGTACATGCAATCAAAGTTGTAGCCTCGACATTTCATCAATGCATCAAATTTCCCATGCCGAATGGGATTGGTGAAATCAGAGGAGATACCGATAAGGGAAGGATATATTATCAAATTGAGGTAAAATATTATGAAGAACAAGGGAAGAGGCGAAAGGATCGTAGAAAAATGGCAAAAGCAGTGAAAAAGGAAGAAGAATTTAGAACTTATATGATAAGAGCAAAAGAAGGAAAAGGAATACTTGGCGAAAATTCGGAAGAAGAGAATGAACTTGAGAAGGAAGTAAAAGGACCAACACCTATGGGAGAACCGAAGGCCAGCTATACTGCAGCAGAGCCAACGAAGGAAATAAACATTGGAACTAAAGAAGAACCCAAGATGTTAAAAATTGGGACTAAGATGGAAGCAGAAGAGGAAAGGCAAACTGTTGATTTGTTGCGAGATTACAAAGACATTTTCGCATGGGATATGGATGAGATGCCTGGAATAGATCCATCTGTGGCATGCCATAAACTGGAAATTGACAAGAATGCAAGACCATACAAACAAAGAATTAGAAAGATCGCAACAGCATATCACCCTCAGATAGAAGATGAATTGCGTAAGATCTTTGGACGCAGAATCATTAGACAAGCAAAATATCCCGAATGGATAGCAAATATGGTCGTAGTTCCAAAGAAGAAGAAAGGGATAAGAATTTTCATAGATTTTACTGATCTAAATAAAGCTTGTCCAAAAGATAGCTATCCTTTGCCAGATATTCCGCAAATGGTTGAGTCAGCGGCAGGAAATGAAAGGATATCATCTCTTGATGGATACAAAGGCTACCATCAAATTTCACTCGCTGAAGAAGACCAAGAACATACTGCTTTCTTCGCTCCAAGAGGATTATACTGTTATACAAAAATGCCATTTGGTTTGCGAAATGCCGGAGCAACATACCAAAGGATGGTAGAAAAGGTGTTCGCGAAATGGATACACAAAACACTAGAGGTATATGTGGATGATATGTTAATAAAAAGTAAAGAAGCAAAAGACCATGTACAGGATTTGAGAGAAATTTTTGAACAAATGAGGCATTTCAACATCAAAATAAATCCAGAAAAATGTACCTTTGGAGTTGCATCAGGAAATTTTTTAGGTTACATTGTGTCAAAAGAAGGAATACAAGTCGACCCATAGAAAGTACAAGCAATTCGCGATATGCCAACACCAGCGACGGTAAAAGATGTGCAGAAGTTAAATGGACTATTAGCTTCGTTAGGAAGATTCATCTCGCGATCATCTGACAAATGTAAGCATTTTTTCAACATACTCAAAAAGGGAGCGAAATTTAGATGGACCGATGAATGTGAGAAAGCTTTACAAGGGATAAAAGAACATCTAATGGATATATCAATTTTACAAAAAGCAAAACCAGGGGAAGAATTATTAATATACCTTGCGACGACCTCGCACGCATTAAGTGCAGTGTTATTGCGAATAGACGCAGGAGTGGAAAAACCAATCTATTACATTAGCAAAACCTTCAATGCCGCGGAGAAGAATTATTCAAAAATTGAAAAACTAATTTTGGCATTAGTTTATTCAACATTTAAGCTTCGCATATACTTTCAGGCACATACAATCAAGGTGATGACAAGAATACCAATTGAGTCAGTAATGAAAAATTCAAAGAGATCAGGTAGGGTTGAGAGATGGAACGCTCAAGTAAGCCATTGCAAAATCAAATATGAAATACTATCTTCACCAAAATCACAAGTTGTCGCAGATTTTTTAGCAGAATTTCCTTTGGAAGAGGATGAAGCAGTGGAAGAAATGATGGATATAGAAGAAGAACATGGAGATCCAAAAGACTTATTAACTGAACCAAATAGGTGGGAAATATTAGTAGATGGATCATCAAATGGGGAAGGCAACGGAGTTGGGATTGTTTTGATTTCGCCAGAAGGCAATAAAATAGCTTTTTCTTTCAGATTGGAGTTCGCATCTACCAACAATGAAACAGAATATGAAGCTATAATACATGCTTTGCGATTCGCAATAGAAATGAAGTTGGAAAATGTGAGAATCACTAGTGATTCACAATTAGCTATTCGCCAAATAAAAGAAGAATATACTACAAATGAATCATCTTTAAAAAAGTACAAGAAACTGGTTGAAGAATTGTCGATGCAGATACCAAAAATAAAATGGAGACATATATCAAGGAGAGATAATAGACTCGCAGATGCTTTTGCCTTTATATCAAGTATGATGACGGATCCAGCTGCGAGATGCATAAAAATACAAACACTTCTATCACCATCAATTAATAAAGAGGAAGAGTAGGAGACAAGTGTGATGCTATTAGAAGATGGAACACAAAGGCTCTGCGATGAAGATTGGAGAGCAGAACTTCATGCATATCTGATGAAAGGGGAAACACCAAGAAACAGATTAGAGGTACACAAATTAAAAAGTCGTGCAACAAATTATGAACTAAGAGATGGGGTATTGTATCGAAGATCCTTTAATGGACCCTCACTTAGATGTTTAACAAGAAGAGAAGGAGAAACAATATTTAAGATGTTGCACAGTGGGGATGCTGGCAATCATAGTGGCGGAATATCTTTAGCATATAAGGCAAAAAATGCAAGGCTATTATTGGCCATATATGCATGAGGATGCGAAACAAATATCAAGACGTTGCGAAGATTGCCAAAGGCACGGAAAGAAAATACATGCGCCAGGGGCACCATTGAATTCTTCAACAAGTGTATGGCCTTTTGGAAAGTGGGGTTTAGATATTATGGGACCATTTTTACCGAGAATGGCGGAGAAGATATCTAATTGTCGCTACAGATTATTTCACAAAATGGGCAGAAGTAAAAGCAGTACAACACATTCGTGATAAAGATATCTTTACCTTCATATTCGAGAATATTATATACAGATTTGGAGTCCCCGCACAGTTGGTATCTGACAATGGGAAACAGTTTGAGGGACAAAATATAGAGTTGTTGCTTAATGCATTTCAGATAAAATGTGGAAAATCAACCCCTTTATACCCACAAGCCAATGGTCAGGCAGAAGCAACAAACAAAACAATCGCAGACATATTGAAGAAGAAGTTAGAAGGACATAACAGAGCATGGTGTGAACAAGTGCATAACGCAGTATGGGCTTACAATACAACTAGGCGAGAAGCTACAGGAATGTCACCTTTTTGTTTAACATATGGAGTTGAAGTTGTACTCCCAACAGAAGTTATGATTCCAACCACAAAAAAAGAAGCTTGGGAGAAAAATCTTAGTGCGGGAAACATTTTAATCAAACTAGATGAATTAGAAGAAAAAAGAGAAAGAGCACTACAACATATGGAGAATTATCAGTGAAGATTAGCCAGAGAATATAAAAAGCGTGTCAACCAGGTGATCTAGTATTGAGAGAAACACCAGCATGTCAGCGAGAAAGTGGTGGCAAGCTGGCGAAAAAATGGGATGGACCTTATATCATTAAGGAGATAGTCGGAACAGTGGCATATAGATTGATGGATCCCGAGGGCAAAGATGTGGGTCACAGACTGGATAGACCATGGAATAGATTATATTTGAAGAGATATTACCCATAAAACATTGTGGGAAACGATTAGATTGCGAAGTACTGAATGGATGAAGCGAAATGAATCTATACAAAAGTTTTCTTTTGGAAAAGAATGATTGCGAAATTAAATAAAATAAAGAAAGAAATGTGCGAATATCTCGCAAACAAAATAACAAGAGATAATCAAAAATGAATGATTTATACGAATGGGACGAACCTTTATGGCGTACACCCTAGTTCGCGAATGATATTTCGCAAGAGGCAAATGTAAGACCTATAGTGCGTCATATAAGGGGGTATCTCTTGACATGGCTCAGGGAAAAGGTTACACCGCTCTTGGAACCCGAGTCATGGAAATTTGGGGTCAATAAAGCCCATCCGGGGGAGATACCTTGGATTTCCAACTATATATATAAGGTTATACCCTGGTTGGACGACCGAGGGTCTCTTCCAAGGAGTCAGTGTATGACCAAGGCGCCGAGGTACACGGTTGAGCCAAGAGTGCCCGGGGCATTTGAAGTGTCTCGGCCATTCTTGGCAAGTCTTGGAACATGCTGCACTCGGCCCGAAGAAAACTCCACTTAGGGTGCAGTCTCGTAACCATAAGCCCTATAGGTATAAGGGATAAGAGGCTGCGAAAACAACTAGTTGTTGTTAAGACCGTATGGGAGGAGCTAGTCTTGTATGGCCGATGTATGCCTCCTTGAAGGGGCAACCAGGGAGATGATAAGGGCGGCACCCTCCATTAGGGAGCTGATAAGTGTCTTAAGACGCAAATGTCATGAGGATTTATTTTCGCAAGAAAATTTAGGCTTGTCATATTTGTGCGATGATCCTGAAGAGGCAATAATACTAACGCGAGGGTAAGACGAGATCAATGGGTCTTTACATGAAAGTGTAAAGACGTCCTGCGATTTCGTCGCAAGACGGCAATGTCATGGGGCTGTAAATTCGCAAGAATTTTCAGGCCCGTCATATTGTCGCAATGAAAACATCCTGCAGGGGCAATAATACTAAGAAAATGATAAGGCAAGATCAAGGGGTCTTTATATGAAAAATGTACAGACGTCCTGCGATTTTGTCGCAATAATGAGGGGTGGCGCAATAAGACCTTTAACTAGGAAGGCAAAATAAGACCACACAAAAAGAGTAAGCGAACATGCTTGCGCGAATGAATTTGCAAGTATTAATTCAGCAACCATAGTTACAACAATGAAGCATGCTATCACTTTAAGAATGATTTGCTTAATCATTTGAATGCAAAGAAGTCCACACAAGAAAAAGTCATTCATAAGATAGAAAGAGGGAATAAGAGAATTGTTCAACATTAGACTCAATCTTTCTTATCAAAAACTGCACTTCGGAAGAAATTGAAAAGCGTCTTATGCAAAAAGTTATACAGATAAAGAGACCAGAAGATATAAAATTACAAAAGAAGTTTAGCTCTCTACATTATTTTTCTCGCCAGCAGGAGGTGTTAAACACTCTTCAACAATTTTATCAGCTTCATTTTCGCCAGTTGGATGATTCTCGCCAGAAACCCCTTCAATTGGATCATTATTGACAGCTTCATTATTAGAAGGGATCGCCTTTTCATTTGCGACATCCTCGCCACTTTCGTATTCATAATCACTATCAGGAGAATTAGGAATTTCATCATCTTCTACTTCCAGAGGTTCGATAGAGACAGGGTCAAGAGATTTAGACAGTAAGATGTCATTCACAATAACTTCAGCTTTGAGATGAAATTGACGAAGGAGTGCCTTCTGGAGATTTCTACTCTGAATGTCTTTGGAATGAATAAGATAATCAAGTCTTCTTTCGGCCCGATCACGAGAATGGGCAAGAGTAGCGGCAAGTGTTGCATTCTCCTTGCGAAATTTGGCATAGCTGGATTCCAAAGTAGAAAGGGAGGAGCGAAGATCTTTCTCAGATTCTGCGAAAATGAAGAAGAACAACAGAGTTATAAAATCAAAGAATTCGCAAAAAAGGATATCATAAGAAAATTAGACAAGGGAAAAGACGGATGAGGCAATCAAATCTTATGACTACCTTCCTTTTGCGAGATAAGATGTTGGGTCAGAGCCAAGCAACTATTCTCCAAATGATCCATGGCACTATCAAAATTATCTCCAACAAGACCTTTTAACCGAGAACGCAAACTCTTTTCGTTAGAAATAAGTAAGTTATTCTCCTTAGCAAGGGAGGAGTGGGATTCTTTTAACTTGGTATATTTATCCTTGAGCTGGCTTGTTTTCACACTTAGAGTTATTCTACCCTGAATAAGCTTATCCCTCTCGGCAGTGGCTTCTTTGAGCTTACTTCTCAATGAACAGATAGATTGTTCCTGTTCATTACATATTTTTTTGACAAACATCAAGTTGTTGCGAAGATATCGCCACCTTATTTAACAAAGCTCGCTTCTCTTGAGACAGAGTTCCATTCTCATCTGATAAGGTTTCCAACTCCAAATTAGATTTAACCAAAGAATATGAGAGATGAGATAATTCATTACTTAATGATTCTTGCTTCTGAACTAAGCGAGCATTTTCTTGGGTAAGATTATCTATCTGGTCAACAGAATATGTATGAAGGTTATCTAATCGGTTATATTGCTCCGTCCAAGCATCTCTTTCCATGCGAGTTTCTTCCACGACAGATTCCAACTGATATATCTCCATTTTACGCTTCTGATTCAAGGCTTGAAAGGCGAACAAGGTCTTCAAAAAAAAACAAATCGAGAGGAAGTAATACCTTTTAATTCTTCATTCTTCTTGCGAAGATTATTACGATCCAGCGAAATGTTTTGAAGATTACTCTTCAAAGTCTTAACTTCTTGTTCCAAAGACATTTGCGACATTTTGTCAGAACCGAAATATTTACCCAAAGACTCGCAAACGCTAGACCTGATGGGGTCAATGGAGGTCTTCTTGACATCATTCATGATGTCTGAGAGAACTTTGAAGGCTACATCAATTCCCTCCAAATTTTCTTTGGTAAGGGGAATAGACCCAGTTGAAGAGGTAATGATGAGAGGAGAAGGAAGAGTTGAATCGTCCTTGGTTGTAGAAATGCTAGAAGAGGAAATTTGATTAATGAATGGGGGCGAAACAGAGGCATTGATGGTAAAAGTAGAAAGGGATTCATCCTGAGGAACTTCATTGATGGAAAATTCAGGAATATTGATAGTGGCATTTTCAGAGATGGCGAGAATAGGGGAAGGAATTAATTTGTCCTGCGAATATGTCGCAGGAGAAGATGGCTTATATTGCAAAGGAGGAATTGATTTATCCTGCGAAGATATCGCAAGAGAAGATGGTTTATCCTGCGAAGATACTGCAGGAGAATTTGTGAGCTTGAATGAAGGAAAGGAAATAGAAGATTCAACAGGCTTAGAACGGCGAGGTTTCTTTGGGGATCTATCAACATTTTTGTCATCCTGCGAATCACAAGTTAAATAAGAAACAGAGGCAACAATATTGTTAGATGTTTCTTAAATACCTTGCTATTCACAGACTTTCTTTTAGTAACAGTGATTTTCGGTTACGAACTCGTGGAGACAGTAGGGTTCAGAACGGTGAATTTGGTGTTAGATTTGTTCTTGCTAAAACAAAAACAACAGGAGAATCATTAAAGGAAGAACAATATCAAAATAAAACGATTTTAATAAAAGAGATCAATCACAAAAAGATCAATTTCAGCAGAATCAACGAACCTTGGTAGCTCCATAGAAGCAGTAGCAGAAAGATGATGAGAACAATAGCAGAGGAATGATAACAAAAAGATGATGGGGAGAATTGCAGGAGGAAAAACAACAATAAAATGTTGCAGACGATGAAGAAGACGAAGTGAAAGAAAGAAAACATTCTCATGAAGAATTCTTTCTTAAATAGACCAGAAAAGTGTGACCGGTTAGCATTTAATGTGCTGGTAAAAAGGGAGATTCTGGACACGTGTAAGCGGTTGTCCCTAATTCACGGAGTCTTGTCGGCGAAAAATTGATGAAAAATGAACAGCTGCGGCATTTTGAACACATTAATTCTCATGACATTCTCTTCTTTGCAGAGAAGACATGAGAAGAGGCAAGATGTAGGATCAGAATATCGCGACATCAATACCTTGCGAGATTAATAAACGACGGCATTGCGAAGGTGTCGCAGAAGAGTAATATAAATGACGTAATGAATGACGACATCCAAAACACGAGAAAGATGTGAAGACCTAGCGAGATCTAGGATGGTGGCGAGATTACGTAATTGTACACTTGCGATATTTCGCAAGTCATTCCCGAAAATAAAGGAAAGCTTAGTTGTCATCCATTATGTAATACCCTATATAAAGAGCCGAGTAGGCCTATTGGAGGGAGAGTTCTTTTTCGAGTGTTGGGCAAGTCATTAGGAGAGAGAAAGTTTTAGAGTGATTGTAATTCCTTAACTCATTTCCATTTCATATTGTAAACATTCAAGAAATTAATCAAGAAGAATTATAATTGTTCATCTTAAAATGGCTTAATTGTGTATATTATAGTGAGGGGTGTAGTGTAGGATTTCCTGCAACTACAGCACGCCGCACGCTGTAAACCGCCAGACCAATACCCTAGTAAGCATCCCCCAGTTTGTGACATGTTTGATGTCTCGAAAGAGTGGGTCAAGTCGTGGGACCTGCCGCGGAGAATACATGGTGCTATTAGGTGAAACAACTAAGTTGTTTATGAGGCCGACATGAAATATCGTATGTGATGCATGTGAAGCATCGCATTTAAACAACTCAATATCGATGTGTAAGAAGCATCATTGTTTTAGAGCCTGATTGCATAAGTCGCGGATTGGCGTCTTAAAATGAGGCATGATCGACCACCTTTGGGTGATCGCTTGAGGACCCTACGGTCAAGTCTTCACTTGGTCGATCGCCTCTTGTGGAAGAAGGATGGTCGGTCTTCACAATGTTGCTTTGTTTGTGTAGGATCAGAATAACGCAACATCGATACCTTGCGAGATCAACAAAAGACAACATTGCGAAGGCGTCGCAGGAGAGTAATGTAAATGACGCACTGAATGACGACAGCCAGAACATGAGAAAGGTGTGAAGACTTAGCGAGATTTAGGAGTGTCGCGAAATCATACACCTGTACACTTGCGATATTTCGCAAGTCATTCCCGAAAATAAAGGACAGCTTAGCTGTCATCCACTATGTAATACCCTATATAAAGAGCCGAACAAGCCTAGAGAGAGAGAGATCTTTTTTGAAGGGTAGAGCAAGTCATTAGGAGAGAGAAAGTTAGAAGTAATTGTAATTCTTGTGCTTGCTTACTATTTCATTTTGTAAACACTTAAAGATTTAATCAATAAAATTCATGACTATTCCTCTTAAAATGGTGTGATTAGATAGATTCTAATAAGGGGTGTAGTGTAGGATTTCCTGCAACTACATATTGGCGCTAGAAACAGGGAGTGAGTGAAGATCGACATTGTAAATTGGAAGAATTGGGAGTAATAGGGAAAGAATTTCATATAATTTTCAACAATTTACTAAGATTGAGAAATGGCTAGAAGAAGAAATGCATCAGAACAACCAACAACTGTTAGAAGGAGTAGGAGACTTGTTGGAGAAAGGAGAAATGAAGTAGGTGAATCCTCAAGGGTAAACACAAGAAATAATGAAGAAGATCAAATTCAACCACCAATTCAACCAGTACCGAATAGAACTGCGGATTATGATAGGGTGAGCGTGCATACATGGAGATCAGATTCTATGGAGGAAAGAGAAGAAGAACAACAATTGATAAACAATGGACAAGAGGAGAGAAATCGAGAAGAGACTGGAGAAATAATTCATGGAAATGAAAAAATCGCAGCATTATAAGCGTTGAGACAAACAATACATGAAGAAAGGCGATTAGAAGCGGAAGAACGCGCAAATTTAACAAGGCAAAATCATGAGTTAAGGATGGAAATATGAGGTTGCAAAATAGAAGGTCGAGAAGCAATACAAGGTCAAGATCAAGATCAGTTAGAGAAGAAATAAGGAGAACATTACCTGTAGAAAACGTTAATGAAGAAAATCTAGAAAGAGAGCCAAATCTCGGTGAAGGACACTGTGAAAGAAGAGAAGTGATAGAAGATCATTATATCCCACGTCCTGAGATTCTACAGGATGGCCGAGATGATAGAAATCAAGGATATATGCAACGTCAAGGGCGGAATAATCCAATTGGTGAAGAAAATCAGGAAGAAGGAAGAAGAATACTGCATGGGAGAGAAGCACGAAGGAAACAAAAGGAGATTGAAGATGAAATTGAAAAACACTATATTGAACAAGCACGTCTAGCTTGCGAAAGGTAAAGATTAAGAGCAGAAATGGAAGAACGGGAATTGGAAGAAGCAATTCGCCAGAACAATCATGACAATCGAGAAAGAAGGCGAGAACAAAATCGCAACAATGGTAATATTAATGAAGAATATGAAAGAGTACAAAGGAGAATTGATAGGCAACAAAGAAGAGAAAATGATAGATATAACGGTGTGCGAATTCTGAAAGAGATGAAGGAGAAGATCGCAGAAAGACAAGAAGAGAATGATGAACAAGAAAACCAAAGCAGACATGAACGCAGGAGAAGAGAAGCAGAACTAAAAAGACCAGTAGATTCAAATTCTGATACAAATGAACAAATCTTGAGAGAATTGGCGGAAATGAGAGGAATGCTGAACAGTAGAAGGGGAGGAGGAAGAAGACAGTTGGATGAGGCCATCGAAGAGGCTGCGAAAACTCCTTTTACACTAGAGGTGCAGCTAGGAGGAATACCCCCAAAGTGCAATTTACCTGCGTTAACCAGCATTTTTGATGGAACAACTTGTGCAATACAACACATTAAAGCTTATGTGAGATGTATGTTACAATGGGAAAATCATGATGCCATATTGTGTAAATACTTTGCATCGAGTTTGACAGGAGAAGCACTGAAATGGTTTGAGGGTTTACCAAGAAACACAATCACGTCATTCAACCATTTGCAAGCTATATTTTTAGGGGCATATATAAGTAATAATTCCTCGCGACCGGGTATTGAAGATGTATTTGGACTAAAGCAAAGGGTTGGCGAAAGTTTGAAACATTTAACTGTGAGATGGAAGACAATGTGCAGCGAAATGGCTGGACGGGTGGATGAAAGATATCTCATTCTATCATTCATAAATGCTATGTTCGCAACCAATTTGTTATATATTCAAATTTTTAGAGTCAAGAATACAATCACAATGACTGAGTTGCGAGAACTTCAGGAGGAATATATTGCTCTAGAGGAAAGGCAAAATGAGATGGAATCATACCCAGTTGCGAATACAAGTTCAAATGATGCGAATGCAAGCTTATTACCCAAATTGATAAACACATTAGCGAGCACTTCGCAAGGGCAACAAGAAAGGATGATAGATGATGGTCAGCAAAAGTTAGTAGCCATGGGAAGTCGTGATCAGGAAGAATTTGAAAGAGAAAGGAACTACTACAACCGTGGCGGAAATAACAAGATTCAAAGACTTGATCATCCGCAAGAAACTTATGGAGGTCGAAGGCAGAATTATCATGGAGGGCAGCGAAGTCACAGGGTAGTATGGGAAGAAATCAAAATGCCACCACTAAATGCTAGTGTGGAAAAAATATGGGAAGCTATACTCTTGATGGAAAACATACCTGCACCATGGAACATGGGAAGTGAACCGCCACCAGGTGATAGAAGTCATGAATTTTGTTCTTACCACCGCTTTCATGGACACTTAACAAATGACTGCAGAAATATAAAAAGAATCATCCTCAGAATGATTGACCAAGGAAAGTTGAATCATTTCCTAAAAGGCGAAGAGAAAACTCAACCGTTACCACCACCACCAGAAATGCACAGAGCAAACTCAACAAAAGGGAAAGAAACATTTGTAATAGAAGTGGGAGCGAAGGCCAAAAATTTGTTTAGCAACTCCATTGTACATTCATACAGAACAATTGAAGACTTTCATGATAACGTTCTCAGTAGGGTTTTTGCAAGAGATGCTGATAATAGAGAAGTAATGAACATCGCGAGGACTTCACCATTAAAGGAATGGCAAATGCAGATTATTTCTTTCACCGCGAAGAAAACTTTAAGGAAGGGAGATGCATGATAGCCCATTGGTTGTAAGATTGGAAATTAATCCAAAACCTGTTGATGATGAAGATGATGAAGCAGAAAATTCCTGGGCGATCAATAGAATCTTAATTGATACTGGAAGCTCAGTAAACATCCTTTTTTACCATACTTACAAGACTATGGGAGGGAAGGATGAAGATTTGATACCTTCAACATATAAGATATATGGTTTCAATGGTACAGCTAACAAACCTAAAGGAGAAGTTCATATGAGAATACCATTGCAAGGATTATCAACTAAAATTTTGTTCTGTATAGTCGATGTGGAATCCCCTTATAATGCATTGATCGGGCGACCATGGTTACACGAGATCCTGGGTGTAGCATCGACTTATCACCAGTGTATTAAGTTTCCTCATCCCAGTGGTGTTGGAATTATAAATGGAGACTGGATTGAAGGACAAAAATGTTATGAGGTTGATGTGGAGAGTTGTGAGGAAAGAGCTGCGAAAAGGAGGAGCTGGAAGCAAAATATAAAAGAAGAACAAAGAAGAGAAAGGTTGATGGTGGATACCGTATAGACAAGAGGTGAAGATACATTGCGAAGCAAATGCATGAAGACAGTTGGAAATTGCGATGGTTTCGGAAAAGGAAAGGAACTATAAAGAAGTTTGAATGATGAAGAAGCAGAGAGCAGCATAAGCAAGAGATGTAAGAAGTGAATAGTTGATATTACGCTTGCGAAGGTGCAAAAAAAAAAAAAAAAAAAAACTTCAAAAGTACAAGGAATATGACGATCAAAGAAGGAGTATGCGAAAGTCTCGCGAGACAGAATATATGGAAATCTGGTCAAAGAAGTGTAGCGAAATTCCAAAAATGAGAAGAAATAATTTCAATAAAGCAAAGCTATGTGATAACTTCGCAGAAATAATGAAAAGAAATAATCAAAAACGAGTGATTTATACGAATGGGACGAACCTTTATGGCGTACACCCTAGTTCGCGAATGATATTTCGCAAGAGGCAAATGTAAGACCTAAAGTGCGTCATATAAGGGGGTATCTCTTGACCTGGCTCAGGGAAAAGGTTACACCGCTCCTGGAACCCGAGTCATGGAAATTTGGGGTCAATAAAGCCCATCCGGGGGAGATACCTTGGATTTCCAACTATATATATAAGGTTATACCCTGGTTGGACGACCGAGGGTCTCTCCCAAGGAGTCAGTGTATGACCAAGGCGCCGAGGTACACGGTTGAGCCAAGAGTGCCTGGGGCATTTGAAGTGTCTCGGCCATTCTTGGCAAGTCTTGGCACATGCTGCACTCGGCCCGAAGAAAACTCCACTTAGGGTGCAATCTCGTAACCATAAGCCCTATAGGTATAAGGGATAAGAGGTTACGAAAACAACTGGTTGTTGTTAAGACCGGATGGGAGGAGCTAGTCTTGTATGGCCGATGTACGCCTCCTTGAAGGGGCAACCAGGGAGATGATAAGGGCGGCACCCTCCATTAGGGAGCTGATAAGTGTCTTAAGACGCAAATGTCATGAGGCTTTATTTTCGCAAGAAAATTTAGGCTTGTCATATTTGTGAGATGATCCTGAAGAGGCAATAATACTAACGCGAGGGTAAGACAAGATCAATGGGTCTTTACATGAAAGTGTAAAGACGTCCTGCGATTTCGTCGCAAGACGGCAATGACATGGGGCTGTAAATTCGCAAGAACTTACATGCCTGTCATATTGTCGCAACAAAAATATCCTGCAGAGGCAATAATACTAAGAAAACGATAAGGCAAGATCAATGGGTCTTTACATGAAAGTGTATAGACGTCCTGCGATTTTGTCGCAATGATGAGGGGTGGCACAATAAGACCTTTAACTAGGAAGGCAAAATAAGACCACACAAGAAAATGAGTAAGCAAATGAGCTTGCGAAAATGATTATATACAAACAAACAAGTTTGTGAATGTATATGTGGAAATAACCAAGAAAATTTTATTTGCAAAGATGCGGCAACAGCAATTGCGAAACAGAGGCATATTATTACTTAGAGATTACTGATTAAATCGCTCATCTGAAAATAAATAACAGAGGCAAATATGGGAATGAATAGGACAAAATTTTGTTATTTATTTTCATATGATAGATTTACGCATTGCAAGGAAGAATTGCTTGTCTAATATGTGCAGACAAGAGAAACAAAAGTAGAATTTATATCTGAAGATCCAAGAAGTTTACAATAAGGGATTACAAAAATGGAAGATTAAAAGAGTACATATACAGATATTACAAGAAGCAAAAGAAGAAAATGAAGTTATTTCTTTGTTGATTCTTCTTCTTCGCCAGATCCTTCAATTTCGTCATCCTCGTCAGACTTCTCTTCTTCGCTAACATCGCTATCAGAGACATCCAAAGAAGATATATTCTCAGGAATCTCTTCAAGGAGACAAGGATGTGAAGAATGAGGGTGTTTATGGGTAAAAATCGTTTCCGCCGATTTTGGTAAATTCGGTAGGTGAGTAAGAAACTGGTTTAAACCCTAAACAAATGTGATGCACGTGAGCACTTTATAGATTCGAGAGATCAATCTGTACAAGTCCGGCCTAAACCAAGAAATGGTTGTTCCAGATTTGCTTCGGTCACAAAGTGGAGGAGAAGGGTTGATTTGGGGAGGGAAGCAAAGAAAGGTGTTGAGACCAGAATAATGCGGGAGAGTAGTGTCTCGACTTGTATCGAAAGTGAAAGCTTCTAAGCTTGCAAGAGATGAAAGCTTTTTGGAGAGCTTGCAAAGTTGCCTTTTACGAGAGTGTTGTATTTTTCTCTCCCGACCGAGACTTGTTGTCTGGTGGAAATAGGTAAGACCTATTTATACAAGTCGAGATTGAAACGTACCCTGGCCTCATGAAGGAAGAGAGTAAAGGGTGAAATAATGGGAGGAGGTGGTAACCGCATGGTGTTTATGGGTGAAAACGTTTTCACCATTATTTCCTCATTTATTTGACCGCTTTATTCCTATTCACGCTTTCTTAATGTGAGCGTAGTGTACGCCGCAAGTCAGACCGCCAAACCAAGACCCCGGAAAGCATCCCCGTTTGTGTTGATGTCTCGAGTGTTGGTTGCACCTCGAGTGCAAGTGGCGCTGCTAGTGGCGCGTGTGGCATGTGCGGAATGCCTTTGTTGCGGGTTGCACCTTGAGTGCAAGTGGCAATGCCAGAGCTGCTAGTGGCGTGTGTGGCATGTGCCAATGGCATGTGCGGAATGCCTTTGTTGCGGGTTGCACCTTGAGTGCAAGTGGCAATGCCAGAGTTGCTAGTGGCGTGTGTGGCATGTGCCAATGACATGTGCGGAATGCCTTGGTGGTAGGTTGTACGTTGAGTGTAAGTGGCAATGCCAGAGCTGCTAGTGACGTGTGTGGCAAGTGCCAATGGCGCGCATGGCCATTAGGGATATGTCCTGGTAAGAAAGCTACCAGCGACGCGTGTTGGCATGTGCCAATGGCATGCTCGGCCATTAGGGCCATGGCATGGTAAGAAAAGCTACCAGCGATGCGTGTTGGCATGTGCCAATGGCATGCTCGGCCATTAGGCCGTGGCCTGGTAAGAAAAGCTACCAGCGATGCGTGTTTGCATGTGCCAATGGCATGCTTGGCCATTAGGGCCATGGCCTGGTAAGAAAAGCTACCAGCGAGCGTGTTGGCATGTGCCAATGGCATGCGTGGCCAATTTGGGTCGCGTCCTGGTAGGAAAAGCTACCAGCGAGCGTGTTGGCATGTGCCAATGGCATGCGTGTCCAACTTGGGTCGCGCCCTGGTGGGAAAAGGTACCAGCGAGCGTGTTGGCATGTGCCAATGGCATGCGTGGCCAACTTGGGTCGCGTCCTGGTAGGGAAAGCTACCAGCGAGCGCGTTGTCATGTGCCAATGGCATGCGTGGCCAATTTGGGTCGCGTCCTGGTAGGAAAAGATACCAGCGAGCGTGTTGGCATGTGCCAATGGCATGCGTGGCCAACTTGGGTTGCGTCCTGGTAGGGAAAGCTACCAGCGAGCGCGTTGGCATGTGCCAATGGCATGCGTGGCCAATTTGGCCTAGGTTGCATGGTTTGCAAGCCTAGGAGCGGGGGCTATTTTGGCATGGAGTGGCTAGGGCCAAGGCAGAGTGCTTGGCTTGGCGTGACGTGACTAGCGTAGCTAGGGCCAAGGCAGAGTGCGTTTGGCATGGCGCGGCTAGCTCGGGCTAAATGTGGCTGGCATGATTTGCCATTGGCATGGAGGTGCGGCTAACATGGTTGGCATGCTTTGGCGCGTTTGGTGTGGATGGCATGATTTGCCATTGGCACAGAGGTGCGGCTAGCTTGGCCTAGGTGTGGCTGGCATGATTTTCCATTGGCACGGAGGTGCGGCTAACATGGTTGGCATGCTTTGGCACGTTTGGTGTGGCTGGCATGATTTGCCATTGGCACAGAGGTGCGGCTAGCTTGGGCTAGGTGTGGCATGATTTGCCATTGTTTGATTTGCCATTGGCACGAGGTGCATGATTTGTTTGGCCACTAGCGTGGGGCCAAGGCAGAGTGCGTTTGGCATGGCGCGGCTAGCTTAAATGGGCTGATTTGCCATTGGCACGGAGGTGCGGCTAGCATGGTTGGCATGCATGATTTGCCATTGGCACGGAGGGGCTAATGATTTGCCATTGGGTTTTTGTTCGTTGTAACCCTAATTTGAAAAAATACCCCTATTAATTACCGACTACATGCATTAAATGTCCTAATAAATGTGTCACTTTGGTGACATTAGGTTATTTGGGGTTTTACGATTTTACCCTTTGTTTAAAAACCACCATCAACATTAAGTCCCCCGCTAGCTCGGAACAGGGAGCTTTGTTGCGAGGTAAGCATAAGATGGTGACTAACTATCAACAGCAAACTGTAAAGAGAATTGAGGAGGCTCGTCTGACCTTTTTATAAATAGGATTTGGAATCCTTACCTCTGGCAGTTTTGCGCAAATCGGGAGGCTGGCACAATTGGGAAGTTAGCGTCGTGAGAGACAGGAAGCTGGGCGGCATTGAGAAGTTGTTGCGAGTTGGGAAACTGAGCGTACTAGCTGGCGGGACTGGCGTAAGGTGGGGAAGCTGAACGTGCTTGCTGGCGTGACTTGGGCGGTCATTGAGAAGTTGGCGTGAGTTGGGAGACTGAGCGTGCTAGCTGGTGGGACCGGCGCAAGGTGGGGAAGCTGTGCGTGCTTGCTGGCGTGACTTGGGCGGTCATTGGGAAGCTGGGCGCAATTGGTGGTACCGGTGCAACTTGGGCGACGTTGGGAAGTCGGGCGCCCTTGTGGGCCCGTTCCTTACACGCACGATTTTTGGTAAAGGGAAATCCTTCCCTATTTCAGAATCTTCGCGCCCATATATATAAAATCCCTTTCTCTCATCTTGCACTTTGTTCTTTCATCTTTTCATACTAGCGGCAGAGTCACAAAGAGAAACCGGCTTCCAGGTATGTTTTCCAGTACTTTTCTTGTTTCCCTTTTCACGTAGGTGTAAACCCTAAGAGTAGGCGTTTTCATAATCCTTGCAATGATATTGCGCATATGATTTCTTGGCGTGCTTCTTGTAGAAAATATTGTATATATACTGCATATATGATTCAAACCCGTAGAAAAATACTCCATATATAATTTTGAACCCGAAGAAGGATACCTGTTGATGGTGGGTTTTCATTTGAGGTTAAAATTGTAAAAACCAGAAAAAAGCATGCGATAACATCTTGTAAAAGATAAAGCCATTTATAAGTGTTGGATACTCCCTCACTTAATTCACCAAGAATGGAGCATGTGGCAACAATCCCATTATGTGAATACATGAAATTCCTCCAGGTTGGAGCATGTAGCAACAATCCCATCCTGTGAATTTCATATCAGCCTTTGTATTTCCAAAGTACTCATTATCGGTGTGGCATGACGACCGAGTGTTACTCTTACAGAGTAACACGAACCTCCAAGCACTATAATGAAACCATGTACGAAATACCCGTACAGGCTGACTCTCGGTGTGTTATACTAGCCCGATTGAGCCCCTCTCGGTGTGTTATACTAGCCCGATTGAGCATCCGGACTGACCATATCGGTCCGGATATGATCTGATCGCGATCATCCAACTCCATAAGCATGATTGGATGACCCCGCATCAATTCCATCACCCCCAAGCAGTATGGAATACCCACGGCCGACCCCGCATGGTCGGTCATTGGCCTAGCTTGCCAAGAAACCGTTCATACCAAGCATTATGGACGGAAAACCCTAAATTAGGGTTTGCGGCATATTACATGTGTCGCAAAACAGTCTCAACCATCCATCTTCGTAGGTATAGATGGAGGGTGTAGATGTAGACTTAAAGGGCCTAGAGCATGTCAACACGATCACCGTGGGACCGCCTAAACACTTGACCAATCGGACAAGACCAACAATGTTTGGCCGTGACAAAATCGTCACCCAAACAAGAGACGGCGCACGGCTTTGAAAGCCAAAATTTGGGTTTCAAGCCATCACGCGCGTCCATATTCTCCGGCACGAATGGAGGGTCACATATTAGATTAAGCAAGGGCCGGTCATGCCAGCATGACCACCGTGGGCCCATCTACCTCCTCATGTGTTCGGCCAAGGCATATCATGCCTGGTCAATCCAAAACGTGCGTCCAAACTAGCATGGCCACGCCTCCCAAACCACAAACTGATCTCGACCGCTCAACTTCACCGGATGATTTGAATGGCTTAGATCACGTTTTCACGGGATATTCAGGTATAGGCATGAACACCAGCCTGCCATCTTCACGTCAAACCCATCGACCAAGACCGACCAAATTAGGTCGTCTTGGAATGCGCGCCGGAAAAAAGCATGATGCGCGGCCTTTTGCGGCATCAATTTCCTATTGCAAAATTGATCTCAACCACTCCTCTTTGCCGGTCAAATTGAGTGGCCTAGATCGCACCTTCATGGGACATTGAGACATGGACGTGTACACTGGCATGCTATCTACATGCACGCCCGGTCGGTTCTCTCCAAATCCCTTTCCATGCTCGGTTTCGACCAAGTCAAGAGTGATGCTTGCGCACCTCTTCAAAAACCCTAATATTCATTAACGGTCGCAGATGAGTGTCTCAAAGATCATCTCATCCGTCCAACTTCACCAAAATTCACGACTTGGTTATACGACCCTGTCATGAGTTATTTGGTCGGTGAGGCGTTATTACCCATCACTTTACCACACCATAATGCAAGACTGCATAAAATACACACGATACTTCACAAGTATCGACTTTCAATAACACAAGTTATTCAATTCAACATTACATGCTATCTTTCGTGGATCCACGATCCACACATTCCGTACATCAATCATGTCACAAACCGGGGGATACATACGGGGTATTGGTCTCAGCGGTTTACGGCGTGCGGCGTGCAACGCGCCATCACAAGAACGTGTTAGGAAGTCATGGACGGTTAGAGATGAACAGGAGAAGTGGGAAAGATGGTCATGTCGTACCGACGCACAACTCCACTACTCCATCACTCCACTTCCTCCACTTCCCACGAGAGACGTGAATAAGGCTCAATGACTTGTATAAATAGGTTCTCCGCCCTATTTCAAAAACAACACAAGTTCAGACGAGAAAGAAAACCAAGTGTTGATACAAAACGTATTCCAACACCCGGAGCTTGCTTGCATAAATCACAAGCCTGCTCACCTTTCTGTTACAAGTCATAAGCAAGCCAACACCTTCACAATCTCAACACCTTCTTCGCTTCCCTCCCTAAGATCAACCCCATCTCCTTCACTTTGTGACCGAAACAAGTCTGGAACGGCCATTTCTTGGTGTAGGCCGGACTTGCACAGATTGATCTCTCGAATCTACAAGCACTCACCGCGCAGTGCATTTGTTTAAGGTTTAGATTCATTCCTCATCCACACCCCGAATTACCAAATTCTGCAGGAATAGTTTTCACCCATAAACAATTGGCGACCACAGTGGGAGGTTGATCTATCGGTTGCAAAAAATTGAATCCTCAATTTTTCAGTTTTCATCTCGCGATGTATCCTCACCAGGAGACCACAGGTGGTTCAGATATCATGGGAAGTGTAGCTAGAATGCTGGAGGATGTATCGGCAAATCAAGCCGGTATCACTAGAAGACAGAGCGAGACATTCCGCCTTTGAATGATATAGCAGCACAATTACAAGAAGGGTCGGCATGCATCTACTCAAGCTGTGCAAGAAATGCCAATCCTTAGTCGAGTCACACCTTTACCGGTGGAGAGGCAAAAAGAGCGCGCAACCGCAGGAGACTCAGGAAAGACGAACAACATGGTCCAGCCGACGAAGACTCGAGGCAACTCCACAGAGGAAAAGACTTGTCCGGGGTACCACAACGTCTACTGGATAAAGAAATGGAGCCTGCAGCTTACGGATCCCTGCTGGAAGATTTATATCTCAAGACCCTTGTCGAAACCCTAAGACTGTTCAATCCGCATCGACCTTTCAACTAAGTGAAGAAATGCTTGAGGAAGGAGAGATCAATCAAGGGACACGTGAGTACAGAGGATGGGAACGTTCAATTCGATCACTCAGCAGTGATATTACAACACCTCCCATCACCAGACCAGCCGCAAATCCTGGCGTCTCATCAAGTGTAACACCTCTGGTAGTCACCAGAGCAACAACTTCCACTCCTTCATCAGGATAAGGAGCCGGAGGGACGAGAGGAGGACCATCCCCCATTACCATTGCAGACTTGATGGAGAAGCAGGAAGTTCTTGCTAAGACTCAAACGGATATGGCCGCAACTCAAAAAGAGGTACTCACTTTTCTTAAGACATTAACTGATCGATTTCCACAAGAGCCGTGACAGCCCCTGGAGCAAAAAAGAATGCATTCAACGCACCGGAGAAGGTACTTCAGCGGCGCGGACCTTCATGGACCTGATCAAAGAAGCGACATCAGATATGAGCGGTCCTGTCATGGAGACTCCTACACTGGGGACTGATCCTCACAACGATCCTCCTCAAGTCAAGTCAATAGTTTCACTATGAACCAGAGGCCGGTGGATCGGGAAGCGTTTTCTCTACTGGAAAGTTTATGCGAACTTTCACACCTCTCGAAGAATCAGCGCACGGAGACATTTTGTTGCAATTAACCAGAGAAAGGTCACAACCGTGCCCTACATGTCACCGCACGTATCAAGGATTCAGAGTTCAATACGGCCCTTACCGATACAAGAGCGTCTTCGAATGTGATTACTTTCAAGACTCTCAGGACATCCAAGGTTCTCCCAGGCAAGGTCGTACGGAAGCCTACCACAATGACGGACTTCGAGGGAAACCAAACCAGCACATACGGGAGAAGCTCCGTGGAAAGAATCAGACAAGTTCGTTGCATCCCACTCCCCATGTGGGCGTCAATTCAGGAAGAAGACCGACTTGCATCATTGAGGGCTAGTACCCACGATGCATCTTTGCTGACGAAGCATTCTTCTCCATCCTGTGAAGCTACGACCCACGTTCACACGAGGAGGGAACGAACTTTTATGGCGAGTCGTGACCAGAAAGGGAAAACGGTATACCGACACTGCCATTATCAGCAGGGGAGACTGTTACCCAGTCTCTCCACCTAATGGAATTCTACAACAGCAACAAACCACAAGAGCAAGTGCTAGATGCTCCACAACAGCTGCAAGATGGCACCAACTCCACAACTGATGAAATTGAAATCGTTGAGGAATCTCCTAGGCCTATCTCCATCAGCTCAACCTTGTGTACGGATAAACACACGAAGCCCGTGGAACTTCTCAAAGAGTATCAGGACATGTTCGCTTGGAGATATGAAGAAATGCCGGATTTAGATGAAAATTGGTCATCCATCATCTACATGTCATACCTGGATCCAAGTCGGTTAAACAGTTGCAGTTCAGACACGAGGAAAATGGATAGATCAGGTGCTGCATAGACTTCAGAGACTTGAACAGGTGCTGCTCCAAAAACGATCCTCCTCTACACATGTTAGTAGATGCAACCAGCGGACACGGCATGTTCTCCTCCATGGATGGATGTAGTGGCTACAAACAGATAAGGATGTACGAGCATGATGCAAGTAAGATATCTTTTCGAACTCCTCTCGGAAATTTTTATTATACCATGCTGCCATTTGGTTTAAAGAATGCCGGTGCAACGTATCAACGCTCTATGACGGCAATCTTCCACTGGAGCCGATACCTCAAGGGAGCAGCCTCAAGAAGATAAAGATGTCCACGCGACATATCAAGCAAGATCTGGGCGAGTCACTTTATCAGACAGTAGTACATGTCGATCATGCTATGTCGGAGAATCCGCGCTTTTGGTCATCCTCTGGAGCTATTAAACGCTCATCTACAACAATATATGCCCTGATAGAAAGAACCAGGCCTGCCGGTAATGAAGAGCCTCATAATGTTTGTAGGAGCATATATCTTACCAACAGGGGATACAACCTTCAGCCTTCTGTAAGCAGTTCCCTGAAGCAGAAAGAGGAAAACCACCGAGATACAACATCATGCGCATCCGTCAACTCCAACTCCAGTACCACATGCACGACTCCCACAATGATGAAACAATGTCCAAAATATTCCATATCTGGCTCGACAACAACCACTACGGACAAACCATGTAAACCACGCTTGGGGACTGAGGCTCAGCATGAAGTTCCTTCACCGTCAGTCAAGGAATTCTTCAACATGAGAGAGATGGTCACCAAGAAGCATGGAATTCGCAAGGGTAAATCGAACTGAAGAGGGAAACACTTCAACGCTCCCTCTAGCAGAAGCTGCTTCAATGGTATATTCAAGAGCCGCCTCAACGCTCTCTCCGGGACCCACGTTCGCTTCAGAATCCTGCTTCAACACTCTCTCCAGGATCCACCTCAACGTTCGCACCAGAAGCCACTTTAACATCCTCTCGAGTCGTTTCAACACACAAGCTACATCAATAATCTGCGCTCTGGTCAAGTTATCTTTGATGTACTCATTGCTCAACATACGTCTCATCCATCCTTCATGAGGACCCAGCGGAGCATGAAAACCCTGAAGTCGATAGGAGGAGGGTTATCCCGTGGAACGGATATTTTCATATAATTGAAAGGGCGCGATGAACAACTCATCATCAATGTTCGACATATCTTTGAAGCTTTCAACACCTCCTGACTTGGCACCAGCATTACCCCCAGAAGACATCTTAACAGGAGTTCTTCATTCTACAATAAAAGACAGGAGTCAGTACTTGTATAAAAACGCGTGAGATGTGTAGTCACACACGACGAACACACATTCACTTTGGAGTACACAAGGCTGGTATTGAGTCACAAGTCCTAGTATTGCTCAAGCTTCAAGTCCTAGTATTGATCAAGTGACGAGACCAGTATCACTCAAGTTTCAAGTTTCAAGTCTGGTACAAGTTTCAAGTCCGGTACAAGTTTCAAGTCCGGTATAAGTTTCAAGTCCGGTACAAGTTTCAAGTCCGGTACAAGTTTCAAGACCGGTATTGATCAAGTCACGGGTATCACTCAAGTTTTAAGTCCGGTGTTGATCGAGTCACAAGTCCGGTATTGCTCAAGCTTCAAGTCTGGTATTGCTCAAGCTTCAAGTCTGGTATTGATCAAGTCACAAGTCCGGTATTGCTTAAGTTTCAAGACCGGTGTTGGTCAAGGGCACAAGGTCGGTATAAAGGTGACATTCGATCGGGCATACACGATATGGGACCCACGTTCAATCAAGCATATATGGCGGGACCATATTTATTTGCACAACACGGTTCTCTTATGTCATGGGAATCATGTTTAAGAAATTCAAGCCCACGTTCGATCAAACAGGCGCAGTAGCCCCACAAACAAAGCGGCGCAGCAGTCCAGTCGATTAGGCACAACCCCACGATCGAGCGAAGCAGGCGCAATAGCCCCTCGACCTAATCGGGCATAACAAGGTCGATCTGGCAAGACCGACATTCAAACGGAGCAAGCACGGAGTGGGCCCTCGACCGAAGCAAAGCAGACATAGCAAGGTCGACCAAAGCAGCAAGACCGACATCATACTAGGGAATGCTCTCCTAGATGCCTTTTGAACGTGACATACTCCAAGGACAGGATGACCCGTCTCTCCCCGTAACATCTAACTTTGTCTCATAAAGTTTTATCTTTAATCATCATCATCTTATGCCTACCCCACAATAATGTAACCATTGTGTGCTAGGCGGGGGACTTAATGTTGATGGTGGGTTTTCATTTGAGGTTAAAATTGTAAAAACCGAAAAAAATCATGCGCTGACATCTTGTAAAAGATAAAGCCATTTATAAGTGTTGGATACTCCCTCACTTAATTCACCAGGAATGGAGCATGTGGCAACAATCCCATTCTGTGAATACATGAAATTCCTCCAAGGTTGGAGCATGTAGCAACAATCCCATCCCGTGAATTTCATATCGCCTTGTATTTCCGGTACTCATTATCGGTGTGGCATGACGACCGAGTGTTACTCTTACGAGTAACACGAACCTCCAAGCACTATAATGAAACCATGTACGAAATACCCGTGTGCCGACTCTCGGTGTGTTATACTAGCCCGATTGAGCCCCTCTCGGTGTGTTATACTAGCTCGATTGAGCATCCTGGACTGACCATATCGGTCCGGATATGATCTCGATCGCAGTCATCCAACTCCATAAGCATGATTGGATGACCCCGGATCAATTCCATCACCCCCAAGCGGTATGGAATACCCACGGCCGACCCCGCATGGTCGGTCATTGGCCTAGCTTGCCAAGAAACCGTTCATACCAAGCATTATGGACGGAAAACCCTAAATTAGGGTTTGCGGCATATTACATGTGTCGCAAAACAGTCTCAACCATCCATCTTCGTAGGTATAGATGGAGGGTGTAGATGTAGACTTAAAGGGCCTAGAGCATGTCAACACGATCACCGTGGGACCGCCTACACACTTGACCAATCGGTCAAGACCAACAATGTTTGACCGTGACAAAATCGTCACCCAAACAAGAGACGGCGCACGACTTTGAAAGCCAAAATTTGGGTTTCAAGCCATCACGCGCGTCCATATTCTCCGGCACGAATGGAGGGTCACAGATTAGATTAAGCAAGGGCCGGTCATGCCAAAGATGACCACCGTGTGGGCCCATCTACCTCCTCATGTGTTCGGCCAAGGCATATCATGCCTGGTCAATCCAAAACGTGCGTCCAAACTAGCATGGCCACGCCTCCCAAACCACAAACTGATCTCGACCGCTCAACTTCACCGGATGATTTGAATGGCTTAGATCACGTTTTCACGGGATATTCAGGTATAGGCATGAACACCACCGCCATCTTCACAGCAAACCCATCGACCAAGACCGACCAAATTAGGTCGTCTTGGAACGCGCGCCGGAAAAAGCATGATGCGCGGCCTTTTGCGGCATCAATTTCCTATTGCAAAATTGATCTCAACCACTCCTCTTTGCCGGTCAAATTGAGTGGCCTAGATCGCACCTTCATGGGACATTGAGACATGGACGTGTACACTGGCATGCTATCTACATGCACGCCCGGTCGATTCTCTCCAAATCCCTTTCCATGCTCGGTTTCGACCAAGCTGAAGAGTGATGCTTGCACACCTCTTCAAAAACCCTAATATTCATTAACGGTCGCAGATGAGTGTCTCAAAGATCATCTCATCCGTCCAACTTCACCAGCTTGGTTATACAACCACAGTCGGGAGTTATTTGGTCGGTGAGGCGTTATTACCCATCACTTTACCACACCATAATGCGCACTGCATAAAATACACACGATACTTCACAAGTATCGACTTTACGAATAACACGGTTATTCAATTCAAGCATTACATGCTATCTTTCGTGGATCCACGATCCACACATTCCGGACATCAATCATGTCACAAACTGGGGGATACATATTTGGGGTATTGGTCTGGCGGTTTACAGCGTGCAGCGTGCAACGCGCCATCACAAGAACGTGTTAGGAAGTCATGGACGATTAGAGATGAACAGGAGAAGTGGGCAAGACTGGTCATGTCGTACCGACGCACAACTCCACTACTCCATCACTCCACTTCCTCCACTTCCCACGAGAGACGTGAATAAGGCTCAATGACTTGTATAAATAGGTTCTCCGCCCTATTTCAAAAACAACACAAGTTCAGACGAGACAGAAAACCAAGTGTTAATACAAAACGTATTCCAACACCCGGAGCTTGCTTGCATCAATCACAAGCCTGCTCACCTTTATGTTACAAGTCATAAGCAAGCCAACACCTTCACAATCTCAACACCTTCTTCGCTTCCCTCCCTAAGATCAACCCCATCTCCTTCACTTTGTGACCGAAACAAGTCTGGAACGGCCATTTCTTGGTTTAGGCCGGACTTGCACATTGATCTCTCGAATCTACAAGCACTCACCGCGCAGTGCATTTGTTTAAGGTTTAGATTCATTCCTCATCCACACCCCGAATTACCAAATTCTGCAGGAATAGTTTTCACCCATAAACAATACCATAGACGCATTCGATCCCGTAGAAAATACTGCGTATATAGTTTTGAACCCGAAGAATGATACTGCAGACGCACTTGAGCCCGTATAAAATACTGCGTATATAATTTTGAACCCTGAAGAAAATACTGCGTGTGCATTTTTGAACCCGTAGAGAATACTGTATATGAATCCCGAAGAAGAATATTGTTGTTTATGAATCCCGAAGAAGTATACTGTATATGTGCTTCATATGACTTCGAACCCATAGGAAATATTGCATATATGAATTTCGGACTGAAGAAAATATCACAAGGTGCGATTTTGAACCCGTAGAAAAATGCTCCATATATAATTTTGAACCCGAAGAATGATATTATAGACGCATTCGAGCCCGTAGAAAATACTGCGTATATAATTTTGAACCACAAGAAATATCAAGTGTGCGCTTTTGAACCGATAGAGAATACACCCTCTTTTTTTTTTTGTATTCCGTGTTTTCCTTTTGTTGGGCGCGGTTATGTGTCGGGGAGATAATTTCGTCTTTCTCCGTGTGCGAGATATCTTGTTACTAAGTTGTTATGAAGAAATCCGACAAGATGTTACCCAACAAAATTTCGCCTCATCGAAGGATGTTCATAGTTCCAAACCAAACACGGATGATGAATTCTTCGCCAAAACCCTTGCCTCTCGCTTCTCGGAAAAATCACCCGTGTTTCGTGCCAATTTTGTTAACTTTGTGGTGAAGATGAAAAGAAGACACGTTCGGTTCGCCCTGCAGAACACCATACGGTTCTGTCTTCATAAAGGGGTATATTCCTCTTCCAACATTGATTTCAGGATGTGTCAAAGCCCATTGCGTTCTTTTGATAGATGGGTTGAGTTCATGGTGAGTAAGGAGCACATAAATACCAACTTGACTCGAGCACGTAGATTATTGATGCTTTGTCGAGCTTGATAAATCTCCGTTAGGAAGGATATCCCGGCTTGGTTGCTTTCATCTCCACATGGTGTTCGGACACCCATACGATCATATGTAGATGGGGTGAGATAACTTTCTCCTTGGAGAGTGTGGCTCTCTTGCTGAATCTTCCGGTAACCGGGAATCTTAACATCCAATTATCCGAAAGTGAGGGGAAGATGCGGGATGACCTTGCCGCTAAGTTGGGAGATTTCGCTCAAAAAGACTCCACTGCGAAGTCGAAGGATTCTGTATGGAAAGAGGATGAAAGGTGCCTTTACAGCTGGTGGATATCTCAATGGTTTCCTGACGAGCCGGAACCTAAATGTAAAAGCGATGATCTTCATGTTGCAAAGCATTTTTGGCTCTCTCGGTTGTCTAGAGACATTTTTGATGACGGTTCGGCAAGAAGGAAATAAGACCAGAGTTGCTAGTGATTGCTGTGAAGTTGGCAAAAGGTGAGGTTCTTCCCATTGGCAAGATATTCCTTGGTTCCCTGTATGTGCATCTGGATCACCTAGTTGCGAACATGCGAGTTTTGAATGGTTTCATGAAAGTGGATTCATATGTGCACGTTGCTTTTCTGCAAGCCTGGTTATGGGAGCACTTTGAGAAGTACGCTCCAAACCGTTGCCTTCGATTCCCGCGAGTTGGGGTGGCTCCCGAATTCTTCGATGGGTGAACAGGCGTCCAAGAGTTGGCATGAGCTTGGTTAGTCTTCTCGAAAAGTCGCATGAAATCAGTTTTCGCCCATGGGAGCCGGTTCATAGGTCGGTAACTCAAATTGACACCTTTGCTTCTGCTCCGATCATGTCTTTGTCTTCTGATGGCAACTTGAGCGTTGGTGAAAACTTGTTTATTCAAAGCTGAATGTCCGGTTATATGTCGTCTTTCTTCATGGGGTCTTTCCGAATAGCTGCTTACAATATTGACCGTGCTGCTCGTCACATGGGTTTCGATCAAGGGGTGCCTCTTGCTTACCACCGGTGGTTCCTAAGGATTCATTGCGTGCCGCCCCTCAATGCCGGTGCCCTTGAGCCGGGTATTCGCCTTCCCTTCTTTCAAACGGGAAGAGTAACTTCGACGACTTTTGGCTATAATGAGTTCTGGTGCGATGAGTTTATTATGATCCAAGATTTTGTAAATAACGTGGTCGAGAATGTTCGTTGTAAACCTTCCCCAGCAGTTTTGAAGAAGTATCCAATGTTGAGAGATCTCAAGCGAAAGTTGTCTGGCAACTCGGAAAGTCCCCAGGCAAAGGAACGGAGAACGAAGAATCGTGCTGGAGGGTTCCGGGCGGTTTCAAAAGATCCTTCCGCAGCTCTCGTGTCTTTCAGTTCTTCCAATAACCAGGTATGTGTCGCCTCCTTGTTGGTTTGTCTCAAAACACGTGAATTTCTGCTGAAAACATGTGTCTTGTTTCTTCCAGGGCTTCGGTAGTGTTAATGCTTTCGCTGCCCTTCCACGTTTCCAGGAGACGGCAATTTCCTCAAAGAATTCCTGCAGCACTGAGCCTTCTCATAGAGGTGATGATTCAGAGAAAGAAGAAAGTTCGACAAGTGAGAGTGATTCCTCTAACAGCACTGGTTCTTTTTCGGGAAGTGGATCGGTGAGTTTCGCGCTTCTTTTCCTTTCTTCTTCCGTTTCTTCTTTTGAAAAATGTCTAACTCAAGTTCGCAGGAGGAATCCGGTTCGGAGGACGATTCTGGGGTGAAGCCACACGAAAACTTGTCTTTGGTGACCACTGCCGGTGACTCGGAGATGGGAGCTAGCCAATCGCTGGGAACAAATGTGGTTCAAACGGTGGATGATTCCCTGATGGTTGCTGTCGTAGACATGGAGAAAGACCCTTTGCGAGTCATGAGGCCAGTTGCAGGCGCCATTTTCGATCCCCCGTACTTGGTTCCTTATCCAAGTCATGTCTTTGGTTGGCGGTTTCAGCGTCTTTGGCTAAGTATGAGGCGTTGTACACCGTAATCTGGGAGAAGCATGGACATATGGCCACAACAAGAAGATCACTAGTCGATTTGCGCTGGTTAAGCGTGTGGAAGAGGCTTTATCTTCCATCGAGGACATGCGTGAGGTGACCGCCACACCGTTTACAAGACGTTATTGCCGACCGGGAGCACCATCGCGACGTGTGTGTAGAAAAAGAGTTCAACGCTTCGTGGTTTGTCGAAGGCCTTGCCGAGATCCAGAAGTCGAAAAATGCAGCATTCGAAAACCTTTCTGCAGAGGAGATTGCACGACAGGAGGTAGAACTCGAAAAGCTTTCCAAGATGTTGACTATGAAGAGAGCGGCTCTTGAAGATGCAAAGTTGACTTTCTCAAAGAAGAGCAGACCTCTGTTGGATGATTTTCCTTGAATATTTCTCTGTTAAACATTCATTTAGGTTCTTCTTTTTTTTTTTTTGAAAAACATACTGGATGTCTGGTTCAAAGTTCGACCAGTTTTGATAGACAGCTGGTAGCTTTTGAGGATATTGGATTATTTCTGGGATGAATGGTTTTGATAATATAACTCTGATTATGTTTTGTGAAAGGAATATTGCTTTTATGAAAGTGTGTTAGCAATAGGCACAAGACTTAGTAGCATGACGGTTTTACTAAGAACCTAAAAACAGATCGTATATCTTGCCCAGTCTAAATTTACTCACTTCATAGGTTTTTGCGAACATGCCCCTCTCCATGTAAAAGGCGGCTTTGCTGGTAGCATCGTCAGCAAGTCCCCAATCGCTGGTAGCATCCTCGGCGAGTCCCAAGTTTTCTTGTGTAGTTTTTACAACTGGTAACCGGGTTGTCTGGCAGTTGAGTCGGATTGAGTAGTAACATCTTCAGCAAGTCCCCAGTTTTCTTGTATAGTTTTTACAACTAGTAACCGGGTTGTCTGGTAGTTGAGTCGGATTGAGTCGCCTTCCCCTACCATCTTGACATCTGGGTCGAAGAACGAGATCGACAGTCTGACATTGTAGCCGATAGATCAATCCTCCCGCTGTGGTCGCCAATTGTTTATGGGTAAAAATCGTTTCCGCCGATATTGGTAAATTCGGTAGGTGAGTAAGAAACTGGTTTAAACCCTAAACAAATGTGCTGCACGTGAGCACTTTATAGATTCGAGAGATCAATCTGTACAAGTCCTAGGCCTAACCAAGAAATGGCCGTTCCGGACTTGCTTCGGTCACAAAGTGGAGGAGAAGGGTTGATTTGGGGAGGGAAGCAAAGAAAGGTGTTGAGACCAGAATAATTCAGGAGAGTAGTTTCTCGACTTGTATCGTAAAGTGAAAGCTTCTAAGCTTGCAAGAGATGAAAGCTTTTTGGAGAGCTTGCAAAGTTGCCTTTTCCGAGAGTGTTGTATTTTTCTCCCGACCGAGACTTGTTGTCCGGTGGAAATAGGTAAGACCTATTTATACAAGTCGAGATTGAAACGTACTCTGGACTCATGAAGGAAGAGAGTAAAGGGTGAAATAATGGGAGGAGGTGGTAACCGCATGGTGTTTATGGGTGAAAACGTTTTCACCATTATTTCCTCATTTATTTGACCGCTTTATTCCTATTCACGCTTTCTTAATGTGAGCGTAGTGTACGCCGTAAGCCGTGACCGCCAAACCAAGACCCCGGAAAGCATCCCCGGTTTGCGTTGATGTCTCGAGTGTTGGTTGCACCTCGAGTGCAAGTGGCGCTATTAGTGGCGCGTGTGGCATGTGCGGAATGCCTTTGTTGCGGGTTGCACCTTGAGTGCAAGTGGCAATGCCAGAGCCGCTAGTGGCGTGTGTGGCATGTGCCAATGGCATGTGCGGAATGCCTTTGTTGCGGGTTGCACCTTGAGTGCAAGTGGCAATGCCAGAGCTGCTAGTGGCGTGTGTGGCATGTGCCAATGGCATGTGCGGAATGCCTTGGTGGTAGGTTGTACGTTGAGTGTAAGTGACAATGCCAGAGCTGCTAGTGACGTTTGCGGCAAGTGCCAATGGCGCACATGGCCATTAGGGCTATGTCCTGGTAAGAAAGCTACCAGCGACGCGTGTTGGCATGTGCCAATGGCATGCTCGGCCATCAGGGCCATGGCCTGGTAAGAAAAGCTACCAGCGATGCGTGTTAGCATGTGCCAATGGCATGCTCGGCCATTAGGGCCGTGGCCTGGTAAGAAAAGCTACCAGCGATGCGTGTTGGCATGTGCCAATGGCATGCTCGGCCATTAGGGCCATGGCCTGGTAAGAAAAGCTACCAGCGAGCGTGTTGGCATGTGCCAATGGCATGCGTGGCCAATTTGGGTCGCGTCCTGGTAGGAAAAGCTACCAGCGAGCGTGTTGGCATGTGCCAATGGCATGCGTGGCCAACTTGGGTCGCGCCCTGGTGGGAAAAGCTACCAGCGAGCGTGTTGGCATGTGCCAATGGCATGCGTGGCCAACTTGGGTCGCGTCCTGGTAGGGAAAGCTACCCGCGAGCGCGTTGGCATGTGCCAATGGCATGCGTGGCCAATTTGGGTCGCGTCCTGGTAGGAAAAGCTACCAGCGAGCGTGTTGGCATGTGCCAATGGCATGAGTGGCCAACTTGGGTCGCGTCCTGGTAGGGAAAGCTACCAGCGAGTGCGTTGGCATGTGCCAATGGCATGCGTGGCCAATTTGGCCTAGGTTGCATGGTTTGCAAGCCTAGGCGCGGGCGCCATTTTGGCATGGCGTATCTAGGGCCAAGGCAGAGTGCTTGGCTTGGCGTGACGTGGCTAGCGTAGCTAAGGCCAAGGCAGAGTGCGTTTGGCATGGCGCGGCTAGCTCGGGCTAAATGTGGCTGGCATGATTTGCCATTGGCACGGAGGTGCGTCTAACATGGTTGGCATGCTTTGGCGCGTTTGGTGTGGCTGGCATGATTTGCCATTGGCACAGAGGTGCGGCTAGCTTGGGCTAGGTGTGGCTGGCATGATTTGCCATTGGCACGGAGGTGCAGCTAACATGGTTGGCATGCTTTGGCGCGTTTGGTGTGGCTGGCATGATTTGCCATTGGCACAGAGGTGCGGCTAGCTTGGGCTAGGTGTGGCTGGCACGATTTGCCATTGGCACGGAGGTGCGGCTAGCATGGTTGGCATGCTTCGGCGCGTTTGGTGTGGCTGGCATGATTTTCCATTGGCACAGAGGTGTGGCTAGGGCCAAGGTAAGTGTGTTTGGCTTGGCGTGGTGTGACTAGCGTAGCTAGGGCCAAGGCAGAGTGCGTTTGGCATGGCGCGGCTAGCTCGGGCTAAATGTGGCTGGCATGATTTGCCATTGGCACGGAGGTGCGGCTAGCATGGTTGGCATGCTTCGGCGCGTTTGGTGTGGCTGGCATGATTTGCCATTGGCACAGAGGTGCGGCTAGCTTGGGCTAGGTGTGGTCGGCATGATTTGCCATTGGCATTGGAGGGGAATTAGGGTTTTGTTCGTTGTAACCCTAATTTGAAAAAATACCCCCTATTAATTACTGACTACATGCATTAAATGTCCTAATAAATGTGTCACTGGTGACATTAGGTTATTTGGGGTTTTACGATTTTACCCTTTGTTTAAAAACCACCATCAACAGAGGGATATTGTGATCATCGCAGACCGTCCTAATAGTCTGATTGCGAAAGCGGACAACGTCATTATTGAAATTCGCTACAGTAGTTTGTAGCTGCTTCTTCAACTGGGAATATTTGTCATTGCGAAGAGAGAAGTCCTTTGCAAGTTGTGCTTTCTCAGATTCAAGTTCTTTAATTCTTGTCTGGAACCTCTTCTCAGCTTCTGCAAACATGTGACAATGAATTAATAACTTAATAGCAATATTACAAAAAAGAAGCGGTAAAGTAAAAAAGAACAATAAACAACCTTCTCTGTCAGAAATCATATCTTTAACCAAGGCAGTATGCTCGGCGTGAAGGCTAACATCAACACCTAAGTTATTTCTGGCATTATCTAGAACCTTCGCAGCCCAAGCGAATTCATCATCATTATTTATGACAAGAAGAGAACGGATTTGATTTTCTCGCTCATTAAGTATGGCATTCTGACGAAGAGATTCATCCCGCTCAATTTGGACTTCAAGAAGGGTTTTTTGGAATCTCGCTAACGCTTGGGCACCTTGATTAGCAATACGATCTTTGTCATCTATGAGGCTGTTAATTTTCTTCCTTAAAATATTGGTTTTCTCGTGGGAATCAAGATACAGACGTTTAAATCGGTTGGCTAAACCTAAACTAGATCTATGTTCAATTTCTAAGAGATGATATTTGGTTTGAAGTTCATTTAAGGGAAGAGAATTAGTTTTGTTTGACGAACTACTTAAAAATTCATTGAGATGAGCAATAAGAGCATCATTATCCATAGGCTCAGGAAATGATAAGTCAGGCAAAGAAAAATAAATGACAAAATAAAAAATAGGGAATAAGAGAAGAAGTTTATACCATAAAGTTGTTGATTAGCACTGTGAAGGGTAGATATTTTATTCTTCTGGGTAGAAGATTCAGTTTCAATTTGTTGAATTCTTTCGCGAAGAGCGGTAGATTCATTTTCATTCTTCTCGCGAAGTTTCGCAACTTCAATTTCTAGTTCTTCGTTCTTTTTACGAAGTTGAAGATTCTTTTTCAATTGAGTATTGCATCTTTTCTCAAGATCTGAGGCAACAACAAAAGAAGCCCTCCCAGCCTACAAAGAAAGATAAAGAAATTGTCAAGATATGATTTAAAATTAAAGTTATGAGGAAAAATAGAAATTCATACATACCAAGGCGCTAAGCGCATTTAAAAAGCTAGGAGTTACAGATCTAGAAACCCCTTTAAAAGAATCATTGCCCTCTAGCAAGGTAGCATCACATATATTTGCGAGAGCCTCGCATGTACCAGAAAGACGACTATCTCCAATTCCTTGCATGGAGTTTGAGAAGATATTAGATAACTGCTCCATAGGAGATTCAGTTGATTGACCCTCCTTTGCGAAAGAAGAGCCCACATCGTCATCATCTTCATCAGAAGTCTCATTAGGTAAAGGACTTGAACTGGGAGAAGAGTGAGTCTTCCGTTTTTTAGAAGGTGGGGCAGTGGATTTCCCCTTGCGAAGAGGACCTTTCCCTTTTCCCTTGACCCTCGCAGCTTCAGGAGTTTCTTCTTCTCCGGCAACTTCAACACCAACCTACACACACAAATGAAGATAAGAAACAGAGGCAACAATATTGTGGATAACAAGAGAAAATATTTCTTACTTCATCCGTGATTGAGCGAAGTATCGCCAAAATACTTGGCTTTGGGTTTCTTTCATAACTTCTTCTCGGTTTAGTGATCTGAAAATTTCGGATGATTAGAAGAAAAATTAAGGAAATAAAGATTGCAAAATGAGTGAAAGTTAGGAAGTACACCTCTTTTGCTTTTCCGGGCCAATTAAATACCCAAGGTTGATAATTGGTGAGGTTCGCAGGGAGTACATGGGAACCTGCAATGTAAGGTCCATTCAAGAATAGTGGAAAGACGCACCACTTATCATCTTTGGAGTGGCGAGGAGCATTGTTCTTGTCGGAGTGCCAATCAATATCATGCATGAGTAGCTTATCGTTGGGAATATTGTCTTTTCTCTTTAACTGCGCACCCCAGCGAGATTTATCATTCTTCATGTTAATCACATCATAGTTTTCAAAGAAATTTTCTGCTGTATATTTCTCAGCGACTATTTCTAAGTTCGCGAATTTAGGATCCCTGACTGTATCAGGATATAAAGACCCCTTACCAGCGCCTCGATTGGCGAACTCAAGCATTAAGCGGATACAATCTCCGCTTAACTGATAGACAGCTCGCGAGAATTTTTCATGAGAAAGAATTTCATAGAATAAGGGCAATTCGGGATTGTATAGAGGAATGAGAAGACCTGCGATGATTTGACCTAGCGAGATTATGATTTTTTGATCATCACACGGATGATTAGAAAACAAATTCATAGAAAGAATAGATGAAGATTCTTGATCATGAATGGTAGATAATGTGAAACCCTTCTCTTGTAAATTCTTTTGAGTATCACTCAAAAGAGTTTCATATTTACGACCTGTTGGTGCCATTTGGAGAATATGGGAATGAATAGAAAGTTGAAGAACAAAAGAAAGGAGAAAAAGCAGATTTACAGTAGCAGGAGCAGAAATTACGGAGGAAATTTCAAGAGAAATTGCAGAGAAAATTGCAGAGAGAAAGTAAAAAAGAAGAAGAAGAGGGTGAGAAAAGTATATATATAGAGAAATTTTCTCGAAAAGATAAACGCATTTAATGCGAGAAGGCACGTGAACGGATGAGAAATAACGGTTGAAAGAGACGTGTCAAGAAATGGGTGGAAGAAGAAACACGTGTAAGGAGTTCCGTATAAAAGTACGGAATCGTATTAAAACAGAAAAGGATGAACAGTTGCGGCATTTCAAATAATACTGATTCTCATGACATTCTCTTCTTCGCAGAGAAGACATGAGAAGAGGCAATATGTAGGATCAGAATATCGCAACATCGATACCTTGTGAGATCAACAAAAGACAACATTGCGAAGGCGTCGCATAAGAGTAATGTAAATGACGCACTGAATGACGACAGCCAGAACATGAGAAAGGTGTGAATACTTAGCGAGATTTAGAAGTGTCGCGAAATCATACACCTGTACACTTGCGATATTTCACAAGTCATTCCCAAAAATAAAGGACAACTTAGCTGTCATCCACTATGTAATACCCTATATAAAGAGCCGAACAAGCCTATTGAGAGAGAGAGAGATCTTTTTTGAAGGGTAGAGCAAGTCATTAGGAGAGAGAAAGTTAGAAGTAATTGTAATTCTTGTGCTTGCTTACTATTTCATTTTGTAAACACTTAAAGATTTAATCAATAAAATTCATGACTATTCCTCTTAAAATGGTGTGATTAGATAGATTCTAACTAGGTTGGCGAAGTTGGATGGTCGTGATCGTTTGCGGCAGTTTCAAACTGCCATTGACGCGACTTTAGGCTTTAGGGGGCTGCGCGGCCAACCGTCTTTGGGCGAGCGATTTCGAGGTTTCGATCGTCAGATCGAGCAGGTCGGTCGGTCATACGTGAAGGTGGGCCGACAGTGATCACGTTGATGTCTCCAAGGCCGTTTGAGGTTAAATCTAAGCCACACAAATCAGCTGGCGAAGATGAGTGGTCGGGATCGATTTGCGGCATTAATGCATTAACGCAAAGTAATTTTAGGTTTTTTGAAACAACGTGTTCACGCTTCTTTGGGCTGGCGTTTTGATGCGCTTTAGCCTTGCTATGAGCAAGTCGATCGACCACGTGTGGAGTTGGTTCGATGTTGAACGCGTTGGTATCTCCTTGATCATTTGAAACACGATCTAAGTCGTCCAATTGGCGAAGTTGGACGGATGTGATTAATTAGTGGCAGTTGTGTAATGATGCTTATTCAATTTAGGGTTTTGGAGGCTGCGCGATCACCCTCCTTGGGGCCGGTGTTTTAATGTGCTTTGGTCATGTTGGGAACAGGTCGATCGACCAAGGGAGAGATTGGGCCGATGGTGAATACATCAACATCTCTTTGACTACTCAACATGCGATCTAAGCCGTCCAACTAGGACGGCTAAGTTGGACGGACGTGATGCATTTTGAGACCGTTTTTGCCGGTCTCAATTCGTTTGAGTCATGTTATGCAGCGTGAATGCCCACGTTTAGGTTGGTGTTCGGAGCACTGGTGAACGAGTTACATAGGGCTCGATCAACTAGGGCATTAGTGGGCCCGCCGGTGATTGCTACGATGATTGCCTAGCTCTGTTAGGGGAAGGCTAGGCTTACTGAATCGCGCGGCCAAATTGTGCGGCCATGATTATTTTTAGACTGATATTAACAGTCTAGATTTTCGAAGGAATTTAAGTGTGCTCGATCACACTATCTTTCAATTAAATGCGTGTTAACACGCTAATCTCTTTTCAGAGGGTGATGCAGCCCATGTGGGTACTTCCATGCGGGTCTCAATACTGACATTTCGGGAGATTCATGCTACTCTACTGAGAATGAACATTCGATCGTCATGTCATGTCAATAATGAGAGTTCGGCTGGGAACATAGCACGGAAAAATGCCGGGCGAGTCATGCATTAGTTAATGGGAAAAATATCGTTTGGTCCTTATTTAGGTGGGCCCATGTCTGTTTGGTCCTTTGGTCAAATGCCTTTACTGTTTGGTCCATAATTATTTAAAAATATTAAAACTGACAAAAATACCCTTTCGTGTTAATTTTTACTTATTTTCTTGTAGCACTTCATTCAAGAAATGAAGTTCGTATAAAAACCTAAAAAACAGACTTCATTCCAGAAATAAAGTCCATATAAAAACCTAAAAAAAACAGACTTCATTCCAGAAATGAAGTCCATATAAAAACCTAAAACAACATACTTCATTCCAGAAATGAAGTCCATATAAAAACCTAAAAAAACAGACTTCATTCCAGAAATGAAGTCCATATAAAAACCTAAAAAAGCAGACTTCATTCCAGAAATGAAGTCCATATAAAAACCTAAAAAAGCAGACTTCATTCCAGAAATGAAGTCCATATAAAAACCTAAAAAAAAGTACTTCATTCCGTAAATGAAGTCCATATAAAAACCTAAAAAAAGAAAGTCCATATAAAAACCTAAAAAAACAGACTTCATTCCAGAAATGAAGTCCATATAACAACCTAAAAAAACAGACTTCATTCCAGAAATGAAGTCCATATAACAACCCTAAAAAATATCTAAATCGATTAACACCATCGTCTTCATCGTCAACAGCAGCAGCAACAACATATCTTCATCTTCTTCATCGTCAACAGCAGCAAAAAAAAGAAAAAAAACCCTAAAAAAATCGTATTCAACAGTACCAACATCATCGTATTCATCGTCTACAACTACCGATCTAAATATCTAAATCGATTTTCACCTTCATCGCCATCGTTTACAGCAACAGGAAGAAAAGAGAAGAAAAAAAATGGAGACGCCATTAACGGGAGGAAAAAGAAGAAGAAAGTAAATCTGAGAATGATTTATTCTCTTAAACTTTTTGATTATATATATGGTCCTTATCCAAAAGGGTATTTCTACCACTACAAGGTGACATTTACATCATCCATGACATCTGCCTAGGACCAAACAATAATTTTTAGTACCAAATTATAATTTATATTACCAAATAGGACCAAACAGATATTTGACTGGGTCAAATGGACTAGACTCTCTCTAATATATTATTCCTAGGACCTAATGGTATTTCCTACTTAGTTAATAATGCTGGTATAATAATATAGAATTCACAGAATACTTGGGATTACTACTATGCGCACCATTCTGAATGAATTTCATATATACTGAGTTGTTCAATACATGTGTAAATAAAGAGGTTTGAGCACTCGTTACTTTCAAATGGCCTTTATTCCTTTGCAGGAAAACAACGCATTAAATACGGGATTTTACAATTTTGACCATAAATTGAAAACCACCATCAACACTAGCCCTAAGCCCAAGTCTACCAAAGTCAACTAACAGTCACTAATGGTCAAAGAGATCAACTAACAGTCAACGTCAGTCAAGGGTCAAGTCCAGAGTCAAAGGTCAAGATTCACTGTCAAGTCAAGGGTCAAATGGTCAAACTTAATCAAAGGATTCAACTCAGTCAAGATTCACTGAGTCAGGTTTGGTCAGGTCTAGCTAATGAGTTAACTCAGTCAGACAAATGAGTCAGCTAAGGTTAAATCAGTCAGTTATCTAACTGGGATGACTAACAGGCATACACTCTATTTCATTCACATCAAATTCAATTATAATAAAGGACTATGCCTACCTGCATTGCAGCTTTAAGGGACATCTAAAACCACTCAAAGAACACAGCCACTAACTGCAACAACCAAACAGATCCTAACTCCAGACAACATCCCCAAGCTTTCACTGGAACCACTAACTATAATCCTACAACTACCATATCAGTTGAACCTTCCCTGCCTGTAACTCTCAAACACACAAACAACACCACTATAACTGCAGGTTCACTCCAACTACGAACCAATACCATCATTTTAACAAAACTCAACTGTTGTACATACCACCTTCCTCAATCTCAATTCAGCACCATCATTATAAACTGTAGTCTTCATTCCTAAATCACAAACTCATTTACAATTACAACTCCACCATCTTTTAGAGGTTACTATCAGATCAAATCTAGTTCCTAAAGCTCAAACCCTCCATCATCTCAAATTCACTAACCTAAAACAATATCTTTACATCACAACGTCCATATCCATCTTCAGTCATAACTCTTAACACAATCTCACAATCACCATTTACAATTCCACCTGCACACACACATATAATCTCTGTAGTCGAAATTGAAGCAACCCAACTCTTTCACACACACCCACCTGAAATTCAATTCTAATCCAAACTACACCACAACCTCATTCTATAATCATCTCCACCTCAGTTTCATATAATATAATATCATACAAACTCAATAACTAAAAATAGTTCAAATCCAAAATACTAAAATTTAGATTAATTAGAGGCTTACCCAAAACACCAGCATCCTATGATTAATACTTCACCACTTACTTCAATTAGAACCTTAGAATTATCGTTCTAGACCTAAAGTTCATCACCATCACTAACTCCATCATCCGAGACTTTGATTTCACATGCAATTCCATTCTAATGCTCCCATTCTTCAATACCCATCTCGAATCCTTCTATTCCAACCTTTAATCCTTTACCGAGCCTTCCTGTGAATCCCTAGTTCTCAATTTGGGAAAGAACATGAAACCCTAATTCCAATTCATCAATCTCATCTTCAAAATCAACCATTAACTCTTAATTCGAGACAAACCCATTCAATCAGACTTCTAAACCTTCAAGTTCATCTTTTAATTCTTCCTTGAACTTCTTATGAAAAGCCTAACTTTGATTTAATCATCAGAACAACTCAATAACATCAATTCAACAACAACCCTCTTCTTATTCATCTATCAGCAACTCGATCCACATCTCAAATCCATAGAAAACCAACTTCTAAATTAAAAACCCTAAATTATGTTTCTCTGTGATTTTCTACCTCAATTTCTAATCGTTTTCTTATTTGCTTCATAACTCTTAACAGCTTCATCTCCATCCCCGATTACACATCTTCATTTCCTGATTTTGCTCGATAAATCTCGTGTACAACTCACAAAAAAATAAAGAAGAATTTTTATATACTAATCTTCGTTCGAATCTATATCTATGTCACCGTCATAAAAAAGTCGGATATTATGACGATACTAGGTAGTATAGATATCATTATGGGAGAAGTTGTAAAGTTGCCAGAGTACGATTAACCTCTGGATTTGAAATCACTGCTTATATACCTGGTATTGGCCATAATTTAGTTCAATTGAAAAAACAGAGAAGAGAAAGGATAAGAAGAGAGAAGAAAAAAAGAAGAAGAAAGAAAAAGAAGAAGAAGATAAATGACAGTTTATCTTCTCGATTCGATCTAGATAAGACCAAAGGAAGTTTATGGAACACCCGCTGAATTGGTTAAGGGCAACCCCAGTTTGTCTAGTGGCGAAAAGACTATTTTGCCCTGCTCACTATTCCGATGATTACTTCTTCGTTTGGTATCCGATTGACACGTTCGAGTAGTCCATTCCGCATAACTTCTCGAGATCTATCCAGCGGTACTAATTTCGTACCTAAATTGTTGTTAGATTAATTTCTATTAATTAAAATCTATATTAACGAATCGAGTAATTAGCAGCTAAAATGCCTCTTGATTATCACTAGACCAGTCAAATATCGTTGACGAGCTTGAGGGTCCTAACATTCTCCCCACCTTATTTATTTTCTTCCTCGAAAATCGAACCATCCTTCTAGTCTTCAAAACTCCCCACCGTATTCAGAAGTACTATCTCCCGTCTAAGTGTAAGTACTGCACATACTTACAACTGTGCCATTGTGATTTTGCAGTTGTTTTGTTCTAGTAATGAAACAATTAATCATCTCTTTCTCCATTGTGATTTTGCAGTAAAAATTTGGGCTCACTTCAAACAGAAACTGAATTGGTCTTTCACTATGCCTGACGACATATTTACTATGTTGTTTTCTTGGAATGTTTGCTTCAATTCTAAATAAGAATATCAAATTTGGTCCATGATTTCTATGAGTATTCTTTGGAGTATTTGGCTTGCCAGAAATTAAAGAGTGTTTCAAGACAAAGCTATCTCTGCGGTAGCTGTTCAACAGAAGATAAAATATCAACTTTTCAACTGGTGTTTAGTATTTCAAGACTTTCAATCACTTTCTTTCCAGGATGTAATCTCTAGTTGGCCGAAAATTTACTTCGACTCTTTGTAATTTAAGAAGTTGTTTGTAACTTCTTTGCTCTCTTCTTTGTACTATTGAGGGTGGTACAAGCCTTTTTGTACCCTCTCCTTTTTGATCAATATAATCTTCTTTACCGATCAAAAAAAATAAAATAATAGAAGTTTTCTAAGAGAGATTTCAGAAATATGGTTTGGTAATTAATTGGAAATAGGAAAAATGAAATTAAGTACTTTAATGAATATCTTGAGAATATTTTCGGTTTTGGAATTTCCTTGTTGTCCAAACAACCTTGGTCTATAAATACTTGAGTTTTCATTTATTGCAAACTATCCTAAGACTCATGCAAACTTCATTCGTATTGTTTCTGGTGGAGCCGTCTATCCGGAGAGGAAAATACCCTAATTAGGCGAAATCTCTTACGACCGCTTGTTTGAAGACTTATGTGGGATCAAGAAGCTTCTACGAGTACCGTTGGTGGGAAACTAGATAATTGCATTGTTATATATTTTAGTTTTCGATTATTGATTTGATTGACTAACGGTTGTTGAAACTTTGATTGCACCTAGTTTGAGTATTCTTTGGAGGGGTAACTCAAACTAGATCAAAGTGTTGACGGGATCTTTAGAACCATTTACGGATCTAAAGACATCTTGTGATAATCATTGTTAACAGACTTTGTTCTGTGCGTGATTGATCACAAGAGGACTGAAGTTGTGTTGTGCGGGTTATAAAGAAGACAATCGAAGATTTGAAGACGAAGAAGATTTTCTTATTAGTTTTCGTATCTTGTGAATTTGGGCACAAACCTTGATTGGCTGGGATCCGACTTAGATTAGATTCATCTAATCAGAAAGTCGTATTGATCGACAACTATCATTTGGTGGTATTCTTCAATATCTGAATCTCATAGTTGTGAATCTGAATCTAAGTTAGTGATTCGAATTGATCTTACCCGACAAAGGATTTTTTGATTAAACAAAAGAGCCATATTCAACAACTCAAAAATATAATTAACTAAGATTGAATAGAGTAACTCAAAAATATCTTTAACTAAGATTGAATAGAGTGGTTACCAAACAGCTTTATCCTTTACTGTTTGGAATACGATTAAAAGGATCGGTGATTCACGTGCGTGACTCTAGAAGTCGAAGGCGCAGGGATACTAAGGCTAAGTAGCTAGAGGTAGTCTGCTTGGTCTTAATTATACGAAGTTGGTATTAGATTTTGTATAGCGGCTTAATTCCGAGAGTATTCAAAATTGGACTAGGTCCCGGGGTTTTTCTGTATTTGCGGTTTGCTCGTTAACAAAATCTTGTTGTGTTATTTACTTTACTTTTACATTATAATTTTCTTATTATAATAAAGTAAATTACACATATACGTTAATCCGAATTACTTGACATTGATCCTAATAGTCTATGAGTTTTTACCGTAACTATTGCCAAGTAAATATCTTGTTGTTGTATTGTCTCGACCTCATCCATAGACAATCACACAAGGTATAAGACTTAAGTTGTATTGTCTCGACTCTGTCCATAGACGATCATTTAAGATACCGGACTTATAGGTTGATATTTAAAAGATTGTGGTGTATTTGGGTACCCTCGTTTTTTCAGTCGTAACCGAAAACAATAAGTGTTTCTGAATAATGACCATCTTTTCTTGAAAAATCCTGATACAGCGTTCTTCCAAATGTACCGAATTAAGTAGCTGCAATCACCAACATAAATATTCTTGATTGTCCACATCATATCAGACCTTGTAATATCTTTGAAGACATTACAACTGCTTGTATTGTCAAATATGATAGGTTGAGGAGGCGGATCCCAAATTGTTTTATTAAAATGATAATCTACAAATAAGTACGTTACTATTACAGATTCAAGATAATAAAAAAAATGCATTTATCATTTATAGTAACAAATTTATCTAGAGTACTTCTTAGTTGTAGACAATTATTTAAACATTTCCAAATGAAAAACTTAGTTCTTTGATACATATTTAGATTCCATAATTTTTTTTTCTAAAACATAGCTTGGCTGTCACATTCCTGCATAATATGGTTAATAGCGGCAGAGGGGTTATTAAGTTTAACCTATAAGATTTGACTGAAAAAGCATAACTTTAAGTTAAATCCCACCTCCATTTATCTTTCATCCTCTTACTATTAAGTGATTTGTGCAGTCTAATATTCATAATCTGTTTAACAATGTTAATGAGAAATTTGTTGATTCCACATATATGTAAGTGTAGCCGAGTCAATCAATTCAGTCACAAGTGCTAAATATAGGTTTATTTCATAACCCAACCCTACTGACATTTATACTTATTTGGTATCCATTTATCTGCCCAGATGTCGATAAAGGGCCCATCACCAACCTCCTACATATTGTGATTTAAAATGTTTCTTAAACCATGTTGAATACATTTTCAACTCCTTGATGTAGAGTTCATTGGTTTAGCATGTAGAGTAGAAGTGTTGAATACTACAAGTAGCAAACTATGAAGTCTACAATAGCCAAAGATTCAAGGTTATTAAGAATTCGATGCTCTAAAATAATATCATATAATCTTAAAATACTAATATTTATGATTTATATCATCAATCCAAAATTGCAACAACTTTACTAATTATACCAGATTCAAGATATAAACTAGTACAACCGTTGCCATGGTGGGAGGGCCGGCCGAAGAAAAATCTGAAGATGGGGTTTGTCTGCGACTACTTTCGCCCCGTTCCAGAAAAATTGATACTTTCGCCCCATTCCAGAAAAAGTGATACTTTCGCCCCGTTTCAGGCAAAGTGATACTTCCGCCCCGTTTCAGAAAAGTGATACTTTCACTCCGTTTCAGAAAAAGTGATACTTTCGCTCCCCAAGATAATGAAGGAAGTGGTTTTTAAGTATAGGGGCATTTTCGGATTTTCAAGTGCACACCGAAAAGAAATCCAATCTTTTTGTGTCAATTGATCACTTAGATTTTACAAAAAAAGTGGCCATATAAGGTCCTCCCTCGCTTCGCTCAGTCGCCCAAATAAATTACCTAATTAGGCTCTTTTTTTTTGGTTAAATAATAAAGATCATTCAAAGAAATAAAAAAAGAGAAAACTATGTGCAACTATTCATTTTTAGTCCTCACATTCTGAATAATTGAATAACAGGCACTTATGGTGGGTTTGTTTACAGAATTCACAATTTCCAGAAATTAATAATCCTATGGGATTGCAAATTCTGGGATTCATGTAAATGCCTTGTGTGTTTGGTAACTCAGTTAAAATTCCTAGGATTCATAGAATTTTCTTATTTTAAAGTCTATGTACTGTTTAGGAGTACCCTCAAATTTTAAAATTGCATATATATATATATACGATTTAAAAAAAGTGGGTCCACAAATCCAGTTCCAGCAAATTTTAGGGGAGGGGTCGGACTCCATATGAAGGATTTGATGGTAAAGTAATTCCCGTGGGAAACGTGATTCCAGGGATTTGAGTAACCAAACGTACCGAGAGAAACAAAATTCCACCAAATCCATTGGACCCATAAATCTCACCCTTAAAATTCTACATCCAAACCCACCATTAATGTTTTTAGTTTTTGTAAATAAACCCAAATGTGAAGAAGGAATTGTCTTGGTTTTGGGCCTTGGTTCCCCGAAATGGGCCGACCCTGATACCAGTTGGTAATTAGAATTGGGGGTTCTTCTATATACCCTGAGAAACCATTAATGGTACCCTTTGTTATTGGTAGCTAAAATAAAATCCCAAAGAAAATATTTGAATTATTATACATCCACCCCCTCAACCTACTGAACCCAACAATCAAATTAACCAAATTTTCGTCCAATTAAAAAATACATCACTCCGCAATCCCCGTAAAAAGCTGATTCTCATATAGTTTTTTTTATATATAATAGAACTTTGTCTTATTAAAATTGAACAAGGAAACGAAGCGAAGAAAACAAAACCCTCAATAAATCTTGAGGAAATCCCAATACAAAATTGCAATCTAAAGATAGTAATACCGACGAGTAATACTGACTCAAATATAAGTGGTTAGTCGGTGACTCTCATCATCAAAGACTAGCAATCAGGGGCGGAGGCACATTGAGAGGTGGGTGTTCAATTGCACCCCCTCAAATGTGAGCTCCAAAGCCTAATTTAAGCTAATTTTCTCTCATTTTAACCCTTTTGCACCCCTCAAATGTGCATTGATTGGTAATTTGCCCACCCATTTTTAGAATTCTGGCTCCGCCCCTGCTAGCAATCCATGATGCAACACTCACTATCTATAAACTAACAACAATAGTAGACTTTGTATAAATATTATTTATGGTGAGTTTTTGACAAGGGCATCCATGGTAAAATAGCCTTGCCCTAGTTGCAGAAAGATAATGAAAATCCATGTCCCAACGTCGGGATTAGAAAATATGTATTAAACAATTTGTATTCCGTAAGAGAATAAATAAATTGTATTCAATTAACGGACCCAGTAATACTGTAGCTATTCTAAATGTGTATATGTATTCCAAATTTCAGGGTTTTCCCCAGCAGAAACCTCATTATTTCATGTGCGCTAATACATACACCTTTTATGCTATATAGATGACATTATTTGTATTCAGAATAGGATTTGACACCATTCTCGAATTAACATGCTACTGAAAGTATTATATTTAGTACATAGTCATATCAGTATCGTCTCAAGTCGCAAACTCCCACGACCGAGTTCCTTGAACATACTATAGCGACACTATCGTATTCAAATTCATTCTAGAATAACATTACACTTCAAATCTAGGCTTGGCACATTGCCATAAACTCAAACCCTAGATTGTGGAAACATAATAATCAAATCATGATTAATGGCATAAGGATTGCGGTACATTGGATAGGCATAGCCAAAACCATAGCATATAATGCGTATCCCATAATACCTTTGCTAGCTATGGATAAAGACATAATACATCTATTCCAAATCATAGCGCTTCAGTTAAATGGACTAATGGCTTAGTTGGAATTATCCCAAAGCAATCAGCCAAGTCCATGGCATGTCCAATCACAACTTGGCAAGCTATGGCCATAATTGTGGCACAAACACTATCACGCCTATAAGCCACTGGCAAGGCCATAACATAAGCTGCGATATTATAGGACCTTGGCCAGGATCGTTCCCACGAAGAGCAGTGAGTTTTAGTTGTCAAAGTGTCGCAAGGGGGGGGGGGGGTGTTTTAGATTTTGAACAAAGTAAATAAAAGAAATTTAAAATTTTAAGTTGTAAGCAATAGATAGAGATGATCGAGGAATCCTTCTTCGTTAATAAATATTCATTGAAATAGCATATTCATCTATTCGTCATTAATCATATATTATCACCAATCGTAGAATAACATGTACACTTAGCTATTCCCAAAATTCACTAAATCACTGGATAACAGGTACGCTTAGTCACCAGATTCTATCCGTTGAACCACCTTGAGGTGCACTTACAAGGTGTAATTAAGTCGAATGCTTTAGGGTTTGTGAATTTAGGTTTGATCCTAGTAGTTAGACTCAGTACGCTCGGTCTACTTGCTAGGGTTGTGTTTACACGCGATTGCTTTACATAATCCCTCTGCAAGGTCTCATGTTCTCTACTTGTGTAAGGAATTATTCAACAATTACGGATATCCTAACCCTTACTAGCAATAGATTAACTCAATAAACATGTTCAGTTGGCCACCTAAACAATCTATCAATCAATCATAAATATTTTTAATAGTAAACACAAACGATAATCATATGAAGAAATCAAAATAAATTCATATACTAAATCAAATCTTATTTAAAGCTTAGAATTCATCTTCAATCAATAGGTGTTTAGATACTCATGGATGTAGAAACATCCATGATATACATATAAGAAAAGTTAAGAGATATCGTTACGATTGATGAATCGCTCTGAAACCCTATCTTTCGCTCCGTGTGCTGTTTCTTCTCTCCAAGTCTTACAATTTCGTGACCCCTTGATATCTTATTTTACTTGGACTAATACCTCTTTATATAGGTTTACATTGCTTGGCCTTCAAATATCTAAACTGGTTCAAGAACCCGACTACGAAAGAAAGACCCAAAAGATAGTTCTTGAATTTTAACCTTCATAGTTTGCAAACCAGTTTGATAACCATATTTTTAGAATTCCAGGAGTTTTTAGTTTTTAAACCGGTTTGCAAACTTTTATTCCAAGAAATCATAGTTCACAAACCGGTTTGCGAACTTTTTTGTCTTCGGTATTCGATAAAAGCTTGTTTTTCCCACATCTTCTTCGTCCGAACTCGGAACAATCTCATTCTTTTTTGCAATATTTTTGTAATGAATTATATTCAAGATGGTGATGAGAAACCTTGAGTTTGAATGAGTTGAGCTTGTTCTTTGGCCGTCTCTTGATTTTGAGCATCTTTGCTCCGTTTCGTCGCATTTCTTCTACTTCTCTTCGACTTGGGCATTTAGAAACTTGGAATACTTCTATTCTTAGATATTTGTAGCACTTTGTATCTCCTTTTTGGATGATTCACCTAATAAAGACAAATAAGAGAAAACAAGAGTAATAATACGAAAATATGCAAGAATAATAGCTAAAACAAGTATGTAATGGGCACTAAAATCATATGAATTATGCACTTATCAAATTCCCTCACACTTAGATTTTGCTATTCCTCGAGCAAAATAAACTAAACTATACAACAACTCCATTTCGTTGAGAATACGGTTACACTTAGCTAATGCAACATGCCTTAAAAACCCTAGGTGTCCATAGTGGACGAGTTATAGTCTCGTGAGGGTTTACAAGAGGTATACCCACAAAACCTATTCCAATTTCTCGACTTGGAAGAACTACTAAGGACAGACACAAAGCAGAAAGCCAGTTAAATAATCATCCTGCGTAAGTTCTTTAGCTGCAAACACCCCACATACATTCCAATCATCACACTTAAGCAATTACTTATGTGTGATGTTCAACCTAATTGCATAACTCTACTCAGATAGTCATTATACTTGTTGCAATGTTTCTCATAATAAGAAACATGTTTGCAGCAACACTCGTCTACTGAAATCACATGGATAGATAAGAGAATGAAAATAGAATAGTTAAGTGTGCACATGTTGACTTAGGTGAACGATGTTACCCACAATACTTGTATGAATGTCGTCAAAGGATTTTTGTATATATATATATATATATATATTTAGCGCAATAGTTGAGATAATCACCCATTTAACTCGACAACATGATTAGATACTCTAAGCGCGTGTTTCTTTTCAGTTAACATGTGATTGTTCCTATGGATCTTGCGTTCCACGCTTGTTTAGGTGATGGAGACAACAAAACACACACATATTTCTATCCAAGTGTCGAGAACCTCATCAAGTATTTTAGACTTGCTATATAATGATGATAGGTTTCACTCATTATCGACCACATGATTAGTTCCCATGGATCCTGCATTCCACGCTTGTTTAGGCGACGGAGACAAGGAGAACCTTCTCTTTGTATTATTAATGTCGATATATGAAGACGAGCCTTATATATAAATATATATAATAATTTTTTATTTTATTTTATTTTGTCTCAGTCTTTTGAGTATAGGAGACAATTGTTTATGGGATTTTATATACTCAACCAATGATTATATCCTTGTTACAACATCATGGCAGTACCAGGATCCCACCAAATCACTTAGAGAAACATATAACTGCAAAAATAAAAAGAAAGTGATTCAGGAATCATAGATTACGAGAACTAATTTTTCCAATGACTACCATGCTATTGCTAGCACCTGAGTTATATTTGTAACTCCCAGAATCAGAAAGTTTACAGAAGCGAATCCGTGAACCTGATTTTTGTGTGAGAGAACTTGGACGATCTCAAAAATCATCATCCAAGAATCAATCAAGTCGTATCCAACAAACAATGTCGGATGTATCTACATTCAATTATGAATGTATATAATTAAGGATTGAAATAACGATAAAGTGGGAATCAAGCTATAGCCGTAAGAACTGTTTCAACCTAAAAAGGTTTACTGTCATCCTAAATAGCTCATAATTAACTCCGAAAAATGAAATCTCAAAAACGCAAGAAATCAAAGAGTATTTTTTTAATATATATATATATATATATATATATATATATGTATATATATGTATATGCATATTATACTGAATGCTTCCCCACACTTAAATTTTACGTTGTCCTCAATGTAATTGACTCATCCACAATAAAATTAAGATGGGAAATTCTAATATGATATGCAAAAAATAACAAAAATTAAAAGATAAGAGATAGAAATACAAAACCGATGGCTTGCCAGTTGCCACTCATGTAGCGCTTAGTTTAATGTCCTCAGCCCGACTTGGCATTCCAATTATGCTACTCCTCCATAGGGAGCAAATCTTCAAGTCTCGTCACTTGTACATTCTCTTTAGAGAAGTTTTCATAATAAGGCTTCAATCTATGGTCGTTGACTTTGAAAGTTATTCTAGTTTTCGTACTAGTAATTTCAACTGCACCATAAGGAAAAACATTAGTAACAACATACGGTCCTATCCATCTGGACCTTAGCTTCTCAGGAAATAATCGAAGACGAGTATTAAATAAAAGAACTTTTTGACCCACAACAAAACTCTTTCGAGAAATCATATTGTCATGCAAAAGTTTTGTCTTCTCCTTGTAAATACGAGAACTCTCGTATGCATCATTACGTATCTCCTCTAGCTCGTTGAGTTGCAACTTTCTTTGTTTCCCCGCGTTGTCATAATCCATGTTGCACATCTTTATCGCCCAATAAGTCTTATGCTCAAGTTCAACCAGAAGATGACAAGCTTTGCCATAAACCAACCGATATGGAGACATACCAATCGGTGTTTTGTACGCCGTTCTATACGCCCAAAGCGCATTGTTAAGCCTATAACTCCAATCTTTCTCTGTAGTGTTTACGGTTTTCTCAAGAATGGATTTAATCTCACGGTCCGAGATTTCAGCTTGCCCACTAGTTTGTGGGTGATACGGCGTACCAAACTTGCGTGTTATGTTGTACTTCTTGAGTAAGGCATGGAAGGATTTCTGAAAATATGAGCCTCCGTCACTGATAACCACTCTTGGTGTACCATGTCTAGAAAAATATATTTCTTCACAAACTCACAAAAAAATTGAGAATCATTAGTAGGGGTGGCTTTAGCTTCCACCCATTTAGAAACATAATCCACAACAAGAAGTATATAAAATTTTCCGTTAGAATTGACAAAAGGACCCATAAAATCAATTCCCCACACATCAAATACTTATACTTATACAACAAGAATTGGTGTGAGTGTCATTTGATTTCGAGCACCTAGATTGCCCGTTCTTTGACATCTATCACAAGATTTGCAAAAAATATATGCATCTTCAAATAGGGTAAGCCAATAAAAGCCATTTTCAAGTACTTTGAAAGCGGCACATTTAGAACCAAAGTGACCACCACATGCATAAGTATGACAAAAAGTAAGAATGGATTGAAATTCAAAATTAGGCACGCACCTGCGGATGATTTGATCAGAACCGTATTTCCACAAGTAGGGCTCATCCCACACATATTACTTGGCTATTTTCCTAAGCTTAAGCTTTTGAAACCGAAATTCCACAAGTAGGGCTCGTCCCACACATATTGCTTGGCTATTTTCTTAAGCTTAAGTTTTTAAAAATTAGACATTGTACTAGGTACTTTTCTTGTCACCAAGTAATTCACTATATTCGCGTACCAAGGTGTTGAATCTTCAATTGAGAGAAGTTGTTCGTCCGAAAAATGATCTTGTAAAGGAAGTTCTTCTTCGGAAACAACAAGTCTACTAAGGTGATCCCCCACCGTATTTTGAACACCTCTTTTATCCTTGATTTCGTAATCAAATTCTTGCAATAATAATATCCACCGTATAAGTCTCGACTTAGCTTCTTTATTCTTTAATATGTACCTAAGTGCTGCATGATCGGAATATACAATCACTTTTTCTACCCACCTAATATGATCTAAAATTTTCTAGTGCAAATATTATAGCCAAAAATTCTTTCTCGGTGATAGAATAGTTGATTTGCGCATCGTTTAGGGTCCCAGATGCATAATAAATCACATGAGACAGCTTTGTCTACTCTTTGACCCAAAACGGCTCAAACTGCATAGTCACTTGCATCACACATTAATTCAAACGGCAAACTGATAATTGGTGCAGTTGTCAACAATTCTTTTAATCTATCAAAGGCATCCTTGCACTCCTTGTTGAAGTCAAAAACAACCTCCTTTTGCAATAATTTGCACATCGGCATTGAGATTTTGGAGAAATCCTTGATATACCTCCTGTAAAAACCTGCATGACCAAGAAACGAGCGAATTTCCCTCACATAAGTGGGATATTGTAAGTTTCTTATTAAGTCTATCTTTGTTTTGTCAACTTCGACCTTCGAGAGGACACAATGTGACCGAGCACTATTCCATGGTCTACCATAAAATGGCATTCCTCCCAATTAAGACAAGGTTGGTGTCTATGCATCTTTTAAGCACAATTTCAAGATTTTGTAAACAAATATCAAATGAATTGCCATAAACACTAAAATTATCCATAAATACCCCAATGATGCGTTCCGCATAGTCAGAAAATATACTAATCATACACCTCTGAAAAGTGACAGGCGCATTGCAAAGACCAAACGACATCTGTCTATAGGCAAACGTACCAAACGGACAAGTAAAAGTAGTCTTCTCCCGATCCTCCGGTGCAATAACAATCTGATTGTACCCCGAATAACCGTCCAAAAAGCAATAATGTGAATTTCCCGCTAACCTCTCTAACATCTAGGCAAAAGAAAGTGATCCTTTCGGGTTGCTGCTGGTCATTATTCATTACAGAACATTGCAGAAGCTTCTGCAAGTAAAATTATCAGTTTTTTTTTTTTTTTTTTTAAATGTCTACGCATAGATGAATTTACCAGTATTGCATATGCTTGCTTATGAAATGGTTCTGGAATTTTAGGGAAGTATGAAATGATAAGAAGAAACTAAACAACAATAGAAGGCACACTAGCTAGCTATATCACGATCGACACGTAAATTGTTTCGTTTTACTCGCTTTATCTATAAATTCCTTATTAAATTGATAGTGTAAAACTGAAATTAACCGAAGCAGAAAAGAAAGAAAGCCATATACTAAGCGCTAAAGGAGATGAAGGAAGATATACCCTTAAATTTATCAGTTTATTTAAATGTTTGAATTTTGTGTCGTTGAAACTTAGCTGGAAGAAACTACTACTCCCTTAGTCCCCAATTAATTGAGCTATTTGTAGTTTGCACAATTATCAAGGCAAGGAGAAAAGGGGAGCGTGTTTAAGTTTTTTTTTTTTTACAATTATACCCTTATGGATGATAACTAGTAAAACTTAGAAATGATTTATCTCTTAAACTATACCACGGTTTTTCGTAAACTTTATACCGTTGAAAAGCATTTTAAAACATTTACGTAGCGAATATAAATATGGCTATCAAATTATACATATTTCTTATAGTAACAATAATCAATTAAAAGGGTAGTTCTAGAAATATCCCCTTGATTAGTGAGATAGCTCAATTATTTGTGGGACAAAATTTAAAACCAATTAGCTCAATAAATTGGAGACGGAGGGAGTATTTGAATTGTGGCATTGTGCCCCCACAAATGGAAGTGTTTTGGTGCCATTGTTTTTTTATCGATCTAAAGTTGGGTTCTGGCGGGCGGAGAAAACATTTATGACATAGCAAAATAAAACTACTAGAACAGTCATGCACCAAAAAATCTTTGGAGGAAAAAAACCATAAATTCGAAACTAGCACTCAAGTAATGCATGCGGCTTCATGAACATCATATCTTTCCCAAAATTCATCTTCTTGCCAACAATCTATATTAAGCTATTGCCTCCTGCATTATATTTCAATATTGCTGCAGACATACAAAATAAGAATTTACACTCATAACCAGATTCAGTAGTTAACCAATTGTTGAACCATTGTACGAAATACAACTGTACGTACGTTAAGGCGCCAAACCTATTAACATACGTTCAGTCATCAGTATTATTAATTATAATCCTTTAATTAACTGAATTTTAAACCGTTGTTTCGCGGTGAGAAACTTTGATTTGAATCATGCATTCTACATTGGAAACTAGCCTCAGTCATCAGCATGTAATCCAATTATCAATCGCAATGAACACCAAACAATATATTGAGAAAATGCACAAAAAAAAAAAAAGGTTTCATCCGTTCTATCTTTTCCCCAAAAGAAACTTATCCTCTTTTTGCTGATACTAATAAAATGGGATTTATATTTTTTAACTGAAAGACAAGAAGTACCTTCATTATAAAATTATGTTTCTGAAACTGCTTTTAATAATAGTTTTATACACCGCGGTTTACTGCGGTTTTACACCGCGAGAAATCCCGTGAGGGGAATGGACTGTCAGATGGGGAGCCATGGGAGAAATTTTTGCAGGGGTGGGGTTAATGGTGGGACCCACTACCTTTTTAATCTCTCACGCGGTTTTTCCTGCGGTGTTCTTCGCGGTAAACCCAGCATTGTTGTAATAAAACCTCATTAACAAAGTGTAGGCCAGAAAACACCCACATAAACAAACATGTTTCCAATGAAAAAAATAAGCGAGATTTCTTCACATAATTTGAAAAGTTCCGTAACCAAATCCCGGTAATACTGCCTCGAGATGTAGCAAAATGAAAGATCCAATGGTTTAAAACCAGGGTTTTCAGAGTGAGGAGTGTAGCAAGTCCATTGTATAGTGTCATAAAATACCGAAAAACGTAGTTTTAGGACAGAGAGAGAGAGAATTTAAATTCATTTATTTTTTTCCTCCGAATTTTTTTTTTTTTGTTGTGAGGAAAACTTTTTAGGGATTTAATAAGGGCGATGAAGACAAGGGCATAAGGTCATTTCTGTTCTTCTTCTCCTGCTCCTGAGCTAAACCAAGGCAAGAATTACTACTACTGGAGAAACAATAACCCTAGTTTATGGCTGAAAAGAGGGATTGCGATTCGGAAGGTGAAATTCTAGCTCGATTCTTTAATTTTTGTTTGTAAATCTGTAATGTAGTTGTACAACATTGTGAGTATTAGTGTAAAGTTTTTATGAAGTTTTGATAATATTGTTGTTGGTGATGAATGATCTTAGTTTTGGTTGATTTATCACTTCCCCCATCATGTTTTCACTCTGTACCTCTGCAATTAAATAATGTAGTTCTAGAACTTTTTTTTCTTGGATTTCTATAGAGAGATTCTCCCCCCCCCCTCATTTTGGGTTCCTGGGTTTGTTTGTTGATGAATACAGTGGTTTTTTGCTGATTCTTTGAAAACCTGGTTTTGATTTCTGGATCCTTTTTTCCGGATATGTTTAGCAAGGGGAAATCTCTAGGATTAATGATGAAATTATGTTTTTAAGCTGGAAGTGGGTTATTGAAGGTATGTAATCTACTTTTTTTGTTTTGTTTCAGATTTTGCCGCAAATGTTTGGATGATCTAGACTGTGAAGTGGGTTATTATATTCTCTGGCTTTTTAAGCGGTCTTGGATCTTCTCCTTATGTTGGGATGGATATCTTGCCCATAAGAGAGAGTGCAATGCAGTAGCTGGTTTGGGATTGGAAAGAGCTGATAAAACATGTTATATTGCAAAGAACTTGATGTATTGTCTGAGGATGACTTTGAAGGATCAAATCAAGAGCACCAGATTTTCATGGATGTTTTCTATGGAAGAAACGTTACAGGAGGTGCTTCCAAGAGGTGTAGCATTACTGGACCTAGTAATTCTGAAGCTGAGGGATTTAGACCTACCAAAGCATCACTTAATTCAAACAGTGATAATTCGGTGGTGACGACTCAATCCTCCACTTCCTTTATGGAGGATTCATGCAACAATGTTGTTGGTGATTCTGGTTGTTTTGTGACCAAAAATATTGCTGGATTCGGATGCGGTCCCCAAAACTATAGTGTCTGTGTTGCACGAGATGATCACGATATTTCTGCTAAGCGAATGAAGCGGTCAGAAGGCGAGCTTTCTGCTCCTGGAAATGAATATTCCAATGGTGATTTACCTATTCCAGAGAAGGCTCCAGTTCAATTGAATTCATCGAAAGAAATTGTGCTTAGCCTGCAGTCCGCTGACCTGTTTAACAATTATCCAACCAAAACATGCCCATTGGTTGAATCATCAAGTCAAGGTTTTGTATGTAGTACTTACCTGCATACACGGCTTGAAGAAGTAAGCAGAAGAAGAGGTCATGCTCGTGATGGGAATGCTTCTAAAAGTAAGTGTGGGAATCAAGTTACTAAAAGTACAGCAATCACATCTCCTGTTTCTCAGCACAGCATTGTACCCGAGTGTTTGCTGGGGGATGCATCTGTTGCACATACATCTGTACCTCTTTTACCTGTCCATGAAAAATCTCTGGAATCCTCTCCTTTTACTTCAGATGCAATTAAAACCAATATGTCAAATAAATCTTTAACGGATCTATACTCGCGTTTACGTGGCCATGTCAACTATTTACTTAAGGCAGCAGGTTGGGCAGTTGAGAAGAAGCAGATAGGCAACAAGCCCTATGTGGATACAATTTACAAGTCTCCCACTGGGAAAGTCTTTACTGCATTTTATAAAATCTGGAACTTATTTGGTGAGAGTCTGTTTGCTGGTAATTACAAGATGATACGGCAAGAAAACGGGAAACAGTGGATGAATATTAAAGAGTTCGGCTCTAACTTATTAGAAACACTGATAAATTTTGAGAAAGAGGATTGCAGTCAAATGGAAGCTTCGTATGCGTTGGTTCATCAATGGAGCCTTCTGGATCCTTTTGTTACAGTGGTGATGGTTAACAGACAGATTGGTAGCTTAAGAAAGGGCATACCAGTCAAAGCAGCCACAACTGTGGTCTCAGACTTGAAAGATAGAAAGGATATCGAGTCAGGAAAAGAGTGTGTTGGGGTTAAAGACCAGGTCAAGCAATTGAAGGGTCCGGTGTCAGTGCATAATAAATCAGGTAGCACAAAGGCGTCTGGTGACAATCTGCATCTTCAGACTGAACAAGATAGCCAAGAAAATTTCTCTGTAGTTGGTGAAAAGAGAAAGAAACAGGCTGCAAAAGCTTTGACAGGTGTTTCGATTTATTTGAAAGAGCAACAAAGTAAATGTATGGTAACAGATCCTATGGATGTGGCTTTAAATCCGATTGGAGAAACCACTAGTGACCAAATTAATCGCTCAAATCAGAGTTATGTTCCGGTTCAGGGACCAGATACTTCAGATAGCCATATAGATAGTTTCCTGTATGATGTTCCAATCGAAACTGTAGATTCAGTGTCTAAGGAGACTGAGGCTGTGCCCACTCAGCAAGATGGCAGGTTAAGTTTTTCAAGCTTTGTTAAACAGACTACTAGAAGGATAGAGGCCAAGACCGTGAAAGGTGTGTTACCTGAAGTTGTTAATGCTGATGGTATTGAATTTGTCATGCCAAGATCAACTTCTTCTGTTCCAGGAGGCGCTTCGGGTAATGATTTGGCTCAAGGTTCTACGGCCTTGGAGTTAGAGCAATCAAACTCCAAGGATCTAAAGGAAACTAAAGTTAAGTTTATATATGATAATAGTCAATTTAGAGATGAAGTTGAGTCAATTCCATTTGATCTAAATTTGGGCATGCAAAACGAAGTAGGTGGTGGAAAAGCAGTGGAAATTTTTACACCTGCTGAAGCAATTGCTGAAAATGCCCGAAAGAACTTTGAACAATCTGAGCATCGTGATGATGAGAGCTGCAGTGGCTCCGAAGCTTCAAACTTTAAGGTGGACCCAACATCTGAAATAACAGGGACTAGGCTGACAAAGAAGAGGCACAAGAAGTGTAAAAGCTTATCTGAAATTAAAGTGACTAGATTATCCAGTAAGCGTCAGAAGGAAGTTGAGATGCTTAACTGTGAAAAACAAAAACATAAAAGTTCTTCGTCTGTCAGATTTTCCCAGCACCAATTAGCAACAGATTCTAAGTTAAAAAAAGCTAAATGTAAGCATAATAATTCCGAAGTATCAGTTTTGGGTGATGTAAAGGATCAACAGAAGCCCAATTCCTTGAGGCAGACCAATGGAGCTTTGGTACACAACTGCAGTGGTTCTAAAAACGCCTCTTATAGTAAAGTCACCAGGTTGGGAAGATCAGAAGTTGACAAAAAAAATGGAAGAAAGAGATCGCGTGGGTGCCAGATAGATGACGATGATCTCTTGCTTGCATCTATCATAATAAACAAAGACCTCAGCACTAACCGCAAGCAGTTTGCCCGAAAACGCAGGAAATCGTCAGCTTTGAAAAAACAGAAGCATAAGGAAGGCGGTTGTAAGTTACTCTTGCGAAGTCCTGGGAGAGGTGGAAAGCACTATACCGAAGGGAGGTGGTCATCCTCAGGAGCAAGAACTGTGTTATGCTGGCTAATTGATTCCGGTGTCATATCTGTTAATGATGTGGTTCACTATCTAAGCCCAAAGGGCGATTCAGTGATTAAAGATGGCTGGGTCACTAAAGATGGTATCCTTTGTAAGTGTTGTGATACAGTTTTATCTGTTATCGACTTCAAGGTTCATGCTGGTTTCAAGCCGTACAAACCCTGTTTGAATCTTTTCCTGGAATCGGGTAAGTCGTTTACCCTGTGCCAGCTTGAGGCTTGGTCAGCTGAATACAAAGTCAGAAAAGATGGACAAAGAGCAGCCGAAGGTGACGAGGGGGATCAGAGTGATGATACATGTGGACATTGCGGTGATGGAGGTGTATTGATATGTTGTGATAATTGCCCTTCTACTTATCATCAGGCGTGCTTGTCTGCTCAGGTTTGTCTTTTGCTAGATACTTTTTGAGAACCTTACTTCTCACTTTAATTATCCAATCATATAGTTTTTTTTCCTGCCAATTCTGTGTAAGAAGCTGATTTCCATTTTACTCAATGTTGCTGGTAATTTGTACATTTCCAGCCAAAAAGTTGGTGGTGGGTACAGTTTACGTTTATATCATTTTCAAATATTGTTAAGTTGGTATATAATGTGGTTCTGTGCAACAAGTTAGCAGCTTGCTGTCGTTATCACTAGTGAGGAAACACATGAAACTTTATGTGTTAATTGTGCATGATATTCGTAATCTTCATACTGGCTTGATAAAGATGTTGACTTTTTCGTATTAATTGTTTTTCACCTTTATTAATAAATATGCAGCGTTGATATGTCTACTTTTTATTTCTAGGAATTTCCTGAAGGTAGTTGGTATTGCTGGAATTGCACTTGTCACATTTGTGGTGACCTGGTAATTGAACTCGAAGCTTCAACATCTCCTGGTGTATTAAAATGCTCACAGTGTGATCATAAATGTAAGTTCTACATTTTTGTTGAATGCTTGTTAGTATTGTTGTCTCTTCATTTGCTCATTCTGTATATTTGCATACTATAAGCACGGGTAAATTATTAAGAAAAAAAAATTAGAGAGGAAAAGGTGAACTATTATTTATTTATACAAATATTTCTCTGTGGAACAACGATACTTGTATGAAAAGTAGGAAGCAGAGAATGGTAGGGTCTGATTAATGGTATATGTTCTTCTTAATAAACCAAAATGGCTACCTTCATGTCTATATAGAAGAAAAAAGGAACCATGTTTCTTCTTCTCTTTCATTTCGTGTACTTTTATCATAGAATTAAGTTGTGAAAGCATATAATTTCAATTGATAGCGAAGCTAAGTGTCCGTTTTTCTAGTACAGGTACCAGCGTAGATACATGTCTATAAGGGAAAATATTGAAATGCAAAGTGTCATACTTCTAACTTTTGGATGAATATCTGGTAACTCCATCCATCCGTTGTTCCTGGGATTATTCTATGCAACAACGAGATGGCAAGAATATTTTGGAACCTTAGGGCTACATATTTAAACCGGTAAGCGTGTCAACGCGATTGAACACTTCAGCTAAACTATTGCAGAGGAAAAGGAAAATACACGAAAGAAAAGGGAAGAATAGGAAGCTGTTTAAGCTTCGTTTCCTTCATTTCTTTTGTTATTCTGCGATGGCTGATGTGTGAGAGTGAAATGAGAACCCTAATGAGCATGCCTCAATCTAGGTTTTACCCCAACAAATTTCAAAATCAACAAGTTAGTTTTGATTTGACTGCTAATATCTTTTAAGTCTTTTGGCTTATAGCTTCCAAGCCTGATTTCTATTCTGCTGTAGTCTTTTTAATGGTACCCGTTTCCTAGTTTTTTGTTCTTGTATCAGTACCCGTACCAATTCTCATATCGGTATCACTGTTACACAAGAAATATCTTATAGTTACCGTTAGTGCTGTCTTTGCATTTTTTATGTAAAGTTTTATCTCTCATGACAATTTTCTCTCTGAAAGTGAATTTTTGGGAGGTAAATAATCTTTTATTTCTTTTGAACTTTGAATACTCATGTAGGATGCACATTATAAAACATAATACTTAATTCTGCATGACTTTCTCTTTGTAATCTCAACTATATGGTGTCACTGTAGATAATATGTAGACTTAATCTGGCGATGGTTAATCTACTGTCTGTCTGTTTTTTCCGTTACTTTTGTGCACATTAAAAAATGTCGACACAAAGTGGTAGGTTAGACAAATGTCGTTACTGATACTCACTACTTTCTTAAACAGATCATGGAACTTGCGCGAAAGAAAGTGGCACCTTTAAAGACGTTTCTGACACATGGTTTTGTGGAGCTAACTGCCAGCAGGTAACTTATTACTTCAGCGATTCTGAATATCCTGTTTTATTAATCAAACTTCAGATAATTGGGATTCATCCGAGTTTCAACATGTAAAATGATTTCTATCCTGCTACCATTTCTAATGCTGTCACTGGTTGTTGGTTTACCTTGTCTTCGCTTAGGACAACTTTGTTAACGGGTGCATACAGATTTTCACAGGTCTTCGTTCTCGGATTGGAAATTTGAATCATATTGATGGTTGCTATTCCTGGACACTTCTTAGATGTATCCAAGGCGACCAAAAAGTTCCTTCAGCACAGAAATTTGCACTGATGGCAGAGTGCAACCCAAAATTAGCTGTTGCTCTTACAATCATGGAGGAATGTTTTGTTCCTATGGTTGACCCAAGGACAGGCGTAGATATGATACCGCAGGTCATATACAACTGGGGGTGAGTAATTTCTCTGAACATGTTTGTTTCAGCTGTTTTGGTTGCTGTTTTGGGCCCTAGATGTTAGTCTCTACTTTTACGTTGTAAAGAACGTATGAGTACTCTTGTCAGTCAGATTCTTTTCCAGCTGGTTGTAGTCAACTATTTATCTTTGCTATAATTTCTTTCTTCCGGTTTCTCTTTCTGCCCTAAAGCTCTTGCATCTTGAACTGGTCATGAGTTGTTTTAGTTAGTTAGGAGGAGATATGCATTGATTGGTTCTGCAAATGAATAAAATCACATGAAAGACAAGTTCTAAGTTCAGGAACTTCTGTGGATACCTGTTAGTGAATGACCTCTTTGCACTTAATGCTAAAACTTTTAAGTGCCAGATTTTGCTGTTGTGCTAGTTTGAGTTGGATTCTATTATTGAAGAGCTTGTAGTGCAAATTAATGTTTAGTGGATGACCTCTTGGCAATTAATGTTTTTGCACCTAGTTTTATGTTGTTGCTGCGTTAGTTTATGATTAATACATGCAAATTGAAAATTGACTCTTTTTTATTGATTCGTAGATCGGATTTCGCACGTTTAAATTATCGAGGATTTTACACCTTGGTTTTAGAGAAGGGGGACGAGGTTATATCTGTAGCATCTGTCAGGTACTATTGACTTTTATGTAATTCATTGACAGCAATGTTGCTGCCCTTCTTGTATTTTATGATATTCATGTCTATTGCAAGATCTATGTGAATTTCCGTCACATCAAATTTGGACCTTCTAGATTTATTTGTTTAGAAGTGTTTCGGTGTGAGACATCCGTTCATAGATGTGGATATATCTGAATAAAATTCTTTCACCTCCTCGTATTTTACTCAAGAAAACATTATTTCAGTCCTTGCCATTTCGGCATTATCATCCCATATTCTTTGCAGGGTGCATGGAGTCACTGTGGCAGAAATGCCTCTTATCGCAACTTGTAGCGACCATCGTCGGCAGGGAATGTGTCGGCGCCTCTTAAATGCTATTGAAGAGGTAGTTTTACTGCATACCTTTAACTTACCTTTATTTCTTACCTTTCACGAGCAATGCTGCTGAGGTCTTACAACATGTTTCCCAGATAGGTAAACACTGTCGCTAAATAAAAGGGTAATTACCCACCTTGGGCACAAAGGTTCCATTTTGTAATGCAAGAATAGTTATCTTCTAGATTTGAACCTCCTGCTGTCTCTATTGGAGGCCACTTCCTCTTTTTTTATTTGAATTGTTTGCATCAATGTTTTGCAGTTGTTGATATCCTTCAAGGTTAAAATGCTGGTAATAACTGCAATTCCTAGTTTGGTGGATACTTGGACAGAGGGCTTCGGGTTTATACCCATGGAAGATGAAGAAAAGAAGCAGTTAAGCAGCATCAACTTCATGATATTTCCAGGAACAATATTGCTTAGAAAGAGCTTGTATGAGAAAGATGCCTGCAAGGTTAAATTTTCAGGTACCTAACTTTTTCTTAGTTTTTTAGTTTGTTGGTCAGCTAGCTACCCAACCCTGGGCTTCCCCGATCTTCATTTATTCAGAATTTAGATGTTTGTTTTCTTCTGTTTTCCTCATTCTTGCCTATGTAATGTTATTTTGTTTTATTTTAGAGCAACAATAGTCATATATATTTGGATATATAATCTTTCACGTGGTGACCAGAGTATCGTGATACCATGGTTGAGAGCTAAAACATCATCCCCTATTCTTTTTGCTAGAAGTGCGAATCTAAATCGTTAGACTAGGTTAGTTACCATATAAGGCAAGTTCAGAATATAAGTGGCATCTGGGGTGAATGAACTGAAACTCAAAATTCTGCTACACACTAAATTTCACATCTTATTTCTCCCAGCTGTGCGAGGGTTTTAATATAAAGGTCGTTTGTCTGATACAGAACCAGGTTCTCCGAGGCAGGCAGGACCAACCACTGGATCAATAAGAAGTTTTTGTGTTGGTGATCATAGTATCATTGTAAACTCCACTTTAGATGGTGGTAAGAGTCGTGTTGTTGGGCCAAAATCGGAGCAGTTGGAACAAGAAAGAAGTAGGGATGACAACGAACTTGTCCCATCACTTTCAGAGGGTTCTGTTCCAAGTTTTGTAGAAAAAGAACTTGAAATCATCTCTACTACTGTGAGGAAATATTCTAGTACTCCGGAGAAAGAAAACTCAGAAAAAGTAAGAAGGTAGTAGTTCTTTTTGGACAGTAAAACCCAATGAAAGAGATCATAATAATATGTACATGTTGTAGAATTAAATGCTGGTATGGTTACTTTAAAGTAGGTCATGCAGTTTAGGTTTTTTGGGTCGACCTGGTAAGGAGTTGGCGCACCAAGATGCTGGGCCATACCTACAGATCCCGGTCTTGTTAGAAGGAAAATGGATCATTTTTTACCCTTTTTTGTGATCGGGGAAAATGTGTTCACTTTTCCTATTTTCCTTGCCTGTTTTTAGTGCGGCCTTCATTTTTTTTTTTTTTTTTTTTTTATCTGGTATTGATACTAATCTCTAAATCCCCAATGACGTTACATGAATAGTGCACACGAGTCGTGCTCATCTGCTGGACTTGGAGATCATTATTGTGTAGACAAAAGAACCAAGTTCTTGATCAACATTTCAAAAAAATCAAAAGAACTGAGTTCTTGATCAACGTTACGAAAAGGTCATTCTGGATGAGAATTTCAGAAAAAGTGCCTTACAGCAAGGTTTTAAAATCGTTGAGTGCGGTCATGCACTTTACATAATCCTGACTGCGCGAGTCAGTTGGCTCCCTGCAATCGTTCTGGAGGGATGGAGTTGAACAGTGAGTCGATGTCAAAAGGTTGAATCTTTTATTACCTCGTATAGGAGAGTCCAAGGGAGGTAAAAATATAGAAGAGGAGTTATGGATTAAGTATCCGCAGTGCTGCTAATGGGGGGACTGGTTTTGCTTGGGGGTGTACCAAATGCTAATAAGACAAAAAATCATTTGCCTCGTATCCGCACTGAACTGCAGGGGAAACTTATCCAGATGAAATTCGAGTGATTATGGGTTCGTTTCGGTTTCATTTCCGCTGATTTGAAGTGTTTGGTTAATTCTCAAGTAGAATCTGTTACTCATGGGAACTTCCACTCCATCCATAGCTTCTTCTTGTTCATTTAAAACCCTAAAACTACTTCACTCAACGTCCTTTTCTTCTTCTTCTTTGGGTTTTAAAGTAGGGTTTCTTTCTTCATCTTCTAAAACCTTAAAATTTCTTCTTATTCGTGTTTCTAACAACAACGTCTCGTTCCCTATTGGGTCATCTCTTGAATCTCGTATGATGGTTTCAGTACCTGATACTAAACCTTTGACTGCTCTTGATTTTGAAACCTCTGTGTTTTACAAGGAGAAGGTCACTCTTGCTGGAAATGACGAGGTCAGTCATCCCTCCCTCCCTCTTTCTCGCACTCTACATGTTTGTTTGTTTGTTTTTGTCAATTCTAGACTTTCCTGATTATTAAGATTATTTTGGTTGCAGTATGTTGTTAGAGGAGGAAGGCATTTATTCCATTTGTTGCCTGATGCATTCAAAGGAATTAAGCAGATTGGTGTTATTGGTTGGGGTTCTCAGGTGAATTTCTCATTCTTATGGTGTTTCATTAATGTGGATTCAAACTTGTTTTTGGGTATCACTCATGTTCATATAGCCGTGTATGCCCTTGTGGTTGTTAGGTAATAATCTTAGGCAAAAGTGTTATTTCATTGTTACCTAAATTAAATGTAGGAGCACATTATCTCTCAAGAAAGCAGAGAGTATGTTCTTGACTACGGTTGTGCAATCACCTCCAGTTAGCATCAGTAATGTAAGAAAATGGCTAAGACAGACCCTTAGCATCTGGAAAGGAAATGACACTTCTTTCCTCTTACATTTCTTTAACAACTTTTCCTAATGTAACACAAAATTAGAAAATAATGTTAAAAAGTAATACTATGCTTTTTATTCAGTTCCCTCCCTACCAAATGTACCATTATCGATAAGAGTTCGGTACTAGCTTGTTGTCCTTCATTGTTTGGTTAAAGTAAGCTTGTACTGAGTATCCCATTATGTGAAGAACATGAAAAGAGTTTCGATAGCACATGACCAATTAAGTTGTTGTTGGCAACTTTGAGATAACGTATCTAAGTGGATTCAGTACTTAATACATTGTTCATTGTTGCAATGCTTGGGTATGATCTCCTTCCGATGTTTGAAGTTTGAACCCCTTAATCATTTCTTCTGTTTCAAGTAATCTTGTAATTAAACTAGTTCTCCAAATACTTTAATGTCAATTTGTTTGCAAGCTCTGTTACGCCATTTCTGCTGCGAAAAAAAGGAAGGTGATATTTCTTATATTAGTTTATATAATATAATCTTTAACTTCTTAATTTTCATTCTGATGCACAGGCTTGTGCACAAGCTCAGAACTTGAGGGATTCACTTGCAGAAGCCAGATCTAACATTATTGTCAAGGTGAGGCATATACATATATTTCTTATACTCTTTATATCGACGTTATATATTAGTACCCATTAATCTAAGCTCTATATATTGTGATCTCATCATTTGAAAATTGATGCAGATCGGATTGAGGAAGGGATCCCGTTCTTTTGCTAAAGCACGTGCTGTTGGTTTTACTGAGGAGACTGGAACTCTGGGTGATATATATGAAACAGTAGCAGAGAGTGATCTTGTGCTGCTATTAATTTCTGATTCTGCACAGGTATTGAAATTGTCTGAGATGTGCTGGATCCAGTGGTATCTGTTTCTGGGAAAAGAAAAATCAATGTTATTTTACATATGTGGTTTTGTGCTGGTATCTGAATTCAATTTCTATTCTTAATGTTCAATTTGAATACCTTCGAACAAAAAAAAAAAAAAAAAAAAGAATTTGTTTAGTATGTTTGTTGAGCTCGGACCAAAAGGTTACCAAAGCACCGCTGCGATAGCTCGAGAAGTTCACATGATATAGTTTGCCTATGAAAGTTCGACGCCTGTGTTTTTTCACTCTATGTTTGCTAGATTTCCATTTTTTAAAAATTGCATGTCTGCGTTACATGTTGCAGGCAGATAATTATGAGAAAATATGCTCCCACATGAAACCTAACAGCATTCTTGGACTCTCTCATGGATTCCTCCTTGGACACCTACAATCCCTAGGGCTTGACTTCCCTGAAAGTGTGAGTGTGATAGCTGTGTGCCCCAAGGGCCTGGGTCCGTTTGTCAGAAGACTTTATGTTCAAGGGAAAGAGATGAATGGTCCTGGAGTTAATGCAAGTTTTGCCATCCACCAGGTCTATCTACTGAAACCTTAATTTCTTCACCTCAATCCTTAAGCATACTGCTCTTTTTTTGTTCTGAACAGTCTTGGTCTTTCTATTTGTTTAATATCTAATTCTCACAACTTAACTCAATATTCATATGTATTCAGTTCTGCTGCTTGTGCAGGATGTTGATGGTAGAGCAACAGATGTCGCCTTAGCATGGTCTGTTGCTCTTGGTTCTCCTTTGACATTCTCCACTACTCTGGAACAAGAATACAAGAGAGACACTTTTGGAAAACACGGTTAGGTTTATCCCAATATGCAGTCTTATTTATTGTTGTATATACTACCATACTCCCATTTAATGTCTTTTAATTATGAAGATAGCCAGGAAACTGAAAGACGGAGAAAGATAGGGTTTGCAAACAAAGGGAGAACACCATGGAACAAAGGAAAGAAACACAGTGCCGGTAAGTCATCTTGGAATCTTAATGCTACCTTCTCATTCCACCTCCCCGTGTCTTCTTTGTATTACAATATATTTATTCTTTCAACATTTGAGTTTGCAGAGACTCGTAAGAAGATCAAACAAAGAACCAAAGAGGCACTGAGTGATCCCAAGGTGAAGTCATGTAAGAAACAAATTGTGATGGTTATCACTTTATGTGTTGAAAAGTCTAGGTTTTAGCTAATATAGATAGTTTATATGTTAATATTAATAACAACTATTAATATTATTGTTATTACATGAAGCAGATGGGAAACTTGTCAAACAAATTCCAGTCCCACATTTGAATTACAGATCGTTTCTGTTACTATTTACTTTGTAATTTCTTAACGTGTTTCTTTCATCTTCAGGTCAGAAAGAAGATGTCTGAGTGTCCCCGCGCTCATAGGTTTGTATTTTTCTTATATTAAGAATTATATTGTATTAAAAAAAAAAAAATCCTCTTTTATTCAAGGGGATGAAATTTGTAAATGAGCGACTTGTTTGAGCTGTATACTGCAAACTTTCCTAGTCTTGGAAGACCTATAAGCAGCCTTGATATGCCAGGGTAGACTTGGTTGAATACTCAGGGAAACAGAACCAAATTGAACTCATTGTTACTCGTTTTGTATTTACTGCTAGTAACAGAAAGTCATTTGCTTATTTACTCTTTGATATAAGAATTAGATTTCAATTTGTGCAGTGAGGAGAACAAGCTAAAAATAAGCATTGCTCAGAAGAAAATGTGGAGAAAACGCTTGCAGATGAAAAGACTGAAGGATGAATTTTATCTGAAGTGGGCAGAAAGAATTGCAGAGGCAGCTAGGTTAGGCGGGTGTGACCAACAGGAACTAAATTGGGATAGCCATGAAAATATCACAGAGGAATTGGTTCTTAAACAGCTTCAGTTGACTGCAGATAAAGCAAGGGAAAAAGAAATCGCAAAATTAAGAAGAGCTAGATCAGCGAAGGAAAGAGAGGAGAAAATGGCTAGAATTGCCCAGAGGAGAAAAGAGAGGATAGAAAAGGAGAGGGAAGAAAAGTCAAAACCCAGAGTAGAAATAAAGAGAAAGACACGTAGAAAATCAGTAGAAGAGAAGCAACTACTGGCTCTTTCCAAGGACTCAAAACTCAAGGAAAAATTGACGAAGGTAATTCAACCCCAGATAAATATTTTTTAGTTACTAATCTCGCCAACATGCAGCAAGTTGGGATCAGTCATAGGTACAGGTTAAACAACAAGAGTTCGATTTTGTGGACTCTGGTGTGATAGATGGGGACATAATGCAGTGTTGGCGTTTATGCCCCCCAGCACCCACATATTCTTTTGGTTTAAACTTTTAAGTTTAAAGTTAAGCCCACGTAGCAAATGAGCTGAACGGCGTCAGCTCCACTAAAGTGATCAGCTGTGCCAAAACTTCATCTTATCCTTGGTTGTTTTTTTGGCATAAGAAGATCCAGCATTTCACACAATTTTCTGAATCTTGTATGTTTGTCAACATTACTTTTTATTGATGTGAATTCTATTTTGACCTTAGATTCGCCGTAAGAAGACTGTTGATGGTCAAGGAGTGGTGGCAACCGGCAATCAACCAGCGATTGAGAAATTGGATTTAGAGTTTATAGAAAGAGAGAAACTGCGAAAGGAAGTGTCTCTTGCGGATCAGATTCGAGCTGTAAAAAAGATGAGAGAGGAGTTAAACAAGGAACCTCTTGCCAGAGCCATCTTATAGATTAAGCCAGCTAGATCATTGCCTAGAGTCTGAAGTTTTTAGGCTTGGGCTGCAATACATGTCAAAGTTGATAGGCTGAAAACTAAATTAGTAGTAAGAACATAGAGTTGATCTAGGTTTTAGATTGATTTTTTTTTCCTCATTCTCCTTGTATGAACAAATAAGAGTACCAACATTGTCTACTTTCTTTTATCAATCCATTTTTGAAATTGTTGAAGGAAAATGTTATTTTGTCTTTTGGTAATAGATTTGTCCAAAACATACACTTGGCACACCAACATATATCCAGGTTGGAATTTGGTACTTATCATTGTCTAGTTGAATTTGAAAAAAATAATACGAAATGTTAATAACATTAATTTACTATTGTTTGCGGGTAAAAACGACCTGCGGGAGTTCCTGGTAAAAAGTGGTGGAGGAGGCAAGTGCTCGCTGAAGCAGGTTCTCGAAGTAGCAAATCGTCTGAACCTTTAAACAAATATACTGCACGGGAGTACTTTGAGTTCGAGAGACTAATCTGTAAGACCCTGGCCTAAACCAAGACAATGGGCGTTCCAGGTTCAATTCGGTCACAAGAGGAGGAGAGGGTCGGTCTGTAGGGAGGGAAGCTGAGATTGTGTGGAGATCAATGGAAATTGATCTGTTGGTGATGTGATGTGTTGAACTGATGTGAAGATGATTCTCTATGTAGACGAGAGAAATCTTCTGAAAGTGTTTGATAACTTGACAGCGATGAGTCTTACTCGAGTGTCGCTGTTAATCTTATCAAAGCATAGGTTCAGAAACCTATTTATTGCAGCACATCGATCTCCTGTAAGTGGTGACAATTGAAGGTAGTGGAAGAATGGGGAAGTGGGAGATCGTGTTGAAACCACTTCCACGTTGCATGGAAGACTTGGTTGATCAATCCATTTTCTCCTTAACTGTCAGCACGACTTACCACAACTCTGATCGTGTATGTACCTCACATTGCACGTGTTGTAGGCCGCCAGACCAAAACCCTAGTGATATCCCCCCCGTGTGACATGAATTGATGTCTCACATGTGAGTATGTTTTGCAGACGTGAGTGGTCAACCTTTGACCTAAGACTATGAGTCTGTTGAACTGAATGGTTATGATAGATGAAGCATGGAATGTTGAAACAACAACATACTCTGCAGACCGTGGATATTTGAATTAGGTCACTGATGAAATCATTATGCTAGTTGAAGCAGTAATGATAGTCGGATGACTTGGTGATGGTTCTATGAGATTGCTGGATCGATCATAAACCATTATGTTGTGCACTAAGCACTTATGAAAATAATCATTTCTGAATGATCATGAGTCTTTCTCGATCCATGTGTCATGAGCCAGTCGAATGACAAGGAGAGATTATAATAATGGTCGACTGACGAACCAAATGTTGGTTGATGAACCAAAAAAATACTGATAGCTGGATCAGTGAGAGGAATATTGCTCTGAGCAATTAAATATTGATAGTTGAATCAATATTGCCAGAAGTGGCAGTTCTGAACCTTGTTGGTCGTGACCCATTGCTGGTTGAAGCAATTAGGGTATTGTCAGATGGAGCATTAATGATTAGAGCAAGTATTGCTAGTCAGAGCAAATACAGCTAAATCCATGAATAATTGGTAGCAAGACCAAATAAATATTAATTAAAATATTGATTGTTGGATCAATATTAAAATATTGGTGTTTGAACCTATTCAGAATTGTGTTAGATAGAGCATTCAGTTCAAAACCCTAATTATGATCAATGGATGATTAACAAGGAATCAACCAATTGATGGGAGAGGGACCGGCCACATGGGTGATGGACCGACCATGTATTATCCAAATGCTAGACTGAGCATTTACCAAACTCCTTTGCAGAGCAGTTGGTGAAAGGATGATTAATTGATGTTTAATCATTATTAAAATTGTGCTTGACTGAGCAATAGGTAGTAAAACCTTATTATGGAAAGAGAGGGACCGGCTAAGGGGTGTGGAACTGATAGACGCATTTACGTATGTGTTTATTTTGATCTCAATTTTCTATATTATTAGCACCCACTTTTGTACTTATTTGGTCATTTATGTCTTTGTAGGTGTTTTGGGGGAAACAAGCTTTTGCGGAGAATTTGGCTCGAAAAGTGACATTTGAACCCCCAGAGGACGTAGTATTGGCACCCACTGTTTGGTTAAGGGGCACCTCAGTTGGATAAGGGGCATCCCATTTCCAGGGCAACTACTGTTGGCAGACCCATACATGATAGGGGGAGGTCATCTTCCTAAATTCAAATTTATAAAATGGCGGGAAATATTTTGCAGTTAGGTCAATTTTAGGGTTCGATTTCTGGGCAACTTTTGAGGAGATTCAATCGGAGAAATTTGTTGGTCCGGACTTGAATAGAGTAAACAGGCATGGTATATTTGATTAAATCAAGAAACTTGGGCTGGATAACTCGATGTTAGTTGAAACAGGGACGCAAATACCACGGGTCCTGTTTTTGAAAGTTACGTGAGGAAGTTGGCGAGAATATCTCCTGAAGGATTCGACTTTGTCTCTTGAGAAAGTTTGGAAAGGTTTAGACAATTCAGTGACGTATTTGAGAACTTAAAGATGGATGTTAGAATACGGGCATCCAACTCAAAACCAATTGGAAATGAGTGGAGAGGCCCTAAGATATTATAAACCGCAGGATAGGGATGGCCATTTTCCCCACCCAAACCCATCCCCGTGGGTACCCGCCCCGTTTGGGTAGGGTTTTACCCACACATATGGGGATGGGGTAGGGTATGGGTAATACCCGAAACCTAGGCTACGGGGATGGGGCGGGGATGGGATTCAAGGTCCCCGCCCCATACCCGCCCCGTTGCTTCCATATTATAAGGGTTTCGACTTTTATGCAAGAATTTGTATTGAATTTTATACGTCTACCACTTAGTCGAGCTTTCTTTCATTTATTATATTCTTGATCTTTCTTGTATATTCATCACTTTCGTTTCTTTGTTGATATCAGATACATTCTTTGATCGTTCTTGTATCGAAAGTACAAAGTAGAAAAACTAAGAAGTCATTTAAAGATTCTTTTGTTCACCTTAAGATGAATTTCTGAATTTGAAATTTTGAATGCATTATTCTTATGTTATTATTTTTGTTTGCTTCATATTTAAGTTTTGATTATAAATAAATTTATGTATAACTCCGTGTTACGGGTAACCCATGGAAAACCCGCCCCAAACGGGTATTTCCCATACCCGCCCCGCCCCAATTCATGTGGGTAACGGTGTGGGTATGGGTATTTTTTTTACGAACGGGGCAGTGATTGGGATTGGCATACCCGCCCCATACCCGCCCCATGACCATCCCTACCGCAGGATCTTAGATAACCCAACAATGTGGGACTAATAATCTCAACACACCCCCTCACGTGTAGCCTCGTTGGGTCTAACACGTAGACAATAAATCGGGTGACGCGGAGTAAAGGCGCGGTCAAATGACTCGTCGCAAATAGCCTGCTCTGATACCATGTTAGAATACTGGCATCCAACTCAAAACCAATTGGCAATGAGTGGACAGGCCCTAAGATATTATAAACCGCATGATCTTAGATAACCCAACAATGTGGGACTAATAATCTCAACAATGGAACTAAATCTTCTTATATTTGGCAGTTACCGAAAACAAATTTTCACGGGATTTATCAATAGCAGTTGCGTGTGGAAAGAAGGATAAAATATTATTCTATACATTTGATTCCATATTAGGTGGGTTTTGCAAAGTCTTGGACACCTCAGAAGCTGCGTAAGAAAGTAAAGAAGAGAATTAAAAACAGGAATAAAATCCCGTAGCCTTGGGAGAAAGAAAATCGAAAAGATTTTGGTTTTTCTCGGTGTTGTGTGTATATATATACGGGTTATTAGAGAGCTAGGAAAAAAAATCGAGAGTTTGGGGGAGCTACAGAGGCGAAGAAGAGAAGAGATCACAACTTGAAATCTCATGACCTTGTAGTGCTTCTTGACCTTCTATTCTGTAATCTCATGTTTTCCATCCTCAATTCATGATTTTGTCTTGTCAAATTTGCACGTTCTTCTGCTTCTAATCTCCTCTCCTCGTGTATTCTTTGCCTCAATGCCTCTAACGCTTCGATCTCTTCATTTCTATGAATTACTCCTCCAACCGTTTCTTGGTCTCTCTCCTCCCGTCCATTGCTTCTTAATTGCTGCTCTTCTTCCACTTCATCTACGGAATTTGATCGCCAAGTATGCACACTTACTCTGTCATAATCTATAGTTCTATTTTGTGCTGGTGTACGTTGAATTGGTTGTTGAATTTGATTTTCTCCATCATTTCTCACATCCATCCTTGGAGACTCCTCAATTTCATCTCTCCCTCTACCAACAAGTCTCTTACTCCTTCTTACAATTTTTGGTTGTTTTGAGTTATTTTTTCTTCTAGACATTTTTCAGTTTTAATAAGTTGTTGAAAATTATGTAAAATTCTTTACCTATTACTCCAAATTCCTTCAAATCACAATATCAATCCTCAATCCATGTTTCTAGCGCCATTATGTAGTTGCAGGAATTCCTACAATACATCCCTCATAAGAATTCATAATATTCAACACATCTTTAAGATCAACAATCAACCTTTTTATTAATTGAGTTAGAAATTTTACAAGAAGGGAATGAAATCAAGAATATAATTGCTACTCTAGACTTTCTCTCTCCTCAAATCTTTCTCTCCACTCCAAAAAGATCTCTCCCTCTCTTAGGCCTACTCGGCCCTTTATATAGGACATTACATAGTGGGTGACAGCTAATCTGTCCTTTATTTTCGGATCTGGTTTGCGACATTCTCGCTAGTATACAAATGTAAAATCTCGCAACGCTCCTAAATCTCGCTAGGTCTTCACATCTTTCTCGTGTTCAGGCTGTCGTCATCCGTTGCGTCATTTTTATTACCAATGTGCGATATCTTCGCAGTGTGTTGTTCAAGGATTTCACAAGGATATTGATGTTGCGATATTCTGATCCTACAGAACGATGGAATTAGACAAGAAAATAAGGGAGATAATCTCGATGGTGATGATAAAAAGATACCAAATGTTTTATGCCAAGAAGTTTTAAAAATGCTCGACAAGTTGTAAATATTTTGCCTTCAACAAGAAGGTGTTCACAATAATGAGGTCTTACACATTTGTAAATCAAAAGATGCGATAAGAATCCAAAAATTTACATCAATTCTCAAATAACTATAGATAAGTACTTTGTTTCATCTTAAGTTTTGATGTAACAAGATCTATAAGTTTCCAATAATGACGATAATATTAATATATGGAGGTAAATTCCTTATGACGGGACTAGAAAAACTATTAATATTAAAATGTGGAGGTTATCACTATTTATAATTGGCCCAAGTTGGGACTCTGATTTTTTATTACTAGTATATAGAGTTTATTAATATATGGAGTATCAATATATGGAGTTTTTACTGTATTATTTTATTTGGGGGGAATCACTCGTGTGCATATTATACTTGTTTGTCTAACTTTCTGATCTTGATGGTAATATTCCGAATCATGGTTTGTATGGGCACTCTGTGTGGACGATGTTATTATTATTTATTAGGATTGTTCTCGCGTCGTCTTCTCCAATGAGTTTGGCGAGGTTAGGATAATAATTGCTTCTTGATGCATGATTTGTTGAATGCTTAGATTTATTACTTTTTCTTTCAATTGATGTTATTTTAGAATTGTGAGGCATGATAGTGATTACTTGAGAGTTATATATTTTCACTGGGCACCCCATTGGGATGATGTGCTCACTCGTTCTCACTTCAGTTTCAGTTTTCAGAAGTTATGGCGCGCATGAAGATATTCGTTTCGTAGTTCGAAAACTTTATCAGATTAAGAATGTTTATGTATTATATATATATATATATGTATTCTTTGTGTATTTGTAAAACAACACATTAATATATTCATATCATTGAGATTTTCATCTATCAAGTATCAAAGTGTTTGAGAAATTAGTTTTGTTTTACTTTATGAGATTATGTTCCTTAAGTTCGAAGATCCAGATTTTGTTACTTCAGGTTTAGGCTATATTATTATTAGATAAGCGGGTTTAGTAATTGGGGCATGACAAATCTCTTCCCAACCGATCATGTCCTTACTGTACTACTGAAGGTCATGAACTTCAACAATGCTTCAAGTGAAAACAGAAAGTAAGTTATGTTAATAAACCGCAACGGAGGGCGAGTCGTTTGACAAGTGTGCTTAAACTCTTCCAAAAGCTAAACCCGATTAAGGTATGTAACTCTGTTTCTCCTTCATCTCCTAAAAGTGTCACTGTCTCTAAGGAAAAGGTCAAATCAAAGGGAAAAAAGAGATCAAGGTCTAAAAGATCGAAAAAAAATTGAAATTGACAAACCGGTGCAGAAACCAAGTGGTGAGCTTACTGATGCTCACCCCAACGCAAACTAATTGTGTTGAAAAGGGTGTTTCTTGTCTCATGTGCCCTAAAAAGAGAAAGAACTGTGCACCTCCAAGGGCTTTGGGACAAACTCTCTTGTCTTGAATCTTATTTCTTGAATTTCCATTCATTTATTATCAAGATTAAAAATCCTTTGATATCTCATGATGTTTAAAACGATAATAACATTAATCCATGTTGAGCTTTGCTCCATTGAATTTGTCCAGTTTTTCTGATTTTTGACTTGGTTCTACTAAATGGTCAAAATTTATTCTTACTTCTGCAAGGAAAATATCTCGAACATTCAAAGTGTTTTATATCTTGAAACTATTATTTACACTCCCTTCACATTATTTTTCAAGTAATAGGTATAAAGACTTATTTACCCATGTACAAACTTTAAGAAAGGGTAAAATTGTATTTCACCTTTTTAGTTTGGTATTTGGTACATGAACGGACTTCTTTATGAAGTCGGTTGGTTCCTAAACTAATGGTTAATAATCTTCTTTTTATAAATCTTTCACTATTTTTCGGAATTCTTCAAAAAAACTTAAGGTGTCCTGAAGGTCTGTGTATTTGTGTTTCACACGAAGTTTCGCATACTCAAATTTTTAAGTTATGTTATCTTCAAGTATGATATCTTCTGATGTACCCTCTGCACCTCTGGTTGTTGATTCCACAATGAAAAGTGTTGAGAATGCTATCCTAAGGAGAAAGATTCACTTTTTAAGAGAAAAAGGAAAAACATGAAGAAACCTTGGGCAAATTGCTCAAATCGGCAAAGGTTTGCATATTGAAAAGACGAGGGTACCAAATACACCACAATCTTTCGAATAACAACCTATAAGTCCGATACCAAGTGTGATAGTCTATGGACAAAGTCGAGACAATACGACAACTATGGTATTCACTTTGTGTGATCGTCTATGAATATGAAATCGAGACAATACAATAACAAAGTGATCACTTTAGAATAGATATTCTATTAAACCGAAACTCTATAGGATCAATATCAAGTGACTAGGATTAACGTACTTGTGTAATTTATCTAATTATAATAATAATTATAATGCTGAAATAAAGTAAATGACACAACAATATTTTGTTAACGAGGAAACTGCAAATGTAGAAAAACCCCGGGACTTAGTCCTGTTCTGAATACTCTCAGAATTAAGCCGTTAGCCAAAATCTAATACCAACTTCGTATAGTGAGACCAAGTAGACTACCCCTAGGTACTTAGTTTCCTCAATATACCTTCGACTTCTAGAGTCACACACGTGAATCACCAATCCTTTAGATCGTATTCCAAACAGTAAAGGATAAATCTGTTTGGTAACCACTCTTTTGAGTCTTGGTAATAAGATATTATGAGTCGTTGACAAAGGCTCTTCTGTTTAATCTAATAAACTCCTTTGTCTGGTTAGATCAATCTAAACTTTGACTACAAAAATAATCAAATTCTAGATTTGCAATCAATCAATATAGATCTCAAAGAGAAACTATAAGGTGATGCCTGATGAGTGCCAAATATTGCATACTTTTACATCTTTTTATTGGCATTTATCTTATCTTTTGTGCTCTAACTCTCTATTTTATCCCAAATTATGTGTTTCCATTGTTTCAAGAATAAATACTTTTACTAATTAATTTTGTATTTTTAGGTACTAAATAAAGCTTGGATGAATTGAGAAGCCAAAAGAGCAGAGAATTGGTGACAACGGAAGAGAGACAACAAAGCTCCCACTAGAAGGCAGTGAAGAATGTCGTTTGTAACTCATCCGCAAGTGGCTTGCAAGACCTAAAACAAGCAGTGGGCATACAAGATGAATTAGGCTTGGAAGAAGTGATAAAACCCAGGACCCAAGGTCCAAACCCGTTTCCATATCTAAACCGTCAGATTTGATACAGATGCTTATCATCCAACATCACCTCCACTCGGTACATCAAAATATGATACACCCGATCAACACTCAAGCCACCTTTATTCTCTTCCCTAATCGAACAAAATCAAATATCTTCTCAATTTCTTTCCTTCTTCTACAGTACCAGCACCACTTGCAGTTATATTCCATGAAATCCATCTCCCCTACCATCTCTGCTCACAGTCGCCTCCATAAACACAATCAAACTCCTAATCTCTATCTCTCTCCATCTTATCTTCTCCCCTATAAAAAATAATAACCCTGGAAGCTAGGATTGAGAGAGATACGATTAGGGTTATCTTTGCAGCTGGGAAATTAGGTTTGCAGTGTTTTGGTGAGTGGGTATTCTTTAATTATCGAATTAAATTGATCGGGGAGAAATTTGTGTATAAATAGAGAAGAGGTTGTGATGTAAAAGGCATGCCCGGATTAGCCGGAGCACTAAGCAGTAATATAGATTAATTTTCAGTATTTCTTCATCATGTTTTAATTTCATAACAAGGGTTGGGATGAATCCCTTAATCTACTGCTAGTTTGATTGATGTTATTGTTCTTGTTCTTGTTGTGTTTAATTGATTTAGGAAAGATTAGTTAGCTAGTTGATCAAATTAGCATGTGATCGGTTATACTGTAAGAAGACAGCTAATACTAAGGGTGAATTAGTGATATTAGTTGATAGTCCATCCACTTGAGAACTCCTGGATTAAACGGCAGGCTTGAACCTTCACCGGTGTCCATTGTAAAGGGACAAAAACATAACTTGAAACGGAAGTTGGTTAGCATGGGTTAGGTAGTGGATTCAACTGCCCTAGTTCCCTTTTATTTGTATTTTTGTTTTCTAGTTTATTCAGCATAATCATTCACAACTTGTCGTATCGACACCCTCTTCTGTATTTAGATTAGTAGTAGTAGAACTTAAAGATTTAACTTCGCATCGTAACAACTCTCTGTGGGAACGACATGTATTTGCATATCTATGCTATAGACACTGTGCGCTTGCAATTAATTGTAGGTACCTTTCCCGGCCTACCAATGCCGATCTCATGCAACTAGCCAATCAAGTCTATCAAAGATAAACACGATTTTAGTTGGATCCCAGCCGATCAAGGTTTGTGCACACAATTCACAAGATACGAAAACTAATAAGAAAAACTTCATCGTCTTCAGATCTTCATTTGTGTTCAATAATAACCTGCACAACACCACTTGAATCCTCTCGTGATCAATCACACATAGAACGAAGTTTATTAACAATGGATTATCACAAGATGTCTTTAGATCCGAAAATGGTTCTAAATATTCCGTCAATACTTTGATCTAGTTTGAGTGAGCCTTATATCAGAAGAGAAGGTTCTCAAGAATAAACAAACTAGGTGCAATCAAAGTTTCAACAATCGTTAGTCAATCAAATCAATAATAAAAAACTACAATAACAATGCAATTATCTAGTTTCCCACCAACAAATTCGTAGAGCTTCTTGATCCCACAGAAGTCTTTAAACGAGCGGTCGTAAGAGATTTCGCCTAATTAGGGTACTTTCCTCTCCAGATAGACGGCTCCACCAGAAAAAACAAGAATAAAGTCTGCATGTCTCTTATGATGGTTTGCAAGAAATGCAAACTCAAGTATTTATACACCAAGGTTGTTTGGACAACAAGGAAATTCCAAAACAAAAAATATTCTCAAGATATTCATTAAAGTACCTAAATTCGGTTTTCATATTTCCAATTAATTACCAAACCATATTTCCGAAAACTCTCATAGAAAACTTCTATTATTAGTCTAGCATATTAGCTAATAATATTTTTCAGAAGATATGCCTTAGTTGCTGGTAATTAAAACATATATTGTGAAAATCGTAATTAATTACTTTTCAATTTTTCGGAGCTGGGATCACCTTGAGTATCAAGGAATATCTTTGAACAATTAATGATAAGAGTTATGCACATGTCCAAATAATGTCGACATCTAGAAGTTTCTCAGCAAACCATAATTCCAATCTTCACACAAAACATAAAGAGATATGTGAATATTGGAAACTTGGTTTTGCTCCTTGGGATCGGTTGTACCAACCTCACAATGTAAGTTGTGATCGGTTATACCATTTTTCCCAAACCAGGTTGTGACCGATTACACCTTGTTTCCCAGAGGTAGCTTGTGATCGGTTACACCTTACTTCCCAAATAGCTTAAGACCGGTTACACCATGCTTCCAAAAGGTAGCTTGTGACTGATTACAACTAACTTCCCGATGTAGCTTGTGACCGGTTACACCATGCTTCACAAAGTAGCTTGTGACCGATTACAACATGCTACATCATGTAGGCTATGACCGGTTATACCTCAAATCTCAACAAATTAAGATAGGTTCTACCTTGTCATCTTATATTGGTCATTCAAAAGATTTTTAATAAAGAACCCGACCCAATCATGATTTCCTTACGATTATGAAACAAGTTCATATATGTACTTCCTTTAAACAAATGTTACAAAATATTGTTTCCTAGGGTGAAATCATACCTATATCGTACACATAATCAAGAGACTATATACAATGATTATGTTGATGTCGTATTTACAAAGTTCCAAAAGATAAGCGTTTATACTTCGTAATTCAATAGATTCCTTGATGTTTTGATCATAAACAACAAGATGAGAAAGTATAAACAACAGAAACAACAAGATGTTCTTTTACCTTCCTTTCTAAATATGGTCGCTTCGAAGGTCGGGAACTTTGAATTTTCCTTTCGGTGATAGGAGGTTGAGCGTCATGCGAAGGTAACAACGAGATAAGCAACTGAAGCTTTCATCAAGTCAAGAAAAAGGGATGAAGTTCGCGAAAGATAAAATTACTTGTGGATTTTCAGGCCAGACAAAGATTCAAGGAGCAAACCGAGGCATATGCTTGTGCTCGCCAATAGGACCCGAGAGTGGTTGGTTATCTTCACCTCGTCCCCAACCCCAGGGACCCTTCATAATTAAGGGAAACTTTAACCAAGCCTCATCGCTAGGGTGATGGAGAATAGTGTTAGTATTGTTAACCTTTGGATCAAGTTCAGGAAGTAGAAGTTTATGCTCGTCTGTGATATTCTGCCAGTTGAGTCAGACGCTCCACTTATCCTCTCTTCGATCAGTAAGGTGATTGGTGTAGTTAGACAAAAAAGAGTTAACAAAGTAGTCAGAAAATAGTCAGAAGCTTCAAAAGGATGAGATTCTCCAGGCATGGTGGAGCAGCCCTTTGAGCGTTTGAAGAATTCAAGGAGCAATCGAATAGCATTCTCGATCACTGAAAGATATCTCGTTGAGGGCTCAGACGAGAAAGTACTTCATAGAAGAGAGGATTCGTCGGATCAGACAAAGGGATACGAATCCCAACTCTTAATTGTCCATGAGTAATTAGAATTATGTTATCACTCTAATTCTCTTTGTGTATCCAAACCAAATCCATATTGGCTGCATTGGAGGAATTATCTGGAACTATAAGTTTGAATCCGCGTTGAGCAAGCTAGTTTGAGAAATCTGAGATAGACTTTGCACTTGAAGCTTTCTTCGGAGCAATGGAACTGAAAATCGAAACCAGATGGAATGAGGAATTCTAATAGAAAAGCTTAACAAAGATGACAGTGATAAATCAGAATCGAGAAGTCAGAACTTACCTGGAGGACGGTGCGACTTGGGGAGAAGTATTTCTGCTAATAGACATATACGGAGTTGCATAGAAGAAAAATATTTGAACAAGAAAGAGAAGAAGAAGAGTCAGGGAAAACAAATAAAAGATAATGGCAATTGTTAACTTGTATACCTGGGCATACGTTAAGGTAGGTAGATTCAGCAATTAATTACCTTGATCTTCTACTTATACACTCAAATTTGGTGAAAATTATCGGTAAACTACTCACCATAATAAATGACAAAAATTTTCCATAAATAGCCCTGAAGGTTGACCTGGATTCCACTAATTTTGCTATTACTTTAATTAATACAGTAGAAATATCTTTCCATTTAAATCAAAGCCTACCATATCCGTATATGATTCTAGTATTTTACGCGTTTTCTTATTTCTCCTCCGTATCTCATTATTCTTTCTCATTTCATGTCTTTTCTTCTCCATTGTCCTGCTTGATTAATGGCCAAATTTAATACCTTAATTTCCATCATTGTATAATAAACGGCACAGAAAGGAAAAATATTGATAGCTTAAACAGTCAATCAAACATAGAGTAGTTAAACTTGATCATAAATTGATAAATAAGAATATGAGTTCTAAAAATTGAGAGGTACTACATATATATATACGGTTAAGATAACAAGACCCAAAACGCATAAAAGGTTTTCAAACTCTAAATTTCAAATTTCTTAAACTTT